>CM021104.1:494989996-495425736 GCA_007115665.2 Sequoiadendron giganteum
TGAAGCATCTATGGAATATAAATCTGCACAAGGTGGTGTCGATGTAATCTCAACTTGAGGATGAGAAGCAAGAGAATTTTTGTGTCATCTGAACATTCAAGACGTGTATAATACTTAAGCTCATGTAAAGTATCATAATCATAGGGTATATTATCCATATCATCAAGTGGAATGAAGCAATCTGCAATAGGACCATATGGGAATGGAGAAACATGAGGGTCTCCAAAAATCTCCCAAATCTTGGTCCAAATTGTGTGGGGACATTTAATGCCCACTATAGACAACAGAGTGTCATAATCAACATGACAACCAATTATTCCTATTACATGATCAATTTTATTACCCAAAGCATTCTTCTTATCAGGTGTGTCTGTTCAGGCATGAGTCCATAAAGGTAAGGCAAAAGTTTTAGCTATCTAAGATGGGTTAAAATGTCTTTTTTCAGAGAATCATAATTAGCCTTATCCAAAACTATCACAGAAGGATGAGTAGAAAAACCCATGATACAATCCTCAAATGATTACAAAAGAAAACCAAAAAAAAGAACATCAATACACTCCCACCCTTTTCACTAGTATCAAAGATCACCCCCCCATAAGGTTGGCACTTTATAATTTAGTGCGTTTACAAATCCTTTTCCAAGATACAATGCTCAATAGGCTCAAAATAGACAAAATTTTATAAATTCTGATACAAAATGAACTTGAGACAAAATTTGGAAAAATTATCCATATGGTTGCATAGTGATCTTCAAGACCTTTCCAACGCCTATTTGTTTCTGAAAATCGGAGCACCGGGGCGAAAGTTATGGCCTATTGAAGAAATTAGCACAAGACAACTTCAACCTGAAATATCTGGTACAAAATGGAAAAAAATATTCTCAATACCTATGTGGCTGAAAAGTGCTCATCTCCAGGTTTCCAACAATATCTTATTTGCTGAAATCCAATGCCTAAAGCAAAAGTTATGATTTTTTGAAAAAAATGGTTGAATTCAACCTGTAGGAAATAGGTTTTCTAGCAAAAAAAGTTTACTTCTGATTTAATTTCTAAAACATCTACTCATTGTTTATAGACAATAAAAAAAACCCAAAAATTGTTTCTTGATCTAGCAAGCAAAAGATGAAAAAATGAAAAAAAATTAACCTTCAGCCTGGAGAAAAATGATGTGCGACACTTTTTGTATAGCAATTTTCTTCAAATCTATGCAAGATATGCAAAATCTAAAAGATACCCAGTTGAGATTTTGACCCTAGCTACAAAACCAAGAAATTGTTTTTCTCAAAAATGAGTGGAAGCTAGATTTCTGAAGCAAAAAAGCAAAATGGCTCCAATGAAAAATGATTTTCTTCAAACCCTCGCCTGCAACTATGTCAAATGATCTCCAATTTGGATGAAACAAAAGCCAAATTTTACTTTCTCGAGCCTTTTGGACACGTTGGAATAGTAAAAAATGTTGCCAGTATAACTAGAAATGCTGCAATCACCTGAATCTCACAACACATATGCAAAATAAATAGGTAATTAAATCTTTGCAAATCCTTTCTGATTCTCCATATCGTTAAAGAATGCAAGAGAAGAGCATACAAGATTTTTACAAGAAACTCAATCTCTCAACTAGGAATCTAAGAACTTAGATTTCTCAAAACAAAAGCTCTAATATCATGTTAGGAATCTGAAATACATTGAATAACCCAAGGAACTTTTTAAGAGAAAATCAAAGTTACAGAAACTGGAAAAACATAAGAATGCAAACCAAGACTCCAAGAGATTATGCAATGTCAATGTGAGAAAATTGCATTAAGATCTTCCAAGCTAAAAAGATGCATGAATAATGATTGCATGCATCAAGGTGCATGTATGCCAAAGTATGCAACAATGCAAGAGAATGAAAATGGATGGATATAATAGTATTGCAAGAGTATGCAAATACAAGCTAGGTAGTGAGTTTATATATAACTTAGGAGAGGATGTAGGTGGAAAATCCAACCAATAGGAATCAACCACAAAAAGTGGAGATGGACCACCAAAACTGGAAAGTGGTTCCATCCTTTAAGGAAGGGGACACCACATACTTATCTCCTAGTAATAAACTCACTCTATTATCCTAAGCAAGCTTAATTAAGTGTAGGAAAAACTCAAGACTAAGGGAAAATAAAAACCTATACCAAAAATTAGGGCTATATAGTGGTTTGCCTCAATCAAACCCCCATTTGGTTTTTCCACCTCCATGAACAACTAGACAATATTGGAAGACATAAAGTAAAATAGACATGTGATAGAAACAAACCCCATTGTGGAGGAGAACCCCTATCATGATAAAGAGACACTATATGAGATCAAATAAATATGATAATAGATAAGATTTTTTGAATAGTGAGAAAAAGAGTGCTACTAGTAGTTATGGCCCCTCTCTTGAGACGATAGACATGGCATGATCATAAGAAAGATGAATCTTTTTTGTTGCAATTGTTCAAGACGTGAGAGTATTTTGACAAAGTTTCATTAAGAGAGAGAGAGCTCCAAGTCCAAAAATATCCAACCATTTATGCAAATGAGGAAAAGAAGCAAGTTTTTGTCCTTGGAATTGATGGGAGTAGTTGTTACAATTGAATTTGGGTGTTAGGACATGCGTCACAAATAAAATGTATGAGATATTCCTATTTGAATCTTGGATTTCATCGAGATGTTTGCACACTGCGTAGATGACTGTCTAAATTCTTTTGAAATTCAAATCGTAGGCTAGTAATGCTTCATCATTTCCATTCATGAGATTAGAATCGTAAAATTTTGATCATGAATTTTGTCATAAATGCATCAAGTGCAATGCATAAGTGTGAAATTGACATAGGGTGCAATTTTGACACTACATGTTGTCCCCACTTTAGTGAATTGATTATTCAGATGGATCAACTATACTAAATTAGCTAAAAATATGTAAGACATTAAATACAATAAGAACATTTATTGCCCTAAAAAAAGATATTATAGAGGTTGAAAAGGTCAACAGGAATGATTCCCCTAGTGCTCAATGAAATTCTAAAGCATCTAATGTGAAAATCTAGGTGCTATAAAATCAAAAATTTGTCTATTCTAAAAATGGAAGAAGCTACTTCAGTGAGAAGAATGCTTAAGAAGCCATTAGTAGGTCTGAAGAAAAAGTTGATAAAGGTGTGAATATATGGCCCCTCATATTTTTACCCCTATCCAAGAGGGTAAAAAAAAGAAGGTAGTCGAATTAGAATTGCCACAAAAAAATTCAAAAATGAGTGAAAATTTGACTATATACTCATAGGGTGGGCCCCAAAAGGGTCATTTTTACTATTCATGACAAGGATTTTTACATATAGTTCTATAGATATTGAGTGAAAATGCCTCTCTAATTAGATTTATGTCCATCGCACGTGGAGGAGCTTCACACCACCACAGATACTGACGAGCCCCTAGACAAGGTAGGCCAATTTTTTTATAATTTGTCATTATTTTATGTAAATTTTAGTAGGAAGATTTAGATCAATGTATGTGTCCTTGATGTGTATTGACATCCTAGACCCACATTGGCATCCAAGACCTTGTGTTCTCATCCAAGGGATGGTTTTGTGCTCATGTCCTCTTGATGTGTTGGCGTCCTAGGGATGCATTGTCATCTAGGAGGGTGCGCTAGCATCCTTAAGAGTTAGAATTAAAAATTGTGTTAAGAATTCAAAGTGTGACATGCTTAGATTAGGTATAGATAATAAAAAAATGTAGGATTTTACATGGAAAAGTTGTATTTTGGAGGATTTACCAGAGGTTCATGAGTACACTGGTGACCTAATCTTATCACTCCTACATAGTTGCATAGTGGATGTCACAGCTCATGACCATAGTTTGCTTCATTGAGTGGGGTTTTGGTGGGTAAATGAGATACCCAGGATGAGGTTTCATCCAGTGATGCTGATGGAATTGATGGAAAGATGGGATGTTGATACCATGTCATTTCATCTCCCGATAGGGGAGATAATGATCACCTTGATGGATGTCTATCGAATCCTATGTCTCCCCATCTAAGGGGAGAGGATATATTTGGATGAGCCACAAACAACTCAGGATGTTTGAGATAGTTAGCTACATTGCATCAATCGGGTTGTCCCTACAGAAACCATAGGGCACATATACCTGAGATGGATAAAGAAGGAACGAGTTGTAGTACCCCTAGTATGTTGCATCATGATTGTGATAGTGACACTCTGAGTCACCAAAGAAGGATGAGGCTCCCACTTGCATGTAGGTCTTTTTAATTAAATCAGACTTGGAGGAGAGAAGTGTCATATTTTCCTAGGGTCAAAGCATGTTGACCCATCTATACCACAACCTTGGGTGATTCATCTACCATGAACACCATAGCTTGATTAATTGCATGCTCCTTCAAGTGCAGGCTTTCAAGCATATCACCTATACTCAGCTAGTTGATTTTCCTCAGCGAATCATAAGTGATCTACCTCGAGCCCATGCATACCCATTGGTGTGGTAGTGGAGATTTGGAGACTTATTATTTTGGAGATAGATTGTGGATTGGCTAGGGTTTAGGGATGTTGTATGGAAGCCCTATCGAGGGATGGACAGATAGCCCACCAATAGTAAATAATTTCCATGCATGTAATGTGACCAATTCCTAGTTGGTCGCCATGATCATATCATTGTTCCATACTACTAGCGAAATTCCATGGGCCAGTTTGGGTAGGTGCAGATGGTTCCTCATTTCATTCCTACATATATTGGATCCTTTAGGATCCCTATTATACCTGGGGACCTACCTCATCCTACCATCAGGGATGTTGCACCTAGTGAGGCATAGAGTAGTGACGAAAATAACCCATCCACATTAGACATCAATGATGTCGAGGTGAAATGATTTCGGTCAGTGGTGGGAGACAATGATCCCAACTCCCATCTTCCCTGAGGATGCCACTAGAGGAGACCCAGGCACACAAGGATCCAATGGAGAGGAGAGCCAACAAGAGAAGTCATAAGAGGAAACAAAGGAGATGCGTAAGAGATGGCAGAGGGTGTTCTCCCCAACAACAGTCCTCATTGTCTCAGCTCTTCCACTAGCAAGTGCACCTACCGAGAGTCTTGTACCATAGGAAGCGTGATTGGGTACCTCTAGCTATGGTGACAAGGGCACTGAGGACCTCGAGGATCAAGGCTACACCAGTTGATCTAGACTGGTGAGATGGTGACCTAGGTATGAATTGGATTTTGATTTAGATGTGATTTCAATTTTATGATTATACTATAATTATCATGATGTGGTATTGGTATATGTCTTTTTCTCTACATTTTTCATTTTGACACGAGTGGCTAGACTTCTTCAATTAAGCATTAGCAGAGATGGTACCAACAGTGTAGATGTGGGGTCTCATCCTAGATGCCTACCGGCCACAACAAATGATCGAGAGGCATGTCCAACTATTTGAGCTTGTAGAATGACTCAGGATGGCTTATGAGGAGACCCTAATGGAGCTGGTGTAGAGAGAGTCAAAGCTCAGCAAGATGATAGGTCAAAGGGACCAGAGGAAAATGGAGCTTTGCACCATTCTTATTGAGAAAGATCAAGATGTGACAAGGGTACAAAGTGTCAAGCAATCACATGATTCCATTTAGAGTGAGGTTGGGGATCTTAGGAGGGATATCAAGGCTATGCAAATGAGTGCCCCTATGGACCTTGACCATCCCAAGTGTGACAACTACTAGATGATGTTGTGATTATGAGGCAGAGAGAGGACACCTTGTGGGAGCATATCATGACCTAGAGGGAGTAGATTGCATGAATTATAGGGGAATTGAGGGGATTGTGTACACCATCCTTAAGATCAATTTCCCAATCTCAGTCCCATGTATCAGTCCATTAGCCTTTGTATCCAAACCCAGATCCGCCAACACCAAAGGGCTCCAAGACCCATGCTCCAAGGTGATAGAGTAGACATATATATACTGTATGGGAATTTTTTATAGATATTAATGGTGTAACATTGATGATGTATAGATTTTTTTATGTATATAATTATATACACGTATACATACATCACATTTTGTTGTAGTGATGATGACATATGTACATTAAGAATTTACATATATATGAGATTTTGATTTGACTATGGCTTGTGTTCTGACATATGCTTTTGATTTCATGTATGTTATGGATGTAGTTGATGTATGATTAGATTAGATACTATCATTATTTAATCAAACACATGTGAAATACATGCTTAATCAAATGCTACGATGATCTAATGTGATATAATGATATAGATGTATGTGGAGATAAAATGTGTTAATTAATAAATGAAACATGTTAATTAATAAATATATTGGACATATATAAATAAATGATTAATCTACCAATAAGATTAAATAAAATTATTAAATGATAATGCATAAAATTAAAAATACATACTCTTAATTTCTATTTGAAGAAATTAACTATACATGTATGCATCATAACACAATGAACAAACAATATGTTGATGAAGGAATGCCATAACACAACATAATTTGATTCTAAAAGAGTCAAGTGTCATGCACATGGACACAAAAAGGAATTATACGCATAGTATCAATGCAAGTACATAGCATTGATTGGTTCTTTCAGTGGTATGTCATTCATATCAAAAAGGCCATAGGCACTAGAACCATAAACAAAGGTGATTATGTATGGACCTAACCAATTAGGACTAAATTTCCCCTTTTGGTCAATGACACATTTACATTTGTATGGTTTTCATAAAGAATGAGATCACCAATGTTGAAAGTGTGTGAAAGAACATTTTGATCGTAATACTTTGATAAAGATTTTTGATAAGGTTGAAGGTGCTCAAGGGCCCTTAGTCGACACTCATCAAGTAACTCAAGTTGGTTTAGAAGTTTGGTATAGTAAGTGTCATCATCAATCAACCCTCTAAGGGAAACTCATAAAGATAAAATTTCCAACTCTAAAGACATCATACCATCGACACCATACATGAGGTTATACAGAGTAGTACCAGTAGTCATACGAACACTCATGTGGTAGGCCCACAATGCACAAGTAAATTGAGTATGATAATCTTTACCGTTCTTATTAATCGTCTTGCATGAAATCTTCTCAATAATTTTATTTGATGCTTTGGCTTGGCCATTCGATTAAGGATAATAAGGTGTAGAAAATTGATGTTGAATATAAAAATTTCCTAAGAATTTGTTACCTCCTTATTCTTAAATGGGGTTCCATTATCAAAAACAAGGGTGGAAGGCAATCCAAAGTGAGAAATTATGTTGTTTAGAATAAATTTGTAGATTGATTTAACATTAGTAGATTGAAGTTGGATAGATTCAACCCACCTCATGAAGTAATATTTTGTTGTTATGATGAATTTTTATCCCTTGGAAGAAGAGGGATATATCCTTCCAATGATATCCAAACCCTACATTTGAAAAGGCCAAGGAGAAGCTTGAGTACAAAGTTCTTGTGCAGGAGCTCGAATAAGATTGCTATGTTGTTGACATTCAGGACACTTCTTGACAAAGGAAAAGGAGTATTGCTCCATAATTTTACAATAGTATCCCATGTGTATCAGTTTATGCACTAAGGATTTACCACAAAAATGTTCACCTCCAGATTAGGAATGGGCTTCTCAAAGGGCAAGGGGTTTCTCACACTTAGTAAGACATCGAAGAAGGAGGCCATTGTAAGATCTATGATAAAGAACACTAGATAAGATGATATAACAAGCTAAAATATTTTGTATCCAAACACAAGTATTCTTACTTGCATCATTGGGAAAGTTTCTAGTTTTTAGATAGTTATAGATATGCAAATACCATTCCCCTGAGTCTATATATGCACACATAAAACTATCGAGTTTAGGTTTATTTCAGATAGTAAGAGAGAAGAGAATTCAAACCACAAAGTGATACTCATCTACACTATATTCAAGGTGTACAAGGGAAGCAACACTCACCATTATATCTACATGATGGTTTTCTCTCTCCTAGAAACATTGTCAATGGTATAGAAAGTGAAGTGATTAAGCAAAGATAAAGCCAAATCATGATACTGAGATAGCTTATACTACTTAGCTCGATACATTTTTATGATTTTATTTAAGATTATTTTAGAGTCACCATTTATATATATATGTTTAATTTCAGAGACTATCGTGGATGCAATCTAGCAATGAGGGCTTCATACTCAATAATATTATTTATAGAATGAAACTCTAACCAAAAGGAAAGGAGAATTTTCTTTCCTTCAAGTGAAATTAGAACTACACCTGCTTCGAAGCCAGTTTGGCATCTCGATCTATCAAAATACATTTCCCATATAGGCTCATGATTCAAAGTAAATAGATTTTCATTTGGGAACAAGTCAAGATTATGGGAGGCATTAGGTGAGGGAGCTTTTGTTAACTGAGTAGCAATATCTTGACCTTTAATTGCTTTTTTAATGATGAACTTGAGATCAAACTCAAACAACAACATCACCCATTTCACGAGCCTTCTAGAGAGATCAATTCTAGAAAACAAGTGCTTAAGAAGATCACTTATAACTATTATATGAGTCTCTGCATGGAGAAGATAGTGTCTTAGCTTTTTTATTACAAAGACGAGATCAAGACATTATTTTTCTTTCATAGAGTAGTGAGTTTTATAATAAAATAGGACACAACTAATATAATATATTGGTCTCTTTACCATATGTAGAGAAGGGGGATTTGTCACCCCTAAGGCTCCAAGTCATGGGAGAGCCCCAAGGAACAAAATGCCCTAAACCACCTCAGGTTTTTTTATGAGTATTTTATAAATCAAGTGAGCCAACCATAGAGGTTTTAGATTGCAAACCAAACAGCTCATTATCTGAGGATGAAAAGTGTAGGAACCAAACTCTAGTGCAGTGCGTTAGCATCTTGTACAGATAGGGGTCTAGCAAACAGATAGAAAACGCAAAGGGCCTACTTATGACCTGATAGATAGATTTTTATAATTTGACAAGGAAAATGCAAGAAATAAAAAGTACAACAAGAAGAATGTTGAAAATTATTCTAATGTGAAAATGATAA
The DNA here is from genome assembly GCA_007115665.2 of Sequoiadendron giganteum. Taxonomy (NCBI): domain Eukaryota; kingdom Viridiplantae; phylum Streptophyta; class Pinopsida; order Cupressales; family Cupressaceae; genus Sequoiadendron; species Sequoiadendron giganteum. The sequence goes on from CM021104.1 coordinate 494,999,076, forward strand.
GGAAATATAAGGAAAATATACCACTCCACCCATGCTTCGATTCTTAAAATTTAACTTCAAAAGAGTGAACCAGCACCTACACACACAGACACAAGAAAAATGGTGCATTGTGTTTCAAGGTCTACCTCAGTCAGACCCCCGTTTTGGTGTTCCCACCTCCACTAATATCTAGATATGTAACAAGATAGAGAAATTGATAAAGAAGAGAAATGAAAAAACACTTTAAAATAGACTGCAAAGACAACCTGAATGCTACTCTATAAGATACAATGATGCAAACAAAATAAAAAGAGAAATATCAACTTTCCTCCTACTAGAACCCAAGGTTGAGAGGAGAAGATGACACCACACCAAGAGAATGGAGCTTCGTCAACCTGCAAAGATGGTGGAGTTGCAACAAGAACATGTTGTAGAATCCAAGTAGAGAGAAAGAATCACTAAGAAGAGAGCAAGAGTGAGCTTGAGAGAGTGAGAGTGAAAGAATGATCAAGAAGTTGCAAGAATTAGCATGAAGGAATGAAGAAGTGAGTTTAAATTACCAAAATGAAGGTAATACGTTGATTTTCATCGGTTAAGGGAGGATAGAAGATGTTACCTTCGTAGCCAATCAAAGATGTAATGGTTCTACAAATTTCAGAGGCAAGAATCTTGTTAGGTTGTAAGCATGGTGTGTGTGTGTCCCCGACAAAAATTCCTCCACCAACACAAAAAGACAAGGCCATGTGGAAGGAATAAGTTTATGGCGGTGGGATTTGCATCATTCAACTTATAGTTTCTAAAGTAAAGGTAAAATAAATGGGGAATTTTCCTAGGGTACAAATTTGTGCCATTACATTATTCCCCCACTTTAGCGAGCATACATGTTAGTGTGAATGCAAGATAAAGTAGAAAGAGGTTGAAGGGAATATACCAATAATGTCAAGGAAGTAGATCTTCGATCCAACACACCTAGACATGAATAAAGGAGGAACAGATTCACAGGTTCTCGGTCCTACAAATCTATGAAAGAGAGGAGGTCCATAGGTTCTTGGTCTTGTAAAGCAAGTTGTGATCTCACCACAAATATGTTAGGTTGTAGAAAAAACATGTTAGGCAAAAATAATAAGACACACAAGTCAGCATGACAACACACAACTTGATCAGATACATTGACCAGATAAGCCCACGACAGGACAGTCACAGAAAAGATGGGTCTAGTCAGGCTACCCCCAAGCTAGACACGAGGATATTTGGTGTCTAACACCAAGACATTGCGAAATTGAATATAAAATAAAAGATAGTTTTTGTAAAGCACCAGATAATTCAATTGAAGGAGAAGTTTTCAAAGGGGGTTCCTTTGGCAGGAAACCCTTCAAGACACCAAGGGGTCCATTCGAAGGAATGCTTTGATTGAAAGACACCACATTTTCTGCAAGTTATTATATCATCAAGGAATCCTTTTGAAAGATCCTTTCATCAAGGAATCCATTGGAAAGAATGCTCCTTTTCAAAGGAAAGTTTTCAGAATCTTTCATTTTAGAAAAAGTGCTCCTTTTTCAAAGGTGAGTTTTCAAATCCTTTCGCATACAAGATCCTTTTCAAAATAAAATTTCATCCAAGAGTCTTGAGAGAATACAACATTTTGGAAAATGAGAATTTTCAATAAGGTATTTTTTGTCAAGGAATTCATTGTAAAGAAAAATTGACACCAAGGAATCCTTTTTAAAAGAATTCACCAAATTGAAAATCAAAACATCATGGTAGGCCCCCTTAGGATGGTGTGTGCTACTCGAAGGAGAACATGGGATCCTAAGGAGAGAAAGGGGAGGAAAATATGTTGTGGCACACAACACATAATGAGATTTATTTCATGGTATGTTGTCACACAGACACATGAGGTACAACACATAAGAACCAAAACATCAATAAACCGATAGAGACAAAGAAATCAAGAGATACACCTGGGGATCTGAGAGTTCGAGGTCATATTTGTTCATAGATACAAATTGATATGATACATTGTATGAAAGAATGGTCATAAATCTCTGAAGTACTCAGATCATGAAGAAGAGCACATGAAGATAAAATTAAAAATTAAAAATTGGTCAACATGGAAGAGAGCCTAAATGCCTCCAACGTGTTGCATCATCCTGAATATTGAAAAGCAATTTCACAACATATAGAAGAATGATGATACAGAAAGAAGAATTTCATGACAAATTTTTCATTCCTATATCCAATCACCTACAAGGGTATCAAGGATCCTCTAGGCAGGATCACAAACATAAAAAGACAAGCATAAGGAAACAAAAACATATAAACAAATCTATGTTATAAATAAAGAAGAGGTACTACCCTAGTACTTATTGACCAATAGGTCATCCTACTCCCAATCTATATCATTGTAGGGGGAGGGAATATGGGTCTACAAGGGTGGGATAGCAAGGGTGGTTCCCTCTTACTCGCCTGCAACAAGGAACAAGGAAGAAGACCCCTCAAGGTCTTCTTCGTCGAGCTCATGTGAGGCAAACGTCATTGATCTTGCAAAGATCAAGGACAAATCCATGATATCATCCACCAAATTAAACATGCACTTCATCATAATACCATGTGTCAATCGAGTGGGAGAAGGAGGTTCTTGAGTTCCACTACCAACCTCGTCGAGAGGGGCAATGACAAACTTGAGAGATGGAGGGGTTGCCTCCATCATGAGGACGATGCAAGCCAAGATAGAACTAACTTCTAAAGAATGTGACCCCTTATTTTGACCTCCACTTGAAGTGAGGTCATCCTCCAGCTTGTGCTTCAAAAAAGGATGTGAAATCCCCACAAAAGAAGTAGAAGTCGAGGAGGAAGAGGAAAAATCCACAATAGAAACCATCATAGTGTTCGGCATGTCTATGGGCTAAGAAAAGGGAGGGATGTTTGGGAGGGACATCAAAAGATGGGGCTCCTTGGAGGGAGCGATGAAAACCTACACCCTTTTGGGGTGGGGATCATTAGAGCTTGTTGGGGGAGTTGAAAGTAGAGCATAGGTGATTGGAACTAAGGCAGGCATAACAAAGAAAGACAAAATAGAAAAAAGGGATATAGAAATAGGGGCCACTAGCTCCTCCTTTGTCTTTTGCAAGGTTGTGTGTTTGGCAGTGAGAGCCTTTCGCTTGTGCTTGTGCTCATGCGCAAGCTAGTTATGTTGGCTACAGGTGTTGGAAGCCACGGTCTGAGAAGAGGCTAGAGGCTACTACTCAACCACATGAGTATCCTTCGTAACTATCACCGGTGAAAGGGTAGTCTCTTGGGTAGGAGTAGGAGGAGGAAGCATAGGGGCAAAAACAACTTCAAGAAAATAAATAGAAACAGGCGCCTCTCTGGTGGGCCTCTTCTTGTTTTCTACCTTAGGGGCAAGTAGAGGAACTGTAGGAGGCCGCAAAGGCTAAGACACAAGAGAAGCCCCACGAGGACCTTTCCCCTTGCCATAGACAATGGGCCTAGGAACCATGGACAAAATTAGAAGCTTGAAGACTTGACACTTCACTTTTCTCCATGTGGGCAGCATCTCACTTCCCATGCGAGACATGGGAGTGAAAGGAAACTAGGTGTGCGGAATTACAGTTTCCTACACTAATCTATGAGGAGAGGAGAGTGCAAATTCATTTTAACCCTTACAATGATAGAATGTTAAAAATATGTTAACTTAGATGTTGTTGCAATCACATACATATAGAAATAGAGACAGAAGATAGAAGTGACACAAAGATTTATCGTGGGGAAAACCTTTTGGTAAAAAACCCCACACTCCAAAACCTACACAATGTATTATCAAAACACTTGTTGTTTACAACACACTTGCAATGCAAGCTATCATGGAGTTTTTGACACTCGTATCTAGAGACAATCCGGTAGCATAACAGTACCTGTAAAACCTGTATATGTCTCCCATCCAAAGCACTCCTTATATAGACTTTTACAAGGCCAAAATGGCATCTCCTTGAGATAGGCGTCCAACATGGGTGCATGGCCCAAAACCCATGCCTATGGACACATGTCCAAGTGTGTCATAAGTCCTGACACTTTTCCCAACATGCATTCCATAAGTGGGTCGCCCATTCCTAAGTTTAGGCAATGACAGATGCTCTTACGGTTCTTACACCGTCATAGAATCTGTCATAAATAATCGTTATGACAGCTGTAAGAGAATCTGTCATACACATGCTATAAATAGCATATTCTCTTACAACATGTCAGATTCTCCTTGGGCACCCAAATATGCCTTAGTCAAAGATGCTCTTACATGCATGTCTTACATGTCTTCACCTGTCATAGAATCTTCCTTGCTTAGCTCTTACATGTCATAGAATCTGTCATAAGAATCTGTCATAACCGTTTCAATCATGATTACATTACACATTCTCCAAAGTGCCAACACTTGGAAAAAAACTCCTACCACAAAGTGGGATGCCTAGAATCCCCTAGACCAAGTTGACCATCCTAGTCATCTTCCAAGTGGAGTGACAACTCACCGTGTCCACTCACACTAAATGACAAAATGATGTGCAAATTAAATACATTATTTACAAACAATTAATTACAAAACAAATAAATACATGCTAGGGATTTACAAGGTTGAGACACCTTAATTCCCAACATTCTCCCATTTGTCGAACACCTTGTAAGAGCCAAAGGAAATAGCAGGATTTAAATGCTATAGGCCAAGAGGCCCATAGACTCCGAACACCATCTGAACTTCTCTGTGCCCACCGGTTTCGTCAATGCATCTGCAACATTCTTCATTGTATCTACCTTCTCCAAATTTACCTTTCCATCCTCTACCATATCTCGCACGAAGTGAAACTGCACATCAATGTGCTTCGTTCTGGCATGGAAAGTTGGATTCTTCGCAAGGCAAATAACACTCTGACTGTCACAACAAATCGTAATTTGTTATGCATCAATACCAACATCTGAACACAGTCTCCTAAGCCAAATGGCTTCCTTACAAGCATGAGTAGCTACCATATACTCAGCTTCTGTCCTGGACAAAGCAACCACAAGTTGTCGCTTACTCATCCAACTGATAGCACCACCAAACATAGTGAACACATATGCACTAGTGGATCTTTTGCTGTCAATGTCACCTGCCCAATCTGAATCCACAAACCCACAAATACAAACTGAGTGTGGAGCTCCAGAGGAATTGCCATGATACAAAATGGAATACTCGGAAGTACCCCTCAAGTATTTGAACACTCGCTTAACTGCATCCCAATGTACCCATCCAAGGTTAGCCATAAACCGACTCAGGACTTCCACTGCTTGGGAATGTCTAGTCTAGTACAGACCATAGCATACATCAAACTGCCAATTGCACTAGCATAAGGTACTCTACTCATGTCCTCCACCTCACTAGGAGATTTTGGACAGTCATCTACAGATAACTTTGTTCCCAAAGAAATAGGAACATACAATGGTCTGCAATCTGGCATGTTGAACCTGTCCAACACGATCTTCACATACTTCCTCTAGCTTAACCAAATTTTTCTGTTAGGCCTGTCTCTACTGATTTCCATTCCCAAGATATACCTGGCTGCCCCTAGATTTTTCATATCAAATTGTGTTGACAACTGGGACTTCAAATCAGAAATCATATTCATACCCTTCCCAATCAACAACATATCATCAACATATAGTGCAATAATGAGAATTCGATCATTGTCAACTTTGTAATACACACAATGATATGATTTCGATCTCAGAAATCCAATCAACAACACAAAGGCATCAAACTTCAAGTACCACATCCTAGGATATTACTTCAAACCATATAAAGACTTCTTTAACTTGCAAACCAAAGATTCTTTACCTTTCTCAATGTAGTGCTCAGGCTGTGACATGTAAATCTCTTCCTCCAAGTCACCATGAAGGAAAGCAGTCTTCACATCCATCTATTCTACCTCTAAATCATAAGATGTTGCAAGAGATAATAGAAATCGAATAGATGTTAGCTTTGTGACAAGAGAGAATATTTCACCATAATCAATTCCCTCCACCTGTGAATACCCCTTCACAACCAGTCTAGCCTTGTACTTCTCAACACTACCATCTACACATAACTTCTTCTTGAACACCCATTTACATCCAACAAGTTTCCATCCTTTAGGCAATGGTACCAGGTCCCATGTTTTGTTTTTCTCTAATGAAGCCATCTCATCCTCCATGGCCTCAATCCATGAACCTGCATCTTTCATAGCCATAGCCTCTTTCACAGTTCTAGGCTCATCAATGTTAGTAATCAAGGCAAAAGCACAACTGGAATCTAAATAGAAAATACAAACCTCTCTGGTTGCTTTATTTCTCTCATGGATCTCCTCAAGGACTGAGGTTGAGGTTCTACCTCTTCTTCCGAACTCTCAGATCTGCTAGAGCTCTCCTCATCATCAGATCCAACTGGGTCTCTCTGTTCAGTCTTCTCAGGGGTAGAAGGTAACTAAACCACATCTTCTTTCTTTTTTGTTTCATCTGGCTGTAGGATAACAGGAGAAGGTGTTAGCTCTCTAAAAATAACATTTCTTCTATACAACACCTTACCAGTCACAGGATCCCAAAGCTTGTACTCTTTCACACCAACACTGTAGCCGATGAAGATACATTTAACTGCCTTGTTTTCCAATTTAGACCTTTTCTCCTTAGGCACATGTGCATAAGCTTCACAACCAAAAAACACGAAGATGTCTAATGGAAGGCTTCTTACCACACCACACCTCCATGAGTGTCTTACCAACAAGAGCTAATGTAGGAGATCTATTAACCAAATAGCAAGCAATGGCAACAACTTCTGCCCAAAACCTTTGTTCGAGGCTTACTCCACTAAGCATACTCCTAGCCTTCTCCATCAGGGTCCTATTCATTCTTTTTGCAACTCCATTTTGCTGCGGGGTATAAGGATTTGTCTTATGCCTTTCAATCCCTCGCTCTTTACAGAACTTCTCGAACTTTGCCGAACAAAACTCACCTCCGTATCAGTTCTCACACATTTAATCTTTTTACTAGTCTGGTTCTCAACGAGAGGTTTAAATTCCTTGAACCGACTAAATACTTTAGACTTGCTTCTAAGGAAATAAATCCATGTCCTTCCACTATAATCATCTATGAAAGATACAAAGTATACAGATTTGGAGAGAGAAGGAACATTAACAAGACCAAATACATCAGAATGAATTAGATCCAACACACCAAAAGTCTTGTGAGAACTAGAATAAAACTGAACACGGTTTTGTTTTCCATAAACACAATGTTCGCAAAAGTCGAACTCAAGATTACAATCATTTAACCCCTCAACAAGGTTCTTGTTCTTCAGGGTTCTAAGACCCTTCTCACCAATGTGGCCAAGTCTCATATGCCGCAACATTGTCTTTTCAGTAGGAAGTTTCCCTTCCAAAGTGTTTGCACCCTTGGGTACACAAGATGCACTACCATCAGAACCCGTTACAACAGATTTCTTCACTGCTCGTTCAGATGGTGGGGATGAAGTGACTGCAGCTCTCTTCCTTGAGACAAAATAACTATTGCACTGTAAAGTGCATGCTTCCAGCTAAAACAGAGTACCTCTTTGAGTACCCTTCGTGAGCACCATAGCTCCTCTAGTCATCTTGCATCCATCTTTCAAAAAGACAACCTGCACACCTGCATCATTCAACATACTTACAGAGAGCAGGTTATGTGCCAAGCCTGGGATGTGCATTACCCCATTGATCCCCTTCACTCATCCATCAAGGAATCAGATAGAGACTCTTCCTCGACCAACGATCTTCAGGTGAGATTCATCACCCAGGTACACCTTTCCACCATCGAACTCCTCATACTTTGAGAACCAGCTTCGATGAGAGGTCATGTGGAATGAAGCACCAGAGTCAATCAACCACACATCATCTGATACATGGGTGGACAGGGCTGCAATGAATGCATCTCCATCATCCTGGAGTCTATCGGAATTTGAATCTGGTGATTTCTTCTTCTTTGCCTCTTTGCAATCTCTTCTGAAGTGCCCAGATTGCCACAGTTCCAACAGGTAGCCTTGGTCTTTCCAGGAGTCTTGGATCTCCCATGATATTTGGATCTACCCTTCTCAATTTTCTTGTCCTTCTTCTTCCATCGGTCTTTGGGTCTTCCACGAACAGCAAGGGCTTCTTTGGCCATTTCGGATGTCTTTCTTCGCAACTCTTCAGATAATAGCGAAGATACCACTTCATCCATTTTGAATGTGGATGTGGTACTTCCAATGGCCATCACAAGATGATCCCATGAGTCCGGCAAGGAACACAACAGGGTCATACATCGATCCTCCTCCTCCATTTTTACTCCAACGGATGTCAATTGTGCAATAAGCATGTTAAATCCATTAAGGTGATCAACAATGGATCCACCATCCTCCATTCTTAGAGAATACAACTTCTTTCTCAGGAATAGTTTATTAACCAAGGACTTGGCCTGATACACAGACCCAAGCCTTGTCCACAAGGAGTTTGCAGGCTTCTCATCAAGAACATTCAGGAGGACGGAATCAACTAGACAAAGTCTTATGATTCCCTTAGATTTCTGATCCTTGAGATCCCAGTCATCTTGAGACATAGCTGTTGGTTTAGTAGTGTTTGAGACAGCTTCCCAAACATCTCTATCAACTAGCATGTCCTCCATATTGAGCTTCCAAAGCTCAAAATTCATGTCAGTGAATCTCTCCACCTCCATCTTGCTGTATGAAGAACTTGCCATCTCTTTCCTACAATAATTTTATTGAATACTCTGCACAATACTCCCACTCAACCTGAGATTAGCTAAAAAAACCCTTTACCCAACAACTAGGACCAAAGGTGATCAAGCTCTGATACCAACTGAAAGGAAACTAGGTGTGCAAAATTACAGTTTCCTACACTAATCTATGAGGAGAGGAGAGTGCAAATTCATTTTAACCCTTACAATGATAGAATGTTAAATATATATTAACTTAGATGTTGTTGCAATCACATACATACAGAAATAGAGACAGAAGATAGAAGTGACACAAAGATTTATCGTTGGGAAAACCTTTTGGTAAAAAACCCCACACTCGAAAACCTGCACAATGTATTATCAAAACACTTGTTGTTTACAACACACTTGCAATGCAAGCTATCATGGATTCTTCAAACCTCGTATCTGGAGACAATCCAATAGCATAACAGTACCTGTAAAACTTGTATATGTCTCCCATCCAAAGCACTGCTTATATAGACTTTTACAAGGCCAAAATGGCATCTCCTTGAGATAGGCGTCCAACATGGGTGCATGGCCCAAAACCCATGCCTATGGACACATTTCCAAGTGTGTCATAAGTCTTGACACTTGTCCCAACATGCATTCCATAAGTGGGTCGCCCATTCCTAAGTTTGGGCAATGACGGATGCTCTTACGGTTCTTACACCGTCATAGAATCTGTCAGAAATAACCGTTATGACAGCTTTAAGAGAATCTGTCATACACATGCTATAAATAGCATATTCTCTTACAACATGTCATAGATGCTCCTTGGGCGTCCAAATAGGCCTTAGTCAAAGATGCTCTTACATGCATGTCTTACATGTCTTCACCTGTCATAGAATCTTCCTTGCTTAGCTCTTACATGTCATAGAATCCATCATAAGAATCTGTCATAACCGTTTCGGTCATGATTACCTTACACATTCTCCAAAGTGCCAACACTTGGAAGAAAACTCCTACCACAAAGTGGGACGCCTAGAATCCCCTAGACCAAGTTGACCATCCTAGTCATCTTCCAAGTGGAGTGACAACTCACCGTGTCCACTCACACTAAATGACAAAATGATGTGCAACTTAAATACATTGTTTACAAACAATTAATTACAAAACAAATAAATACATGCTAGGAATTTACAAGGTTGAGACACCTTAATTCCCAACAGGGAGAAAGAGTCGAAGGTGCCAGAATAGGATGAGTAGCAGAAGCAGGAGTAGATAATATGGAAGGAGAAGGCCCTTGATCATGAGCAAGATTCTCCTTCCCCTTTTACTGGGTAGAAGAAGCAGCTTACTATTGTGCAATCATGGAAGCCTTCACAAAGACTACATAAGGGGATGTCGGATAAGCAACCTTTGGTTTTGATCCCCTAGACTTATACTTAATATAAGCCTTATATAGTAATCTCCCCTAGGAGAGAGAGGTTTGATTGGGGCAATCCAAAAGTGATCAAGTATGAATCCCCACGTGACACCAACGGTTTATAATCGGTGTCGTGCACTACGTGCATAAAACTTTCATGAGGGAATTTTAAGCATTTATGCACCACAGAGGTGGCACCATTCACAAAGGTCAACCATGGGATGCCCAGTGTAACTCAAAACAAGTCAAACTATGGAATGATAACAAATGAAGCATCAAAAACCTTGGATCCAACCAAGACTAAAAGAGAAATAGAACCCAAAGGGGTGATAGAGAATCCATCATGCATACGGAGGGTGGTCTTTGACTCTTCGTACCTCTCCTATGTAATTCGTTTATGAATAGAACCTCCTTTTTTATCACATTAACCTGACTCTACAGATCAAATAAGATGACATTCACAACATTTCCATTAATCCGAGAGGGAATGTATAAAGGGGAGAGCTCCTTATTAAGAGGCTCATCATGTGAGGTGAATGTTTTGTTAGGTTTAACACTCACATTTTTGGGAGGAGGGATACGTGTGAATGAAACCATGTTCACATACTCAAATGGAACTAAATCATATGATGTAGAATATTATACTAGCAGACAATGACCTACCTAGATTTTGTTACTAAATATCCATGATTCCTTCTACCTACGTATCTAGGGGTTGTAGGCTGGGTCGCAAAGTTGTACACTTTGTGACACATAAATCTACACCACACCTAGGACACAAGAGAAGGATTATCCAATATCAAGAAACAAAAACAAGGAGTTCACTTTGGGTTCACCAAAAATATAGAGAAGGGGGATTCGTCACCCCTGAGGCTCCAAGTCACAGGAGAACCCTAAGGAACAAACTACCTAAACTACCTTAGGTTGTTTGATGGGTATTTCAAAAATTAGGTGAGATGACCACAGAGGTTTCAGACCATGGACCAGACAACTCACTATTTGAGGATGGTAGCGCATGAACTAGACTTCGGCATGACACATTGGTGTCCTATATAGACAAGGGTCTGATAAATAGACAAAAAACATAAAGGGCCTACTTACAACCTAACTGACAGAGTTTTACAATTTGACAAGGAAAATTTAGGGGAAAAAAGTACAACAAGAAGAATGCTAAAAACTATTCTAATGAAAAAAATGACAAGATAAGGAAAATATACCACTCCACCCACACTTCAATTATTCAACTTTAAATTCAAAAGAGCGAACCAAAACTTGCACACATAGAAATAGGAAAAATATTGGGTTGCATTTTTAAGGTTTGCCTCAATTAGACCCCCGTTTTTGAGTTCCCACCTCCATAGACAACCAAACACATAATGAGATAGAGAAATCGATAAAGAAGAGAAAGGAAAAGACACTATCAAATAGAGTGCAAAGATAGCCTGAATGCTACTCTATAAGATACAATGATGCAAATAAAATAACAAGAGAAATATCACCTTTCCTCCTACTAGCACTCAAGGTTTAGAGGAGAAGATGACACCACATTGAGAGAATGGAGCTTCATCAACCTGCAAAGATGGTGGAGTTGCAACAAGTACGTGTTGTACAAGCCAAGTAGAGAGAAAGAATCACCAAGAAGAGAGCAAGAGTGAGCTTGAGAGACTGAGAGAGTGAAATAATGATCAAGAAGTTGCAAGAATTAGCATGAAGGAATGAGATAATCACATGGAGTGAAGAAGTGAGTTTAAATTTCCAAAATAGAGATAATAGGTTGATTTTCATCAATCAAGGGATGATAGAAGATGTTACTGTTAGCTATTTTTCACTACCACCTCAAAAAGGTAGAGCTGAATTGCAAATTCAAAGCCAGAAGGTACACAAGATGTTCAAAAATTTATGTTAAGTACTCATTATTGTGCAATGTTTCACTAAAATGTAAATTTCAATGATATTATGCAAAAACATTTCAAAATGATATCATAAGTTTGCATAATGTTTGTTATTTTATTCATAATGTACAAACCAGAATCCCACACAAGTCGTGAGAATAACTTAATTTGATTTTCATAATCAAATAATGGGTGCATGAAGTAAAGTGAAATATACAACTAAAAATAAAGAAAGCATAGGGTAGAAAGTGATTCGTCATTGCTTGGAATGACGAATTGTTGACAAGCTGAAATCTTCAGTTGTGACTCTGAATCGATTCGGCTCCAAGCTCCGATGCACCTGCAAGTATGATGGAAGTGTGGTTAGAGCAATGCAAATCAAATCCTATCACATGCCTATGCTATCAATAGAAATATAGCATACAATTGATTAGGCACCCATCAGATGATTTCATTTTTCAAAGGCATAAAACTCAAAGAGGAAGCTTTCAACTTTTTTTATTTTGCTAACACGTTTATTCACTATGCAGGAATAGGTTTATTATGTTCATGATCATTTTATCATATATGTGGAGTAAAACGGGCTCCCACAAGGGTTGAGCCCGGCATATCAAAAAGGACACTCTCAAGTTACACACGAGAGTCATTTACAATCTCAAAACAATCATTAAGTGAGTTGCTGAAACTAAGAATATAATCATATAAGCAGCCTTATTTCAAAGAGATTCAAAAAAACAAGTAAAGAACTCATAAATTTCATTGATATCTTGTTTCAGCTCTACTTTACATTTTCATGTTACATTTAAATGAAGTATAGAGCCTCTTTACACTGAAGAGAAAGGAAACGGAATATCAAGCATCACGCTATCTCATGAAGTTTTGGGTATTCAATACAGTTTTCATCAAGCTAAAACATAACATTGGCAAGGAAATGGCATTAATTTTACAGAGGTTGGAAACATCCAAATGCCATTGTCATGATAACCTACAACAATAATCATTAAGGGCAGAAAAAGGTAATTAAGTTGTGCCATAACAGAGAAGCATGCAAGGTGTTTGAATGAAGCTCTGTGACAATTTGCAGTAGAAGAAGGAGAGTCAAATACAAAAAAAGGAAAAAAAAACAACACCAAGGCAAATGTCATGTCTGCCCAGAAGAGTATCTCTCAGCATCACAATGGATGCCTTGCATTATTAACAAATATGCAACTTTGCTAAAGAAAGCATAGATGATGATTACATTTGAAATAGGATTTTGTGTTTCATAGTTATGTTTAAAGAAGCATTATTATCAAATATGAATTTGTTGAACAAACATCTATCACAATGATTTTCAGAAATGGAACAATAGCATAGCAAAGGTAATTGTATTTTTTTGGAGATGAGATGTTTGAAAGCCTTTTGATTTTAATAATGATATGCAATAAAATCAAGTGGTATACGCCAATATGCCTATGAGCTAAATCATTTAGCAGAGACAGAGCTAGATTGCAAGTTCACTAAGGAGTATCTACATTCTATTGAAATGACAATTTTTATGCTTTTTTTTTAGTAACACAATGTCGAATTTATCATTTTCTTGCTCCATATTAGAAACAAAATACCCAGAAACAATATAGAGGCCGCAGCCATGAACAAGATAAAGGATTTGTATAAATAGTTATAAGGATGGAGTTTAGGGTATAGAATATTATATTTTTGTAGAAACAAAAGGAAACCCATTTTAGATTTTTTTCAAAAGATGCATAAAAAAATGTGTATGTCAAAACTTGCGGCCACAAAATGTGAGGAGCTTCTTCTAATAGATTAATAGAGGTTGAATAGATGGTTTTGGTCCTGTTTATTTTGATACAATAAGATGTCAATGAATGAGAATCAGAGAAATGTATGCCCAAAAGTAATGGCGGCCTAGAAGAGACACCCATGTGAGGTTTTTCCAGAAGATACAAGGTATGATATGACAATGAATGTCATTGTCAAAGTGTGATATGAATATAAATCTTTTAGAGCTTCTTCATCACTTTTTTTAAGCCAATGATAGTAACAGGAAAAAATCTAAAGAAGGCGCCAGCTACAGGTAAATCCGCGGCCTTTCATATTGAAAAAACCCAAATATAAAATACATTACTGCGGCTTGTATATGCTTACAACACAGAAAGAAGTGAACTCATGCTAGCCGCAGCCTTCTAGCCATTATTTTTGTTTCAATACACACAGGAAAGCCACAGAGGTTGCAAAGAATACAAACAATGATCCATTCATTATGCGACTTGAACATGAAAAATCAATAAGGAAGGAGAACTCACCATGATTTCACTTGTTGGAAACCAAGTAGCTATGACAAAGCCCCATAGAAGCTTCTAGATGATGGGCTCGAGCTAGCTAATGAAAATGGTGGCCAACAGAGTGTAAAAGGAGCAGAGGTGTGTGGTCAAAAATCTCTCACAAACAACAGATTATTTGCAGTTTTCAGCATCAAACCCTACCAAGCATGGCGGCATGACAAAGAGCAAGTGTTTCAGAAGAAGGAAAAATGATAAAGATTAGGGTTCGAGTTTACCTTTACTCGATGCCTTAGTCTTTTTGTTGATTTTTTTACTTTGTTTTGAAGATAAACCTTTTTCATTCGAGTAAACTTAGGTATTGGTTTATTAAATCAATAAACCTAGGTGCAAGTGAATGGAGCCCGAAAGGTGATGACTTTTATTCAAATAAAATTGAAGTATGGAGTCCGATGTTATTAAAATATATGCTAAGTGTAGTGGTGGATCAAGTGATATGCATGAAGCTGCGAAGATATGAAGTCAATGTTAACTCAATGCTATATTTGCTTATATATATGTAAAGTTAGTTAATTAAATGGTAAAGTGTATATCATTTAATTAATTCTAACTATTTTTAGAGAAAACATAACATTGAGTTACTTTATCCAATCATGCATGATTGATTTAAATATGGAGAAAGAGTTCAAGTCATCATGGGTGGATTGATATAAACGAGGAGGCTTTCGCATGCTTGGGCCCACTTTTGAGGGATTTACAGTTCAATTTGAGTGCTATATGTTTCAATTATGAGTTGACCTTGAGTTTGGCCCATCATGCACTCATTTTTGCATGGGTTTGAGCCTCTTTTTCAGGCATTTTTTCTTTTGCTCATGGATTGCCTTGGAGTTATCGATTTTTACACTGAAATTGACTTTCAGTTCCAGCTCCGTGCCTTTTGAAGGCTTTTGTATATATTGAGGAAACTTAATCATTTTTCCTCTAGTTCTTGTTTTTCATCTTTTGCATTCTGCAAAGTGAATTATTTGTAACTCAGCTTTTTTCAAATTAATATAATACTAGGTTTACAAGTTAATTAGTGTATAATTTGCATAAAGTCTCCTTTTATTCACAACATTTCAGAATTTGCCTTCAAGATTTCAAGCATCATTGCTATGTAGGATTTGATCGAGGAGTTATTGTGTTAGCAATTTTGAAACCTTTAACACTTATGTCTCCTTCATGAGTTTATGTATGCATCTTAGTTTAAATTCGTTGGTTAAACATTGTGCATGTTAATGATTGAATAATTTTAGTTGTGAAAACCATGTTTTCCTTCGAAGATTGTCTTTTCAAAGCCTCTGTTTAAAACATTTAGGTGATTGAGCTATTAGATCAGGTTGTCCAAATGAAAGTGGTGGGTAATCATTTTGTGAGTTAAGTCTGCATATTAGTTTCCATCGGTGCATCACCATAGTTAAGATTTACAGTTCTGCTTTTAAATTTAGTATTTCTCCCTTTTCCCAGCAAGTTACTTAGTCGTTAATCAGGAAATCATATAGGAACCAGCCTAGAATCTAGAGGTTAATTCCTTATAGGGTACCCACAACCTGGAATTAGTTCCCATGTTTCAACAAATTGTTAAGTTTAACTATTCAAGCATTCGGGTGCAATCTGTTTGACAACAGTTTTTGGCATGCCCAGTGGGACTCTGAATCACTATTCAGAGCATTATTTTAATACTTTCAAGTTGTTGTTTTGGTATGTATAGCAGGATACCATATTTTTAGAGGATAAATATCGAGTACCTAGTGACTCCGTTCTCAAGAATCAAAGCAAATCAGTACCAAACAGCATATGAGAAATATTCAGATGAGAAGTTCTTCTCCATTTGAATATCTACAGTTGTCTTCACCAAGAAGAAGAGGAAGGACAACAAGAAGAATACCTGAAAGGTATTCAAGAAACCTATTAGTTTCTCCAACCTTTAGAACAAAACTAATAATATACACATCAAGAAGGAGAGGTAGATCATCAACAAGGCAGCCAAGTTCACATTCAACTTCACCAAGCTACCGAGTATCTATTTCACCTGTACCAGTTTTACAAGCTGCAAATTTCAAAATACCAACAGCTTTGATGGCTAGAGCGCATGTGTTTGTACCATTCAATGGGGTTAGCCCATTGAATCTGGCTCAACATGATGACATACCAATTGCAGCACTAAAGAATTTGCCTTTTTTCACTAGCGAAGAGAAAACTACACCAATAGAGCATATCAGAGATATGGCTTCATTGTGTGGAGTTCATCATGTGACTCAAGAGAATGTCGCATTAAGACTGTTAGCAGCATCATTTAAAGGCAAAGCGCTTCAATGGTTTCGTGGTTTACCAGTTAACACTATTGTGACATGGGATGATTTAGGAGACAAGCTGAGCAAACAATTTTCTGACAAGTTTGATCATCTATCTCTAGTCGAGCAGATGACGACTATAAAGAGAGCACCACAAGAATAAATGATGGACTTCAACTTCAGATTTCAAAGGACCTGGAATAGGATTCCAGTAACGGTAAGACCTACTCCTGATCACGCTTTCCTGTATTACCTTAGGTCTTTAAATAGTGATATTGCTTTGATGATTCAATTGATGGGAGGGTTAACGTTACCAGCAGCCTATGACATCGCTATTAGAGTAGAAAATAGCCTTATACAGGCTGGTAAAATTGTACCAAGGCCACCTATGCCCATATTTCCAGATATCCATCCCTTGATGCCCATCAATTTGCCACCTATTGTCTCAATTCTAGTAGAACCAGTCTTAGGCTATCGACCAGTTGTTCAAAACAGTGCTTCTCCAACACAATCAGAGTTTCAAGAACTTAAGGGTAATTAGCAAGAGATGGTGAAATTATTACAGACAGTTAGCAATGATTTAGTGAGTCTAAAGAGGCAACAAAACTAGAATTTAGGCCTTACCAGGCACCTTTTCAGCCTAATAGACCACCCTATCAAGCAGATAATTCAGGACAGCGTAGGAATTTCAATCCCAGGCCACCATACAGTCAAAATCAAAATGTTGCCAACTCATCTAAGGAGCTTGTTCCTCTTCAAAACAACTTAGCACAGGATTACGTATGGTGTTACCCATGTAATCAACTCCACAATCAGATTACTTTCATGAATGGAGTGATTAATCAGGCTTTGATGGTTACAAAGCACATATGTTGTTGTAGAAAATACAACAAAAGACGATAATGATCATAGTGATCAAACGCAGCAGACTGATATGGATGTTGCCATGATGAACTAGCAAGGCAACAAATTTTGTGGAGTAAATCAAATTCAAGGTCAAAATCAGTCGGACACATCTATTGCAGTGAATACAAGATCTAAGAAAAGAGCAACAGATTTGAGACAACAAGTTGTTTTTGACAAACAGCAGCTAGAAAGTGATAAACAACAAGCAGATAAAGGTAAACAACAAGTTGTTCATCAGAAGAATCTAGTTCTAGCAGCCGATAAAGAGTAGACATAGCTCTCTTCTTCACAAAATGTCCAAATTTTACTAAGGAAGCAACCTAAGACTGCTAAAGAACATCATAAACAAGTTGAACCGGTTAAAGACATGAGAACTCAACTAGATTCAGTGTAGAAGGAGACTGTTGTTCCTAAAACCTAGCATAAGGTTAGTTCTCCTGCTTTTAACATTGTAGATCATATGAAGAAGGAAACTGTTAGCATCACCATGTTGGATGTGCTACATCTACTTGGGAAAAAAGAAGGTCTGCAAGAAGCTTTGCCTAAAATATCCATTTCTGACGAAACAATTAAAGAATAGCCGAGTTCTTGCAAACAGTTCAGACAACAAAAAGGGGCAGTCAACTTAAGAGGTAAAACCACCACCCTTTTATGTTAGTCTAATAATTGGTAATAGCATAGTGCATAATTGCATGATAGATTCAGGAGCAAGCAGCTCAATTATGCCTAAACAGTTGGTAGACAAGTTAGGTCTTGAATACAAACCATTGTCAAAAGGGGTAGTCCAATTGGATGGCACAACCATTAAGTTTGTAGGAGGTATTAAAAATCTACCCCTTACATTGCATGCATGTCTGAATTTTCAAATACCACAGGACATTTATGTCATTGATCTCCCACCTTATTTTGTCATTTGCCTATCTAGAGATTTCACTGCAAAGTTAGGTGGTTATCTATCATTAGACTAGTCACACATTTTTTTCAGAACCAGATATGGTACTAGAGTTACCATTAAGTCAGAACCATAGGCTAAATACCATATCGAGCCCTATGTACCAAATCTTATAAATGCAAATCTAGCTTTCCATGATCAGGAGGATCAATCCATGACCCTCGACCCCACTGTACCTATAGAAGGCATTCCTGATATTAATTTAGATGAGTGGGCGGTCGAGAATCATGAGGTTGACCCTTTCAGTCTCATGGATGAAGTATGTTTGGGAATTTATATGATTCAGGAGCCCGATATCAGTATTCCAAATCTGGTCAAGAAGGAAAAAGGGCAAGAACAACAAACTGGTCAACTTTGGAAGTTGTACTTTGATGGATCAAGGAGTAAAATTGGTGCTGGTGGAGGAGAAGTGCTCATATCACCTGAAGGAGACAGGTATTACTTAGCTTTTAGATTTTCTTTTAGTTGTTCTAATAATTCTGTTGAGTACGAAGCATTGATACATGGTTTAGAGTGGGCCAGAAAAAGGAAAATTAAGTGTTTACACGTGTTTGGTGATTCTGAATTAATAGCAAATCAGGTTAGAAATCTGAATTTAACAAAAAACGATTTGTTGAAATTGTATAAGCATTGTGTTTGGGACTTAATTGAAGAATTTGATGCATTTAATTTGTAATCAGTACCAAGAAATCAGAATAGGCAAGTTGATAAACTTGTTGCCATGGGATCACAGTTTGACATCCCAACTGAAATTCATAGCGTGCAAGTGTAGCAGTATGTGAAGGTAGTTGTCAAACCTTCAGTACCTGATAACAATGTAAGCTGGCAAATTTTTGACAGTGATGAGAAAATAGTTCATTTTCTGATGGAAGAAGCAGAGTTTTCTGCTAGATACCAACACAAGTTTGATCAGCAATATGGTGATTAGATCATGCAACTAAAATCTAACAAGCTACCAAAAGGTTTGGTGACTCTTGAATCCATCTTCAACACTAATGATCAGGTTAGAAGAGATAAATAAAGCATCACAGTGAAGCAAGAGCATTATGAACCAATAGAGATATTCAAAGACAAGCTCCTCAAGCTTGGTAAAGTCTGTACAAAGGAGAAACAACAAGCTTTATCTAACTTTGTAAAGAATTCAGCGACATCTTCGCTTGGGAATATGGAGATCTGAAGGATTTTAACCCTGAATTAGCTCAACACACCATTGAGCTGGAACCCAACGCAAAACCAATCAGACAAAAGCAAAGGCCCTTGAATCTGAAACTAGAACATTTAATGAAAATAGAAATGAACAAGTTGATTTGAGGTAGTATTATATTTCCAATCAAGCACACTTCTTGGGTATCTAACCTGGTGCTCGTCAGAAAGAAGAATAGAGACATAAGATTATGTGTTGATTTTTGTGATCTAAACAGAGCTTCACTTAAAGATCACTATTTGTTGCGTTCAATGGAGCAGATACTGCAGGTTGTTTCAGGATCAGAAAGGTTCTCATTGTTGGATGGATATTTAGGTTATAACCAAATATTGGTTAAGGAGGAAGACCAGTACAAGATAGCCTTTACCACCAAGTGGGGTACTATGGCTTACAGAAAGATGTCGTTTGGATTGTCAAATGTAGGAGCAACCTTTCAGAGAGCAATGGATATGGCTCTCCAAGGTTTGATAAACAAATTTTTTCTTGTTTACTTAGATGATATTACTATTTTCTCATGAAATACAAATGAACATTTTGGTCATCTTAGACACATTTTTGAGAGATGTAGAGAATATGGAATTTCTTTGAATCCAAAAAAAAGTATGTTTGTTGTTCACGAAGGTAAGCTTTTGGGTTAAATTATTTCTAAAGATGGTATTTCTATTGACCCAAAACGCATTGCAGCCATTCTGGCTTTACCACTTCTTGCTCACAAAAAGGGTTTGCATAGCTTTTTAGGAAGAATAAACTTCGTTAGGAGATTCATTCCTAACATTTCAGCGTTGCTGCAACCTCTCACAGCCATGTTGAAGAAGAACATGCAGTTCAGTTGGATGAAGGAGGGTAAGAACAGTTTTGAACAGATTAAAGAGGCACTTGCAGCAGCCCCAACACTAATAAATCCAAACTTTGATAAGGATTTTATATTGTATGCGTTTGGTAGTGTTGATACAATTTCTGCCATGTTATGTCAGCAAAATGATCAAGGACTTGAACAACCCATTACATTCTTTAGTCAAGTCTTGCATGATTATGAAACAAGATATTCATTTGTCGAGAAACATGTGCTTGTTGTAGTAGGGAGTCTTAAAAAGTTTAGACATATGATGTCTAATAACAAAATACATATGTTGGTAGCTAACCCAATAGTTAAGGAGTTTCTATTGAATAAAGACATTAATGACAAGCAAGCAGGCTGGATAACCAAATTCATGGAGTACGACATCAACATAAAGGTTACCAAGCTTGTTCGAGGTAAGGGTCTGTGTGAACAGCTTACAGAAAAAGAACAAAATAACAATGAAGAAGTCACTACAGTTATGAGTAACGAAGAAGAACCTGTTGTTTCAGTTGTTCTAGCTAATTGGATCCATTAGATGATCCATTACTTGTATACTAGAGATTGCCCAAAGGTATGGACAAATCTAAATGAAGGTATTACATATTACAAGCAATTCCTTATGCAGTAATAAATGGTGTTTTATATAAAAAGGACTTCAATGGAGTATTCCTCAGATGTATTAACCTTGATCATATTGAAAGAATTCTGGAGGAATTCCATGATGGACCTGTTGGAGGTCACTTTGTACCACGTACTACAGCCCTAAAAATCATGAAAGCGGGGTACTATTGGCCAGACCCTTTCAAGGATGCTTATGCTTATGTCAAAAAATGTGCTAAATGTTCACTGTTTGTAGGAAAACAGAAGTTAGCAGCCCTGCCCCTGAATCCAATTCAAGTTGAGCAGCCATTTGGAAAGTGGGGACTTGACTTTATCAGTCTTATTAATCCACCATCAAGTGTAGGGCACAAGTGGATCTTGATAGGAACAAATTACTTCACAAAATGGACAAAAGCAATTGCTCTAAGAGATACAAATGAAACATCAGTTCTAAATTTATATCAGGATTTAGTTTCCAGGTTTGGTACACCTGAATCAATCATTTTAGATAATTCTTTAACCTTTATTGGCTTAAAAGTTTCAAATTGGTTAGTGAAGAATAACATTTATCTAAATACTTCATCCAATTATTATCCCCAGGGTAATGGATAGGCAGAATCGACAAACAAGAATCTGATTAAGATCATTAAAAGTCAATTGAAGATAATCAGAGGTCATGGCATGATAAACTGAAATTAGTCCTTTGGGATGATAGAGTTACACCAAAATAATCAACAGGTTTTTCACCTTATGTTTTGGTTTATGGTAAAGAGGCCAAGCTGCCTATTTCAATAGAGTTCCTGACTTTGAGCAACATAAAGGAACTGGAGTTACTTGAGGAGCAACCAATGCAAGTTAGGCTTGTTGAATTAAAAGAGTTGGAAGAAACCAGGAAGGAAGCTTTCAGGAAGCTTCAGATTCATCATTCTCAGATGAAGAAGGCATTCGACAGGAAAGCAATAGCAAGAGCCTTCAATGAAGGTGACTTAGTTTTCAAATGGGATGAGTTAAAGAGAATACATAGCAAACATTCCAAGTTTGATTCCATGTGGGATGGCCCATACATTATAACAATAAAGAATGAACATAACACTTTTCAACTTTCAAGGCTGGATGGAGAAGTATTGCCAATTCTCGTCAATAGGATCCATCTCAAGCAGTGTTATTAAGCATTTAGTTGTTGTTGTACATAGTAGTATAGTTTTTAGTTTCAGTTATGCCTTCAATAAGTGCTCATTGCACATTTGTTTTCATTCAGTTTTGTTTTGCTTTCAATAACATGTAGTCACTGCACGAGGTTTTTCAGATTCTGTCATAAACAGAACTACAGTAGTTTCTTTCAGTTTGTTTGTTTTGAAGCTGAGTTGCAGAATGTTTTTAGAAGTTGGTTAAGAGAAAGAATAGACTCCATGCCCAATGGATAAGCTACATAACTGGTCTATGGTGTTTAGCAGGAAAACACTCTGCAGAGGTCACCAATTTGTTGCCTATTTTTCACTACCAACTCAAACAGGTAGAGCTGAATTACAAATTCAAAGCCAAAAGGTGCACAAGATATTTAATTTTTTTTGCTAAGTACTCATTATTGTGCAATGTTTCACTACAATGTAAATTTCAATGATATTATGCAAAAACATTTCAAAATGATATCATAAGTTTGCATAATGTTTGTTGTTTTATTCATAATGTACAAACCAGAATCCCACACAAGTTGTTGGAGTAACTTAATTTGATTTTCATAATCAAATAAGGGGTGCACGAAGTAAAGTAAACTATACAATTGAAAATAAATAAATCATAGGGTAGAAAGTGATTCGTCATTGCCTGGAATGACGAATCGTTGACAAGTTAATATCTTCAATTGTGACTCTGAATCGATCCGGCTCCAAGCTCCGATGCACCTGCAAGTATGATGGAAGTGTGGTTAGAGAAATGTGAATCAAATCCTATCATATGCCTATGCTATCAACATAAATATAGCATACAATTGATTAGGCATCCATCAGATGATTTCATTGTTCAAAGGCATAAACTCAAAGAGGAAGCTTTCAACTTTTTTTATTTTGCTAACATGTTTGTTCACTGTGCAGGAACAAGTTTATTATGTTCATGATCATTTTATTAGATATGTGGAGTAAAACGGGATCCCACAAGGGTTGAGCCCGGTATATCAAAAAGGACACTCTCAAGTTACACACAAGAGTCATTTACAATCTCGAAACAGTCATTAAGAGAGTTGTTGAAACTAAGAATATAATCATATAAGCAACCTTATTTCAAAGAGATTCAGAAAAACAAGTAAAGAACTCATAAATTTCATTGATATCTTGTTTCAGCTTTTCTTTACATTTTCACATTACATTTAAATGAAGTATAGAGCCTCTTTACACTTAAGAGAAAGGAAACGGAATATCAAGCATCACGCTATCTCATGAAGTTTTGGGTATTCAATACAATTTTCATCAAGCTGAAACATAACATTGGAAAGGAAATGGAATTCATTTTACAGAGGTTTGAAACATCCAAATGCCATTGTCATGATAACCTACAGTAGCAATCATTAAGGGAAGAAAAAGGTAACTAAGTCATGCCATAGCAGAGAAGCATGCAAGGTGTTTGAATGAAGCTTTGTGACAATTTGCAGTAGAAGAAGGAGAGTCAAATACAAAAAAAAGCAAAAAAAAAACAACACCAAGGCAACTGTCATGTCTTCCCAGAAGAGTATCTCTCAGCATCACAATGGATACCTTGCATTATTAAAAAATATGCAACTTTGCTAAAGAAAGCATAGATGATGATTACATTTGAAATAGGATTTTGTGTTTCATAGTTATGTTTAAAGCAACATTATTATCAAATATGAATTTGTTGAACAAACATCTATCACAGTGATTTTTAGAAATGGAACAACCGCATAACAGAGGTAATTGTATTTTTTGGGAGATGAGATGTTTGACACCCTTCTAATTTTAATAACGATATGCAATAAAATCAAGTGGTATACGCCAATATGCCTATGAGCTAAATCATTTAGCAGAGACAGAGCTAGATTGCAAGTTCACCAAGGAGTATCTACATTCTACTGAAATGACAATTTTTATGCTTTTTTGTTAGTAACACAATGTCGAATATATCATTTTCTTGCTGCAGATTAGAAATGAAATACCCAAAATAGTATAGAGGTTGCGGCCATGAACAGGATAAAGGGTTTGTATAAACAGTTATAGGGATGGAGTTCAGGGTATAGAATATTATATTTTTGTAGAAACAAAAGGAAACCCATTTTAGATTTTTTCCAAAAGATGCATAAAAAAAATGTGTATGTCAAAACCCGTGGCCACAAAATGTGAGGAGCTTCTTCTAAAAGATTAATAGAAGTTGAACAGATGGTTTTGGGCCTATTTATTTTGATAGAATAAGATGTCAACGGATGAGAATCAGAGAAATGTATGCCCAAAAATAATGGCGGCCTAGAAGAGATACCCATGTGAAGTTTTGCCAGAAGATACAAGGTATGATATGACAATGAATGTCGATGTCAAAGTGTGATATGAATATAATTCTTTTGGAGCTTCTTCATCACTTTTTTAAAGCCAATGATAGTAACATGAAAAAATCTAAAGAAGGCGCCAGCTATAGGTAAACCTACGACCTTTCATATTGAAAAAACCCAAAAATAAAATACATTATTGCAGCTTGTATATGCTTACAACACAGAAAGAAATGAACTCATGCTAGTCGTGGCCTTCTGGCCATTATTTTTGTTACAATACACATAGGAAAGTCACGAAGGCTGCAAAGAATACAAAGAATGATCCATTCATGATGCGACCTGAACATGAAAAAATAATAAGGAAGGAGAATTCACCATGATTTCACTTGTTGGAAACCAAGTAGTCGTGACCAAGCATCATAGAAGCTTCCAGATGATGGGCTCGAGCTAGCTAATGAAAATGGCGGCCAATAGAGTGTAAAAGGAGCAGAGGTGTGTGGTCGAAAATCTCTCACAAACAACATAGTATTTGCATTTTTCAGCATCAAACCCTACCAAGCATGGTGGCGCGACAAAGAGCAAGTGTTTCACAAGAAGGAAAAATGATAAAGATTAGGGTTCGAGTTTACCTTTACTCAATGCCTTAGTCTTTTTGTTGAGTTTTTTACTTTGTTTTGAAGATAAACCTTTTTTCATTTGAGTAAACTAAGGTATTGATTTATTAAATCAATAAACCTAGGTGCAAGTGTATGGAGCCCGAAAGGTGATGAATTTTATTCAAATAAAAGTTAATTATGGAGGCCGATGTTATTAAAATATATGCTAAGTGTAGTGGCGGATCAAGTGATATGCATGAAGTTGCGAAGATATGAAGTCAATGTTAACTCAATGCTATATTTGCTTATACATATGTAAAGTTAGTTAATTAAATGGTAAATTGTATATCATTTAATTAATTCTAACTATTTTTAGAGAAAAAATAACATTGAGTTACTTTTTCCAATCATGCATGATTGATTTAAATATGGAGATAGAGTTCAAGTCATCATGGGTAGATTGATATAAACGAGGAGGCTTTCACATGCTAGGGCCCACTTTTGAGGGATTTACGGTTCAGTTTGAGTGCTATATGTTTCAGTTATCAGTTGACCTTGAGTTTGGACCATCATGCACTCATTTTTGCATGGGTTTGAGCCTCTTTTTCAGGCATTTTTGCTTTTGCTCATGGATTGACTTGGAGTTATCGATTTTTACACTGAAATTGACTTTCAGTTCCAGCTTCGTGCCTTTTGAAGGCTTTTTGTATATATTGAGGAAACTTAATCATTTTTCCTCTAGTTCTTGTTTTTCATCCTTTGCATTCTGCAAAGTGAATTATTTGTAACTCAGCTTTTTTCAGATTAATACAGTAGCAGGTTTACAGGTTAATTAGTGTATAATTTGCAGAAAGTCTCCTTTTATTTATAGCATTTCAAAATTTTCCTTCAAGATTTCAAGCATCATTGCTATGTAGGATTTGATCGAGGAGTTATTGTGTTAGCAATTTTGAAACCTTTAACACTTATGTCTCCTTCATGAGTTTATGTATGCATCTTAGTTTAAATTCGCTGGTTAAACATTGTGCATGTTAATTATTGAGCAATTTTAGTTGTGAAAACCATGTTTTCCTTCAAAGATTGTCTTTTCAAAGCCTCTATTTAAAACATTTAGGTGATTGAGCTATTAGATCAGGTTGTCCAAATGAAAGTGGTGGGTAATCATTTTGTGAGTTAAGTCTGCATATTAGTTTCCATCGGTGCATCACCATAGTTAAGATTTACAATTCTGCTTTTAAATTTAGTCTTTCTCCCTTTTCCCAGCAAGTTACTAAGTCATTAATCAGGAAATCATATAGGAACCAGCCTAGAATCTGGAGGTCTAATTCCTTATAGGGTACCCACAACCTGGAATTAGTTACCATGTTTCAACAAATTGTTGAATTTAACTATTCAAGCATTCGGGTGCAATCTGTTTGACAACAGTTACCTTCACAACCAACCAAAGATGTAACAATTCTGTAGATTCCAGAGGTAGGAATCATGTTAGGATGTAAGCATGGTGCACGTGCATCCCCGACAAAAATTCCTCCACTGACGCAAAAAGACAAGGCCAAATGGAAGGAATAAGCTGATTTCAGTGAGCTTTGCATCATTCAACTTATATTTTATAAAGTAAAGGTAAAATAAATGGGGAATTTTCCTAGGGTACAAATTTGTGCCATTACACCATCCTCGTCATGTTGAGATAGTAAATTTTATAAAGCATGAGGTGATGTTGAAATATATAGTAGAAAGGGTCTATCTTGTATAGCTGGCATTAAGATGGGAGGATTAGCCAAGTAGTTTTTTATGGACTCAAAATCCTCTTAACACTTATCATCCCACCAAAAGTACACATCTTTCTTCAATAAATGTGTGAACAAAAGGGTATGGTCATTCAATTGAGATAAATCTACGAATTTCTTGAATCTTCCCTTGAAAACTACAAATTTGAGAGATGTTCTTAGGTGGAGGTATGTTAATGATTGCATCAATCTTACTTGTATCGACTTTGATTCTGTGATGAGAGACAATAAACCCTAATAGTTTGTCAACATCTATGTTGAAGACACACTTAAGAGGATTTAATCTCATCTTATATAATCAAATCCTTTCAAAGATAAGATGAAGATTCTTAATGTGATCTTGACGAGTTACAAATTTAGCCAAGATGTCATCAATGTAATCTTCTAAGATCTTATGAATGAAATCATGAAAAATTAGAGTCATCACATGTTTATAGGTTTGTCCAACATTTTCCAACCCAAACGACATGACTACGTAGAAAAAGGTACCCCAAGGGGTTATAAAGGCCATCTTGTACTAATCTTCTGAATTTATAAGGTCTGATTATATCTTGAGAAGCCATCCATAAAGGAAAGTAAGGCATGGCCTACAGTCAAATCAATAATCATATCAATATTTGGTAACAAAAAATCATCTTTAAGAGAAGCCTTATTAAGATCACAAAAGTCAATGCAGATACAAATATGACAATTAGGTTTACTAACGATGATGATATTTGAAATCCAAGGTGAGTATTCAATGGGATGAACAAAACTAGCTTTTAAGAGATTTTATATCTTAGTCTTGACTAACAAGGTAACCTTGGGATTCATTTTACAAATATTTTGCTTGACAGGCTTGGCATCGAGACATAGAACAATATTATGAACCACAATGGATGCATCGATACCAGGAATGTCCTCATATGACCAAGCGAAGATATCAGGATAATGATGTAAGATATTAGAATGTAATTTAGATTCTTTTGAAGAAAGACATTTTTCAATCTTAATCACCTTCACATAAGACTTTAGATCCATGAGGAAATCAAAAGTATCCTCCTTAAGGAGAGTACTATGGTCTTCAAGATGTGGCATAGATATGTTTTCACCATCATAAGATAAAGAAGATTTTTCATCAACACTTATAATAGACTCTCCAAAGTATGCTAGACTATTCAAGAGATATGAGAATCAACACTTATGGTGATAAGAAGGAAGATCATAATAGATTCCCAAGAATTCTTCTAGAGCTTCCTTCAAGTTGAAAACGTCTAGAGTAACTTCATTAGAGTTTACTTTGCTTTCAATATATTTTGGATGAACAAGTCTAAGAGGAAGAAGCTCGGTAGAATCCATATTGACATTAAACCAAGGTTTTTCCTTAGGTGTTGTAGGGTGGTATCCAATTCCAGTCTTAGAGCCATGTGGATTAGCTTCTAAAGGGAATTTAATACCTTGTTCATCATGTCCACAACCTATACCAAACAAGAAACATTCTAGGTAGTGGCACCTTTTGTTTATACATAACTAAAGGTGAAAAGTGAAATTGCTAATGATTTTCATCTTAAAATAAATTATCTCTATGGATCATTATAAAATTATACGTTTATTTCATTATAGCATAGAATCATATCTCCATAACATATTTTGACTTTCTTGGCTTAGAATGGTCCAATATACCCACTTTGTGTCATTCCTAAATTTCATTCCCTTCCACATCACGTATCACTATCACCCTTATATTGCCCTCTCTTACATAAAATACCCTATACTAAGTGTGAGCTTCATTCTTGTTCCATATTTATATCATTCCCCTCCTCCCTCTATATTTGATCTTGCATATTTTACTTGAAAGCTTGTAAGTAAACCTTCCTAGTTCATGACCTTGTCAATAATAAACTCCAAAGAAGTTAGTATACTATTGAGTTGGGTTGAAAAAACAAGCATCATTAAAATACATTCAATTCAAAGAATATAATATTAAATATATGCCTACCTAGTCTTAGTATTCAATTATGAGCCATCACATATTTCTAGTTGCATGAGACTTGAACTAAGGGGCATGATCTCACCTCTCACATACATTCCCATTCCTCTTGCATTACTTGGAATTTAATAGTGATCCATTTCATTTTCCTAGTTGTATGGGGCTAAGGGTAGGGATACATAGTGTCCTTACTCATATTTGGTGATGATCCCTTGCATCCTTTTGGTTGCATAGGGCTAGGCTTAGGGGGTCACACTAAAAAAGTAAAATCAAAAGAAAAGGAGTCAAAACAAGAGAACAAACTTGATGTCACAAACAAAAATGCATTATTTATTAGCCATAATCAATTTGGGTATATTCCTCTTGATTGTGGCTCTCACTCCCCTTGGTCTAGCCTATTGGATATATTTAATTTAAGTTTAGGGTAGACTTATGAGATGAGGATATATATTTCCTTGTTATTTGACCATGGATGGAATAAGACTAATATATTATCCATCATTTACTTACCACCTCTATTCCCATATTTGGTTTGTTGCCTTCTCTATCCTTGAGATTGAATAATGTTTATCAAACTATCACTTAAATTTTTCAAGGCAAGCCCCACATTTTTCTAGATGTGATCATCACATTGATTGTTGCATTTCATGTCTCTCCACTACATTCATGATTAGTATTATTTATCACATTCATGCATGAATATGAATATTTTCAAGCCAAAAAAAACCTTGTTCTCTTCTACATAAGTGAGAGGTGGTGTTCCTTGATCTATACACCACTAATCAATCTCTATCTAGTTTGTGGCTTTTTTTCTTTATCAGTAGGCACTTGACATTTTTCTTTCACATTTTTTCTTTCCCTTTTAATTAATTATCACTTAAGGTCGCATCATTTAAAATTATGGATTATGTGCTTCTCTACTATCCTTCATTTGGGTTCTTCTTTAGAAATGATGTTCTCTTCTTGATGTAATTTTAGTTTTCTCATTCACTAGCATTCCTTTTCATTCTCCTACAATTCTTTTGGATTTTGTTAGATTAGTTATTATTGTGGCCTTTTTTCATTCAATATCTAGTTCTACTCTCATTTAAGTTTCCTTTAGTCTCATTCATTTTCTATAGTCTTCAATTTGCATGACCTTTCAACCCTTGTCTTCACTCTCCTAATTACTTTGCTTGTGATATTTATTTTGATCATGTTATCTAGCTCCTATTTTTTCTTTCTATTACTATTAATGATATTCTTTGTTGAAATAATCCCCTTTTGCAAGTAATTATTGGTTGATGATGTTGGTATTCACCTAAACCCCACAAAAATGGTAAGTCCTTGTCATCTTTTTTTGAATATTTACTACCCTACTAACATATTTTAATATGTTTTCTTGTCACTTTGTAGAAGTTGTAATTGAAGGGATAGCATGTGAGATAGGTACTATATGTTATCCTTAAAAATATGATAAGTTCTCTTTCTACCTTCATTCATTTTAATTTTTTTGGACATGCGTTATGTTGCACATGATCTCATCCCTTATTTCTTATGAATTAGATTATGAGACAACAAATACATATTGTTACATGTAAGTATAAGTGAGTGTTGATCAATGATCCATAACTTTCAAATTTTCATTATCTATTTTAGAAATAGTGCTTTCATTGTCATGCATCATGCCTATTTGGAGGGGGGAATATATAAGTACCTATTTTGCATGCTATTACATGGGTCAAATTTTAGTCTTGTGATGAGGTATCACCATATAAACACTTTATTACACACTATGAAAAATAATTAAATGTATACTTCACTTACTCTTTTTTTGCCTCTACACCCCTTTGTTGATCTTTATTATAGAGTTTTCATATGCCTCTTTTACTTTCATGTAAATAGACTATATGTTTTGTCTTTGAATTCTTATGTTTTGAAACCATTAGAGTGATTCTAAGACTACTACGATGAGTTTCAAAACTACACTAATATAATTTTATTTTAATATAACACTAAAAAAATTAATGGAAATTTTACGACTACTTATTTGTTGGAAGCATCTATTTCACCCCACATGAGAAAACATGGAATTCCAAACGTCTTTCCTTCCTCTTAAATATTTTACTCATATAATGCCTCTTCTCACCTCTTAAGCATAGGAAACACAACACCCTTGACCCCTAACCTTTCTTATACAAATTTACAATCCATTTGAGTATCCTTATCTAGTTTTTGTAAGGAAACTCTACCAATTTGAATACTTACTCTATAAGCTCTCTCAAGCTAATTTTTTAGCATTTCCTTTTAGGATAAACCACTACTCTTCTTCAAATCACCTCCATCCTCATAACCCTATGTTTCTAGTTGGATTTGTGTTTTCATTTTTTTATTTTCATTATTTTATGATTTAATTTCGTCTCTTAAAATGTGTTGTGTGTTTAAGTAGTTTTCATTATCTTTGCACACCATTTTAGTGTAGAAATTAATGTATGAGTGTATTTTTATGCTCTTGTGTACTTTATTTTTATTGTTGCAAGCTTTATTATTTCTTGTTACTTGTGTGTGCATGCTCCCTATATTTTTCCTAGGCTTTTTAGTCTCACTTTTAATCTTAGACCTTGTCCTAGGTTTGCAACACATAAAAAGATAATGTGCTTCATTCCTCATGGATGGTCTTAGTCTTATCAACCCTCTTTTCTCCAAATTAATACCCTTGCAATAGTTGAAGCTTGATACCTATTTATATCCATCACAAGTAGTATAGGATACTTTAATTTAGGTTTCTTATTTACTTGGCAAGTTTTCATTCTTGTTGGATTTATTATCTTGGGATTATTTGTACTCATTTTTAGCATTTTAAGGCTCTATCAACACTTTTTTATTATTTCCCCACAAATACAACTATATTGAACTCTATAATTCAATGTTTAAGCATCTTACATCAGTTTCCAACCTTGCTAACAACCTATTATTACACCAATGTTAAAATTCACCCACATTGGTCATTATTAGCTTGTTTCAAGTACCTAGTAACCTCCACTGAGTGAAAACCTCCTTAAGTGTCACCTTGAATATTCGTTCACTATCACAATCCCCTAATTTTCCTATTTATACTTTAAAGCATCATAGGATAACCCTCTAAACATATATACATATTGATTAAAAAAATTCATTACATCTTAGACTTTGCATATAACCAGAAAATATTATTTTTGCACTTTAATTTATTAGAACATCAACCTACCACTTTCATTTAAATTTTTGTTGAGTATTTCTACTTTAAGAGAAAATTAAATATTTAATTGGAAATTAACTTAGGTTATTTGTAGAATATTTAGAGTCTCTGAGTTTAGCATTCATAATGTTTTTTTTATAATAGAAACATTTCATAGCTTGCACTCTAGTAAAACTAAAAAGTTGCATTTTTGCACCCTTACTCACAAAATGTCCTCATCTTTTTTCTTGCTAATCTAATTTTATTGTTTTATTTAAAGAATGAAAGTTAAAAAGTTGCATTAATGAAGAGTCATGTAGAAAATAATCATATAGGAAGACTTAAATCTTAATTTCCATAAAGTGTAGATTGCATTCATCTATAAATATAAAACACAGCTCTCCTTTATGTATTTGCATGCTTAGACCATATTTTATTTATATGCTAGTTAGCATTATTTTTGAATCAAAACAAATACAAACATTTAAACATTTTGAAAATATAAAATAGGCTTTGTATCCATTAAAATTTAATATAGCCATTAATATGCTTAGACATAACACATGAGTTGTAAAAAGAGGGTCTTCTCACTCCTACTTTTCTCATGCTCCTCAAGCAACTTAATGTGCTCAGAGAACAACTAAAGCTTTATACTCCCCCACTTACTCTAAGAGGCACTTCTAACCAATGCCCCCTAATTATTCTTCTATTTTATTTTATTTAGGCACTACAAGTACACTTTCCCACTATTCCTAGAGGACCTCCTTTACACTTACTCTTGCCTCAAACTCAATTGGAACCTCCTTAAGGAACTTAGAGGCCCAAATTTATTGAAAAACACCAATTCATCCTAGTAGGCCTTTCTTGACCATAATATTCTTGTGTTACCTTTGGTTAAACCCCTTGTGACTTATTATATTTAGTTGCATGACATGGTGAGACATATAATTGTACCTAGTGAACTATTTCTCCAACTAGATTGACTTACTTGTCACCAAGTGAACAACCTAACTATAAAAGGTCTCATTTGAGGTATCTTTTAGGGGAAAAAAAATTGAGATCATATAGTCTTGGCTTTGAGTTCTCTTTTGGATCTCTCATTAGGTTTTTGTAGCTTTCCTTGGCTTGAACCTAAGAAGTTGTGCACTGTGGATTTTCATCATTTTTTCTATATATAGATAGTTACATTCACATGTTTCTCCATGTAACCTTGATCTCAAATGGTGTATGGATGCTTAAATGTATAATGAATTACATGCTTACATTTAAATAAATCCTCATTGAAGCCTCCAGTATTGCCTCTAGTCCTTTTATCTCCATCTTAGGTTGATGTTTTCTAACTCTCTGATATTTGTATGGTTCCATCGGTCTCATGGTTCTATTGTTCAAATATAGGGTTGCTTCCAACCACTTGGTTTTCTCTTCCCATATTGACATTTGATTCATGTTCTTTATTGACTATGAGAGAACTTCTCTATCTTAAGTGATAGTCAAGAGGCTTCTTCTAAGGAATAAATTATTAGCAAACTTATCTAATCTTAAATTATGATGCAAAAATCACTTACATAATGATCGATTCAGTTATTAGCCTATTTTATGTTGCTTTTATGCATACTTTCAGACACTATTAGATAAACCTTTTAGACAATACTCCTATGTTATGCTATCTTTTCACATTTATTATACAACCTAGGACCTAAATCATAGTAATGTAAATATGGTTATAATATAGTAGCATTGCATAGTTTATATTTAGTATGTATGAAATATGGATGGACTTATATGTTTAATTATGGTAGTTAGCTTTGTGTATATGTTTTGTGAATTAACCTCTTGCATCTCAAAAAGAATTATAGCCCATAGCAACTGGAAGCCATAACCCGCAGCAAAAGGAAGATTGGGATAACGAATAGGGGAAGTGCCAGATCAAGTTGAAATGTAATAACTACTGAATGAAGACACTTGATGGAGTTGGTCGTGCATCATTATGATAGCTAATCAAGTGCTAGAGAAGAAGAACTATTTTTTTGATAGGATTCTAAATAACTGTTTGTGTGTTTTACATGAAATTCTATTTTACAGAGTTTCAGTTCTATTAGAACTCTTCTTTCTTTTCAATTATAGTTTGAACAATTTAATCTTAACTATATACTCTGATATCTAGGAGTGATAGTTAATGATTGTAGTTATTTGTTGCTTAGAATAAACTCACGTGTGCTTGTATATAGCTGGTGGTTGAGTCTCTAGATAAGTTAGTTGATTTCAGTATCTTGTTATGAGTTGCTTTTCAAGTTCAGTTATTATCTACAAGCATGTTGATTATTCAGAATGATTACATTGAATACAATTTGCAAAGAAGATTTTGTGTAATCTTTTGTGATGCATAATGAATGAAGTTCAATTTTACATGGACATGTAGAATATGATATTTAGATTTGGTTCTAGCTAAGTGAAGGAAACCACTTGAGCATGCCACTCAAGGTAACTATTCACTCCATTTATAGTTTATATTTTTTTGTTTAAGTAGTTATTTATGTTTATCATTGTTTCACAAATTACATGTAAAGCATAATAGATTCTCATATTTTGATTACCAATAATGAATGTTCATGAGCATGCATGCATTTAGTTGATATGTAGTACTTTGGAGGTTAGAGTAAGTTTAATTGCCAGTTTGAGTAGTTTTGAGTTAGTTTAGTAATTCTTTATTAGCATCAATTTAGTTACAGGTTAAGGTGTAGGCACCCGTAGCCATTAGCGCCAGTTTATTTCTCTCACTGTTATCCAATTCTATAAATTTCTAGTAAGTAGAATACCTTGAATAGGATAACTTAGGCAATATCAAGTCTCTAAAGGCACATAAAGTGCAACACCATCACAAGTTTACAAGCCTTGGGTTGACACTTTAATGTAGTCTTTACAATGTTGAGTGCACTGTTCAGCTAGACATACCTCTGAATTGTGTAGGTTTTGCCAAGTTTACAATACATTAGTTTAGACTCTACACATAACTTGAGACCTTTTTGACATCATCCTCAATATGTTTGGCTTGAATTTCATTTTTTTATGAATTATTTGTGTACTCCTTTATAGATGTTTCCCTTTTATGCAAGTATTATAGATTTTTGAAGTCAAATGTATATTTAGTTAGCATAAAATTGCCCTTAAACTCAGAGGATATTTAATCTCACTATAAGATCTTTTGTTCCTCTGAATATGACTCTTTTTGGACCAAGTTCTACCACAAAGTAACATGCTTATTTATCTATTTTGATAGCTCTTCTACATTTTAAATTCTTGATTATCTCAACTTGCTCCTAGCCTTCACTAAGGCTAATTTTATTTATTTATTCTATGAATATGTCATCCGCAAAAATAATGTATAAAGCATCATCTTACGCAATATAATCTTCTCTTCATAATTATTTAGATATTCATCCACGATCTCTCATGTTGTATAGTCACAATGACTTTGAGCCTCAACCAAATCACTATTAACATGTCATCTAGATCAACAACATGTGCCACAATTTTTTCTCACACCTCTTCTTCTAACTTAATGAGGAATTTTCTTTCCAGGCCACTTGTAATGCAACACTCACATAAATTCCTACTTATAGATCTCTCATAAGATATAATCTAGGATTCATAATGCTTGCTTTGATATTAATTAGTGAAGCATACAAAAGTGGGTTGAATGAACAACTAACAAAAAAGTGAATAGGGAACACAAATAATCAACAAGGAAGGGGATGGAAGAATGACACACAAACAAATTTATTAACTTTCAAAGAAAAGAAATATAATATGGACCACTTTCAACGTGAAACATGTCACTAATGTTATCTAACCTAATGAGAAATACACAAAGATATTCAAAGAATATTTATATTCACAATCTACCCAATGCCATCTTTATTATGCACTCTTGAAACTCTACCCAAAATTTCTAACCAAAAGTCACACACTAGCCATTTAATATTATATAAGCAAGCACCTAATAGCATAAAGGGATCTAATTATACTTGATCCCAACATTGTTACATGATGAGTCCAGTAATTAGATAGTTTTCTTATTTTTATAAGCAAGTTCAAAGACATTCTCAGACATGATCTTATACATATCCCTACACTATGCTATCTTTTATGCTTATTATGCAACCTTGAACCCGATTTAAAGTATATGGAAATATGGTTATGATGTGATGGTTATTACATAGTTTATGTGTGGATATATATGAATTGTAATGGATACATGTGATTAGCTATGGTTGTTAGTATTGTGTGTATGTTTTATGAACTAGCTCTTTGTAGCCTAGAGGAGGTAGATTGTAGCCCACAACCAAAGGAGTTCCCAGATAGTAGAGTAGGGGAGGCACTTAATTAAGATGATTGTGCATCATTATGATGTCCAATAAATATGTTGAAGGAGAAGAACCCCATTGCATATAGGATTCTAATGCGACTGATTCAACTAGTCCACATTCCAACTTTGTTACAACAAAGTCTCAGTTCTACTTGGAATCTTCTTCCTTTTTCAATTATAGATTGCTAAGCCTTTATCATGCTCTGATATATAGGGAGTGGTAATTTATGGTTTTAGTTTAGAGTCCTTTTTTTAATAAACTTCCCTTGTGCCTATATGTATGGCTCAGTGGTTGAGGTATTAGGAGTTATTTAATTTTGTTCAAGAGAAGATATAGTTTCCAGATATTTTTTAGTTGGTTGTTATTCTTATACACACAATATTTATTGTTCAATATTGATTTCATGAATAGGATATCTTAGCAGAATCTCATGTGATATTTTGGAGTTGTGAAATGAATGGTTTTTGAGTTATTATGATTGTGTTAAATCTAAGAAGCTAGATTTGAGTTAGATCAGTGGAGGCAGTCACTTGAGCAAGGGTCATTCAAGGTAACTGCCCCTCACTTCATTTTTTGTATAGTTACTTTTGTTGTAGCAGTTATTTCATAAATTCATGTTAATTAGATTTCTTATGTTATTCATGAGCAATTCTTGTTTCACATTTTTGCCTTGGTTTGCTTAAGTTTTTTGTACTCTAGAGTGTAGGTTTAGTTATCAATATCAATTGAATTCCAGCATTCATTTCTTGATAGTATTTAGTTACAGTCTTATACTGTAGGTACCCATAGCAATAGTGCCAACATTAATTCCTTTACTATTATACACTTTTATGATTTCTTAGCAAATGTAACACCAGTACTAGGATGATTTAGGTAGTATTAAGTC
This sequence comes from Sequoiadendron giganteum, assembly GCA_007115665.2. NCBI lineage: Eukaryota > Viridiplantae > Streptophyta > Pinopsida > Cupressales > Cupressaceae > Sequoiadendron > Sequoiadendron giganteum. The sequence continues at coordinate 495,036,509 of CM021104.1, forward strand.
TTTGAAAGCACATACAAGTACCAGTAGCATCACAAGCCTACTAGCCCTGGTCGATAATTCAATGAAGGTCTTTCCAAAGGTTCAAGTGGACTATTTAGCTAGGTTTTTCCTCTGAATTGTGTGATGGTCACAGAGTTTACTAGACATTAGTAAGGAATCTACAATACACACCATGTCACTACTAATCTTGTGCATGGGAGAATTTTTTTATCCAAGGAATAAATAAATTTTAGTCCTTAATTTGAAAAATTAGGCCATTCACTATCAACTCTTATTTATGATGCTTTCTTGACATTATAAATTTGATAGGTTGGTCATAACTTCCTTCAGATAACTTGATAATATTTCTTTTGTTAGAAGATGCTTTAACAATTTTTCCATGTTATTTGACATCTTGACACTTGTTGAAATTTACTTAGGATATGCACCATCAAATTTTGTGTGGCACAAGAATTTATGCATGGAATTTTATGGGCTAAAAATGTTGTGCTAGAGCTTACAAAATGAAGCTTGCATTTCTAGCAAGGGTTTGAGAGATAAATTATGCTCGTGAGATTGTAAAGTTATGCAAAGGCCATGTTTGGATGCATGTGGGTTTCATGGGACACAAAGTACTTCAATGGGCTTACACCAAGGTTATAAGGTTCTACAGAAGGAAATAAAATTGCACCAACAAAGTAAGAATTAAGTTATTCTAAAAAAATTACCTATTATACATAGGCAAAACAAAATATATAAGTTAGATTGTTTGCAAAAAATTATTAAGCATAAAATATTTCTAGATGATATAAGGTTAATTTGTGCCTAGGATACACCTGATTCACAATGAAGGGCCAAAGCCTATGTATATCACTACCAACATAACAAGTAATCAAATATGAAAGGTAATGAATAAATTACAACACACATATATGAGACTTGAGAAAATCAAAGAGTTAACTCTAAGGGATAAGCATATGAGCCATGTTCACTAAAAGTGAAGAGAAATAAAACCACCCTTCAAAAATATCTAGATCTAATAAATGAATAAAACCAATTAAATATAACAAAACTTTATACAAAGAGATATACAAATTATTTGATAAAAAATAGAAAATTAGAATTTATGAACAATAGGACTTAGTTGATTTGATGGTAAGTAGAATTTTTCTAACTATTTTAATCATATCTCAAAATTGTTTTCATTACAATTAAAAATAGGAATCCTGGATTGGGTCATTCTTGTAATTAAATGGAGGGACATGATTGTGGCCACAATTATATCATAAGTGATGTAATAATTTCTTGATTTTTGTGATTCTATTTTCTAGGGAAAAGTTAGGTCTTTGATACATATAGTGCTTGTTTGCATAAATATATTTGATGAAATTGCTAAGGAGAACCATAACACTGTTGCAAGTATGAATGTGTTTGGTGGTGTTGTCATTAATGTTGTCATTGATGTCAACATAGTTCAGAGTGATTGCGGGTGGTACATGTATAGTTGAGATACTATAGAAGTGTTGAGAGTACATGGAGCTATATTTATGGTGTTGGAGATGTGTTGATGACAAGTGCTTTTGAGAAAATTAATAAACAATGAAGATAGTGTTGTGTGTGTGTTTTGAGTGTGCTCCAATAGTGTTCTCTGCATTTCTTTTGTATTGATCCTATGCCTGTGCGGATCTGTAGTATTATTTATGGGCTTCAATGGATAATATATCCTGAGTTTTAGCTTTTGGGTTGATGGAGAGTGAAAGATATGTGAACTTATGTGTGAACCAGTTTGGTAGAAGTCTTTGTCTGTGGACTGGGAGAGATGTCTCTACTTCGTAGTCTTCTGGTGGTTTGTCTTAGATCTTCCAGATCTGGAAGAAGGTTAATATTGATGTTCATTGTGTTCTAGAAAATGTGCTTGTGGTTTGGTGCTCTGAAAGGCTTGTTCTAGAGCTACTATGTGTGACTGAACAATCTAGTTGGACTGTTGGAAAGAGTTCGATGTATGGAAGTTGTTGCAATTGTTGCAGTTGTATCTAAAGGTTTCTAAGAGGTGTTTCAGTGCCTGGTGAAGTGTTTTGTGTGATCCATGTGTCATCATCTTGTTGTGGATGTGTGTACTTCAAAGTTCATTGGTGTTTTCATTAGGTTTGGTTAACCTGGTGTTTACACATTACATAGAGAATAAGCATCGATTAAGGAAGCATGTGTTTGATCCAAGATGTTGTTTGGGTCCTAATTAATTTGTGTTTGGTTCACTCTCATTCTTATCCACCACGGGAATGTTGAGTCGTCAACCTGATTTGAATTTGTAAAAAGAAGAATGTGTAGCCGACCTCAAGAATGTTTCTAAGGTTGAATCGGTACAAAGGCAAGTCAAGATGTTGTGAATTGGAAGATAAGAGAGCATGAAGTGAAGTGTGTGAAACAAGTGTGAAAAGTAGAGTGTGTGAAAGTGAATTAAGGTAGCAGTATTTTGATGTGTTAGATTCCTAAAAGCAATGAGCTGATGGTGTCTGCAATCCTTTGATCAAGCTGTGAATGTGTGGAACCTGTTGTGGTGGATTTTCGATTATATTTATTTGTTTGTAGGCAATGAGCCTCCTTCTAGACAATGAGTCTTATCTGTAGGTAGTGAGCCTTTGTATCTTAACATTGAGTCCTTCCTAGGCAGTAAGCCTTTGTATCCGATATTGCATTACTATTATATTATGAGTTAATCCTCACCATGGTTTTTCTCTCATTGGGTTTTCCACATAAATCTGGTGTCTCTAGTGTTTTATTTCTATTATCTGCATTTCATGTTTATACTTAATAACAAATTAAATTTAAAGTGGAATTGATTAAATTTAAAATTAAAATTAATTTGGTACAACTTATTCACCCCCCTTCTCAGTTGTCTTGCAAAAATTGGTTTCAGAGCTTTGGTTCCTCGAAGAAGAGCTTAACCGCTTGAGGTAGATCAATTGGTGCACAAGTTGCAAATCCCTATTTTTGAAGGATCTGACTACAGTGATTGGAAGTCACATATGAGAGGTTACCTGATCTCTCTTGGTTTCAAGACTTGGAAAGTTGTTGAGACAAAGTATGTTGAACCGGCTAGTGATCCTTCTTCTACAAATGAGATTTTTTCCTATGAGGAGAATGAAAAAGCAAGGTATGCTATCTTTATTTCCTTATTTAGAACTAAACAGACAAAATTTATCTCTTTAGGAATTGCTTATGAAGTATGGGAAAAGTTGAAATATATCTATGAAGGAAATGATAGAGTCAAATTATCAAGGAAGTTAACAACAAAGCGCAGATTTGAGAACTTGAAAATGGAAGAAGGTGAAGACATTTCAAGCTACTATCAAAGAGTTGAACTTATTGCAAATGAAATAAAAAATCAAGGTGGTACCATGGTAGATGAAGATGTAATAGAGAAGATCCTGATGACCCTACCAGAGTGTTACAGTGACAAGGTTTCTGCTATTGAAGAATCGTATGATCAAAAGACATTTACTAAAGAATAACTATTTGGCACCTTGACTACATTTGAGATGAGGACTTTTGGAAGAGAAAAAGAGAAAACTGAAACAACCTTCAAAGAAATTAAGATAGAAGATGATCTGGATAGTGATGGTTCAAAAGAGTTGGAAGAAAAATTTACAAGGAAATTAAAGAAAGGTACCAGTAAGTACAAAGGTATGTTACCTTTTAAATGTTTCAATTGTGGAAATATTGGCCACTATGCATCAAGATGTCCAAATAGAGTTGCACACAAGAAGAACAAAGATAATTATAAAGACATAAAGGATAGGAAGTTCAAGAAATTATATTATGTTAGAGAAGATGCTGGAGTTTTTGATGATGAATCTGATTTTGAGGATGATAAAGATGAATGCTTGTTTCTAGCCTTGGAGAATAAATTTGTGTCTACTAACCATGGAAGATGTGCAAGGGAATCTGGTTCAAAGAACAAGAAGGATGAGATGGAAGGTACTCTGGTTACTGCCTTTCATACTAGACAGGATGAAGACTATTGGGTAATTGATAGTGGATGTTCAAATCATATGACCGGAGACAAAAGTAAGTTCACTAAACTTGAAAAGTATGATGGAGGATTAGTTATGTTTGGAGATGATTCTGGTGCTAAGATTGTTGGAAAAGGAACAATTAGTCTTAATGGAAAACATAGTATTGGTGATGTCTATTGTGTTAAAGCCTTAAGGCAGAATCTTTTGAGTGTTGGACAAATGTGTAGCAAAGGATTTAAGCTTATGTTTCAGGATAACACTTGTGAGATCAACAAAGGGTCTGAAACTGTGGTGGCTGCAGGAAGAAGAACTTATGGAAACATCTATCAGCTTAAGAGTGGTGATGGTCAATGCTTTGTTTCTCAAGTCAATGAAAGTTGGCTATGGCACTGAAAGATGGGACATGTAAACTTTGACAATTTGATCAGGATCAGTTCAAGAGAAGTTGTTAGGGATCTACCTAGAATCACAAAGCCTACTAATTTTGTTTGCAGAAGTTGTCAGTTGGGAAAAAAACAAGATGTAGTTTTAAAGGAAAAGAACAATCATCTACAAGAATGTTGGAATTGATTCATACAGGCCTCTATGGTCCTACAAGAATAGAAAGCCTTAATGGTGATGGGTATTTTATTTTTTTGATTGATGATTACTCTAGAATGACATGGGTTACTTTTATTAGGAAAAAAGCTCAAGCCCTGGATAGATTCAAAGTGTTCAAGGCAAGAGTAGAAAATGAAGTGAACTTGAGAATCAAATGCTTAAGATCTGATAGAGGTGGAGAATTAACTTCTGGTGAGTTTAATACATTTTGTGAAGAGCATGGTATAAAGAGACATTTTTCTGCTCCTAGAACTCCTCAGCAAAATAGATTTGTGGAAAGGAAGAACTGAACTATTCAAGAGGTTGCAAGGACAATGATGAAAGAGGCAAATTTTCCTAATGCATATTGGAGAGAAGCAATTTACACTACTATCTACATTATTAACAGAGTTCAGATAAGAGATAACAACACAAAGACTCCTTATGAACTATCGACTGGTAAGACTCCTTATGAACTATCTTTAAGGTGTTTGGAAGCAGATGTTACATTAAAAGAGATTATGAGAATCTTGGAAAGTTTGATGCAAGATGTGATGAAGGTATTTTTCTTGGATATTCAACTAACAACAAAGCATATAGATGCTTCAATAAAAGACTGAGGAAAATAGTTGAAAGTGCAAATGTAAAAGTTGATGAAGCTATGCATAGAACAGTTGAAATAAGTGAAGTTGAACTAGATGATCCTATCTACAAACAAGTACAAGAAGAGGAAAAGGAAGAGAAAGAACAGAGTGAAGAAGAGATTCTAAAACTTGCTCCTAAGACTCCTAAATATGTACAAAAGAATCATATGGAGGAACAAATAATTGGAGATATAAGTGAAGGTGTAAAGACAAGAAGTAAAGTGGTTGAGGTAAATTTGTGTTTACTTTCTAAGATAGAACCTAAGATTGTGAGTGAGGCATGCAAAGATGAGAGTTGGGTTAGATAAATGAAAGAGGAGTTGCAACAGATAGAGAAGAATCATACATGGGAACTAGTTCCTAGACCTATAAACAATAATGTAATTGGTTCAAAATGGGTGTTCAAGAATAATTTGAATGAATATGGTGAAGTAGTAAGAAATAAAGCAAGGCTTGTATGCGAAGGGTATTCATAGGTTGAAGGAATAGACTCTGAGGAGACTTTTTCCCAAGTGGAAAGAATGGAGGCCATTCAGATGTTTTTGGCATTTTATGCTCATAAAGATTTAAAAGTGTACTAGATGGATGTTAAGTTTGCATTCCTGAATGGAGAATTAGAAGAAGAGGTGTACATGGAACAATCAGAAGGATTTCAGTTATCAGACAATCCGAGCATGAATGTGATGTGATGTGGTCGATGCAGAAAATGGTACCTGAGTGACGTCGGGATGTGCGTATCTTACACAGACATAGGAATATGCCCTGTAAAATAGAATATGCCACCGAATAATAAAACCCACAAAGAATAAGATATATTCCACGAATATAAATAATTTGCCCTAATTTTTTTGGAAAAAAAACTATAGCCCGAAACATTTAATTTTGCCTCAAAAAAATTTCAATATCGCCAAAAATATTTTTTGCAAAATGATAACAACTATACCGCTCGAGAGGCCGTACGGTTTGTTCCAACTAATTTTTTTTGCCTCAAAAACAAATTTTATCGAAAATGGATGAATTAGCAGTCAAAATTCATCTGTGAAGCCTTCTGAGCGCAATGGTGATGCAGATCTAAGCCCAAAGTGCTCCAAAAAAATAGCGACCTCAACGTCTCTTCACACTTTTCCAAACCCTTCATAGATCAGCCAAAACATATCCAAATTTGACGAAACGAAAGGCAAACCTGACTTTCTTCGATGCCCTGGATTCAACCATGAGGTCAATGAAACCCCAATCTGCACCCAACAAAATCTTCAATCCAACATGAAACCCCTAGATCTAGGAAGAAATCTACAACACTAGAGCTCTGATACCATGTGGGAATAAATGGTGACTCCCCAACACACCCAGGAATAGTTGCTAGACCAAAACCACTTCCACAAGAGAGAGAATGGCAAGAAATCTTGCTTCACAATGTAATATTGAATTGATACAAATGTACATGATATGCCTTTTTTATAAAGGAAAGGTTGAGATGTAGGATTAGACAAGATTATGACAAGTGTCTTAATCCTATTACATGAGACAACTAACAAACTAACTACCTAGGAATCAAGCAATACTAGCTAGATAAGATAAATTCTAGAAAATCCAACTAAGACTTCTAGAAAGAATCTTATATCCTAAGTAAACTTAACATGTGAATATGTCACCTAATTACCTAGTGAATGAATTATCTAGGCACAAGAGATTTATTCACACCAACAATGTCTGATTTTTTGCATGTATTTGCAACCCAGATTTTTGTAATAGCGGTCTTGTGACTATATAGTTGTAATGCATTTGATTGCATGTATGTAGATGATTTCTGAGAATATAATAATTTTCATTTTTTTTCTTCTAGAATATTATTTTCTGTGTAAGGTGTGTTTGAGGGAGAGTCTCCCTTCATCAAGTGGTATCAAAGCTAGGTTCCTGAGTGTGTAAACAAATCATTGAATGTGAGGAAATTTGTATCAAGACTTATGGTTGTGGGTTTGTAAACTAAGTGATCATAATGCCTCCTCAAAGAAATCGTGGTGGTGGAAGAAATATTGGGGTACAAGATGAGGGTTTTAGAGCCCTACAGAGACAAGTTCAAGCACTTCAAGAGGAGTTGTGTAGAGAAATTGATCATAGAAGAGGAGATGAAAGTGAAGATGAAGCTGAAGAAGAAGAATAGTATGAAGAAGCATAGGACAAACCAGAAGACCATGATCAAGTCAGATTATTGAAGGTCCTCTCCAAGATTGGAAAAAGGGCAAGGATTGAAGTTTTTGCATACTCTGGAAATATCAATCCAAAATAATTGATTGATTAAATCAATGACATGGAAGAGTACTTTGAGTAAGAAGAGATAGAAGATCCTGAGAAGGTCAAATTTGTAAAGATCAAATTGAAAGGTCATGCTAATTTTTTTTGGAAAGTACAACTAGAAAGAAATAGAAGAGGTAAAGAGAAAATCACAAGATGGGACCGAATGGTGGAGAATTTAAAGAGACAATTTATTCTTGTTGATTATGAGTTAGATTTATTGAAAAAAGATGTAAGGTTTGAAGAAAGTTGGTAAGTCTATCAAGGAGTATACAAAAGAGTTGTATAGGGTCATAATCCAAACAGGTCATTCAGAGGTCAATAAGGAAAAGGTAGATTGTTACATAAATGGGTTGAAACCAAGTATTCAAGAAGAGTTGAGTTTGATCAGAACAACCACAATAGAAGATTCTTATCAATTTTTCGACAAAGCGGAAGAGGTCATGGTGGAAGGACTAGCAAAAGATCCTATGGAGGACGAAATGAAGATCAAAAGAAGCATGAAGAAGCTGGTTCTAGTCAAAACCAAAGAGGAGATAATTATCATCGCCCTCGTGACCAAAACAATGGTGAACAAAGAGGAAGAGGAAGATCTAAACAAAGCCTTGGGAGAGGAGGCTTCAAAGGAACATGTTTCCAATGTAGAGAAGAAGGCCATCGAGCCTATGAGTGTCCACAACATCAAGCAAGGACAAATAGAAGACTTGAAGGTAATGCACGAGTCACACATGTAGATGAGGAAGCTTAATTTGATCATTATGAAGATACAGAAAGAGGAGAGACTCTGGTCATTAGGAGAGCATTATTGAATGAAGAAAAGGAACTAGTTCAAAGCAAGATTTTATTCCACACAAGGTGTAAAGCTAGAGGTAAATATTGTGATGTCATCATTGATAGTGATAGCATAGATAATATCATTTCAGAAGAGATGGTTAACAAGTAACAATTGGAAAGGAAGAGGCACCTACATCCATATTGGATTGCATGGTTGCAGAAAGATCATAGAGCTTTGGTCAATGAATAATTTCTAGTGAAGTTTAATATTGGTAATTACCATGATGAGGTATTATATGACATCATGCCTATGGATGCATGCCATTTATTACTAGGGAGGCCATGGCAGTTTGATTGGTGTGGTGTCCATGATGGCCATACTAACACACATTCCTTGATAAAGGATAGAGTTCATCATAAGTTGAAGCCCCTAAAAGAGGTGGGAGAAAAGGTATGTAGTAATGCAAGAGTTTGTTTGGTAGATGGTAGGAATTTTTTAGATGGTATGAAGCATGAGCATGTGTGCTTTGCATTGATTCCTAGAGTCAACAAAGAAGAAGAAGAAGATGTACTAGTAGAATTTTTAGATTTGCTAAGAGAATTCCAAGACATTTTGTTAGATAATGTACTTGAAGGTTTGCCACTAATGAGGAATATTAGTCACCAGATGGATTTGATACCAATAGCTAGTTTTCAAAATAAGGTATCCCATAGAATGACTCCTATAAAGAATGAGGAATTGAACAGGTAGGTCCACAAGTTGTTGAGAAAAGGATTGATCTATGAGAGCGTGAGTCTATGTGCAGTACCTAAAATACTAGCACCAAAGAAGGATGGAGAGTGGAGAATGTGTAAAAACTCTCAAGCCATTAACAAGATTACAATAAAGTATAAATTTCCCTTGTCGAGGATGGATGACATTATGGATTGCTTGAGTGGATCTGAGTACTTCATAAATATTGACTTGAAGAGTGGATATCATCAACTCTAGATCCAAGAGGGAGATGAATAGAAGAAAACCTTCAAAACCAAGGAGGGACTATTTGAGTGGCTAGTCATGCCATTTGGGCTAACCAATGCACCGAGCACTTTCATGCAGCTCATGAACGAGGTAGTAAAATAATTTTTGGGTTAATTTGTCATTGTTTACTTGGATGACATTTTAATTTTTAGTAAGACACTAGAGGAGCACTTGTTGCATATTTGGAGAGTTTTTGAGAAGTTGAGGGAAGATAAATTGTTGATTAACCTCAAGAAATATAGTTTTGTAAAGAATGAGTTTATATATTTGGGATTTGTAATCTCAACTAAAGGTCTTAAGATGGAACCAAAGAAAGTAAAGGCTATCATTGAAGGCCTACACAAAGGAGTGTTACAGAGGTAAGATCATTTCATGGTTTGGCAAGTTTTTATAGAAAAATTATTAAGAGTTTCAATAGTATTTTTGTACCCCTAACAAAGACAATGAGAGGGAATAGAAAATATTTTAAATGGACTGTAGGAGCATCTAAGAGTTTTGGTTTGTTAAAGAAGAAAGTTACAGAGAAACCTATTTTGGTGCTTCCAGATTTTAATAAGGTGTTTCAAGTAGATTGTGATGCTAGTGGCAGTATCATAGGAGTTGTTTTGAGTCAAGAAGGTAAGCCTATTGCTTATTTTAGTGAGAAATTGAATTATGCCAAGAGAAAATATTATGTGATCAAGAATTTTATGCAATAGTTCAAGATTTAAATAAATGGAGGCACTATTTGTTGCCAAAATAATGTGTTTTATATATTGATCATCAGGCCTTATAGTACCTTAGTAGTCAAGGGAAGTTGAACCAAAGGCACTTTAAATGAGTTGATTTTTTACAGAGTTATACATTTGTTTTGAAACACATAAGTAGGAAGTCAAACAGAGTTGCAGATACCTTAAGCAGAAGGCAAAATTTATTGATAGAGACGAAGATAGAAGTTGTTGGGTTCAATAAACTCAATAATTTGTATCTTGAAGATCCATACTTTGTAGAGGCCTGGAAGGCTTGTTTGGAACCTATTTTTTCAGATAAGAAAAGATGGTTGGAATTCATTATCTGGGATGGTATGTTGTTTACAGGAAGCCAGTTGTGCATTCCATAGAGTTATATGAGAGAGAACTTGATTACAGAGAAGCATAGTGGAGGATTGGTAGGACACTTTGGTCGAGATAAGACAATTTCTCTTATAAATGAGAATTATTTTTGGCCACAATTGCACCAAGATGTGAAGAAGTTTATGAAAAGTTGTAGAGTATGCTAGATGGCTAAAGGGGTAAGTCAGAATACAGGGTTGTATAAGAAATTACCTATACTAGAGAAGCCATGGAAGGATATTGGTGTGGACTTCGTTCTTGGCTTACCGAGAACATGGAGAGGACATGACTCAATATTTGTGGTGGTGGACAGATTTTCAAAGATGACACATTTCATTATGTGTCATAAGAATAGTGATGTTGTTCACATCACAAAGTTATTTTTCAGATAAGTGGTTAGAATACATGGACTACCAAAAAGTATAGTCTTAGATCGAGATACCAAATTTATCAGGTATTTTTGGAGATCACTGTGGAAGAAATTGAAGACTGATTTGAAGTTTAGTTTTGCACACCATCCGCAAACTAATGGGCAGATAGAGGTGGTAAATAGGAGTTTAGGAAACTTGTTGAGATGCTTAGTAGGGGATAAGCCCAAGGGATGGGATTTGGTTTTGCCACATGCAGAGTTTACATATAACAATTCTATGAATAGGATTACTGGTAAATCTCCATTTTGGATTATATATGGGAGTAGTCCAAGAAATGCTTTTGAGTTAAGAAATATTGATAAAGGAGATAAAAGTAGTGTTGAAGCTAAAGATTTTGTAGAACACCTAACAAGCTTGCATGAAGAGGTAAGAAATCATATCCTTAAGATGAATTCTCAGTACAAGGCTAAGGCAGATCAAAAGCGAAGATATAAGGAATTTGAGGTTGGAGATGAAGTCATAGCTCATCTGAGGAAAGAAAGGTTCCCAATGGGAACATATAATAAATTGAAAATGAAGAAATTCGGACCATGCAAGATCCTAAAGAAGCATGATTTAGGAAATGCCTATAAGGTAGAGTTGTTGAGTGGGATACACATCTCTCCTGTGTTCAAAATTGTTGATTTAGCATAATATCATGAAGGAGTTATGGAGGATGGACCAATAAAAGAATAGTGGAATATCTCAACACCTACTTTAAAGAGAAGGAGGAGATAGAAGAGATCTTGGATAGTCGTGTGGATAGAAGTACAAGAAATAGGAAATATGAAGAATATTTGGTTAAGTGGAAAGGAAGGCTTGTTGAAGATTCATCCTAGCTATCTAAGCATAGGTTGATCATCTTGGTTTTTCCTCAAAATACCTGAGATGCGACAAGGTCACTTCTCAAATTACCCCCGGTGTTTGATGCAGGAGCATCTAGGGTGTAAGAGCAATCTTCCATCCCCAATAAAATGTTTATTTTGATTTTAGCTAGGTTTAGTGAATAATTTTTAAGGGCAAAAATTGACATGAATAATTACTATTTTTAGTAAGCTTGAAGGGCTAAAATTAGTAGGTTTTTATTTTTAGTAAGATTGGAAGGGCTAAAAATATTAGGTTTCTATTTTTAGTAAGTTAGAATTTGTGCATGTATGGGCATGAAATCTTACAAAGAGATCTAGAATGGTGAAATCAAGCTAACGGTGAAGAAATCACTTCAATACCATTTGTCACTTGTGAGATATTAATGTTTTGTTTTAAAAAACACTTTAAAAATATTCAAAGCCAATTTTGAGGCACCTAGAGGTTCTAAATTTTGTGGCCTTATTTCTCATTAAGATCTATCCAACAATGTAAATGGTTTGTCGATTCGATGCCCGAGTCAAAAGTTATGACTCTCGAAAGTTGGACTAAAATTTAGGAATTTTCTAAATTCTGAAAAAGGGGTAGCTAAATTTGATGTGTGCTAAAAATAAAAGTGACAGTTCATTGGAAAGTGATTCTTTTTTTATAAAGTGGTTACAAATGAAAAGGGATTCATTCTAGATGAGAAGATAGATGAAATTATTGCTTTTCAGTAAAGAACAAATGTTGGGGTTTCGGTGGCCATTATTGCCATTCATAGACTTGCATGTTTGATTTTCTACATGTATTTGCAGCCTAGATTTTTATAATAGCGGTCTTGTGACCAGATAGTTGTAATGCATTTGATTGCATGTATGTAGATGATTTCTAAGAATATAATAAGGTTGCATGTTTGTTGTTTTGGAATGTTATTTTTTGTGTAAGGTGTGTTCGAGGGAGAGTCTCCCTTCATCACCCACCTCTATCTTTAGGTTGGCAGATTTTATCCCAATCAACCAAATATCATTTCTTCTTATTCAAATTTACTTCCTAAAGAAATTATTGCATCTTATAATCCAAAATAATCAAGATTACTTTTAGAGTCATAAGAGCCATAAATTTATAAACTAGTAGAGACCAAATTATAGATTTAAGGACTATATGACCAACCAAAGAAGGATATCTATGTGTCCAATGATTGAAACAACATTGAACTAAATCTAACGAACCATTTCAATCCTTCTTCCTCAGGCAAGTGGGAGAAATAGGGATGCTCAATACTTAAAATGTGTAGAAGTAATATGGAAATGAAGAACATTAGAAATATGAGCTTGAAGACAAGGGTCAATATGAAAAAAGAAAACCTAGGATTTTTTATCATTCAAAAGTTGGTCAAATACATTAATATAAATATCAAGAACTTGTCTAAGAGAAATAGCTTCCTCAAGAGTGACATTTCCCATCAAACAAGTGTCAACAATAATAATAAAGATAAGGAGAGATGGTCACCTTGATGCAAACCTCTTTTAGAATGGAAAATAACTAAAGGATAACCATTTATAAGCATAGAGTAGGAATGGGATGTACATCAAGCCAATACCCATTGAATCCAATTGTCATAAAAACCAAAGGCATATAAGATATCTTCCAAAAAAATCCAACAAACTCTATCATAATCTTTAGAAAGATCAAGCTTCAAAAACATTGAATTTTTCCTATTAACATGCATATAATAAATAACTTCTCGGACAATAACTATACCATCAATGATTTGATGACCTTGAACAAACCATCAATGTTTAGGATAAATGATGGAAAGAAATGCTTTAGCCTCTCAACAGTAGTCTTAGAGAAAATCTTATAAATAGTATTGTAAAGGGATATGGGTTTAGCATCAAAAAAATTCAAGACTTGATCTTTCTTAGGAATCAAAGAAAGAAAAGAATTATTAAGAGATTTAAGAATTTTCTTGGAAGTATAAAATCCATCAAATGTTTCCAAAATATCATCTTTAACAATATCTCAAAAAACTCAAAAGAAATCTATAGGAAATCCATCAAGACCAGGAGTTTTATATTTTTTCATATTAAAAACAACTTGATCTAACTCATCCATGGAAATAGGACCATTGAGAAAGGAATTATCATGAACAAAGATAACAAAAGGGTTGGTGGGAGATTTGAATAGTTTACAAGAATGAGAAACAACCTCTAGTTGAATGTCTTGGATTAAAACCAAATTAGACACATATTGTCTTTGAATCTCCTTGAAAGTATTAACATGTTTTTGTGCCACAACACAGTGATGAAAAATAATCCTATCTTTCTCCTACAACTATTTAGCACGAGATGTTTGTCTCCACATGATTTCCTCCTAAAGCTTCACTTTATCTAAATTATTTTAAAATTTAGATTGCAAAGTCAACAAATCCATATTTAAGCCTTTTTCTTGAATATACCCTTTAATTTTTTCCATCAAATTCCAATGTTTGAGTTGTTGTTTAACATAGAATAATTTTCTAAACAAAACATATTGAGTTGGACCATGATGAGGTTTACCTTCTAGGCACCAATTTCTATTTTTTCCTTCCAAGTCCTCTTCTTTTAACCACATGAGTTGAAATATGAAAGGAAATTTTTGATGCTTAAAAGATCCATCCCAGTGCAAAGCTACATGCTAGTGGTTTGAACCAACATTATCCAAGATGGAAGAAGTGAGCCAAAATTGATGAGAAGGCCATGAATCACTAAAAAAAAATATATCCAAACACTCTATAGTAAAATCATCACCAATTCTATGATTATTCCAAGTAAAGGACCCATTGTTAGGAGGGATATCCATTAGTTGAAAATGATTAATACTCCATAATAGAAGAAGACTAGCTAGAGGAAGAGTAGGAAGGACACCCTTTTTTCCATTAAGGGATAACACAACATTGAAGTTGTTGAATGAAAAAGATAGTTGAGAGGGGGGGTGAATCAATTGTATCAAATTAAAACATCAAAAACCCTAAAAAATAATCAGATCCATAAGCATTCATTAAACCCTTATTCTATTAAAGTGATTAATCATGAAATGCAGATAACAAACATTGAAACAATAACACCATACACAAGAGAACACTATATTTATGTAGAAAACCCAATGAGGGAAAAACCACGGTGAGGATTAGCTCACAATATAAGTAATTGCAAAATTGGTACAAGGGCTCACTTCTAGAATAGGACACACTGTCCAATAGGGCTCACAGCCAAAGCTCACTACTTAGAATATGAAAAGAAGATAGAAGATAAATATTCCATAGAGAACACTATCTTAATGCAACAAGGAATCCACCACAATTACTCCAACACTTTCGTAGCCTTGTTTGAAAGATTACATACACCTTCAACTCATTGCCTTCATAAATCCAACACTTTGAAGTTTGCACTACTCTACTAAAATTCACACTCTATACTTCTATAATTCGCACCACATTCATCACTCACATCTATCTTGAGATCTTCCAACAACACCACTCTTATTTATACCATCCTCAACCTTGAAAACCTTCTCCAAGGTTGGAAACCCATCCTTTACACTTATAATTTCAAATTAGGTTGGCACCTAAACATTCTCGTGATGGATAGGAATGAAGGTGACCATAAATATTTAGTTAGGACCCAAATTTATCTTAACACACCTCAACATGCTTCCACAAACTTCAAAATGGCTTGGCATGTAGTGTTAACACCAGGTAAACCATTACCTATGCTAAACACCATAAAAGTATTAAGTACATGTTTCCCATTTGATCAAGACGACACACAGACCAAAAAAATATCTTTTGCATGATCTAGAACAATCCACGAACCACTTGAGTGTTGGCAACACAAGGGCAGACAACTGAGAAGGGGGGGTGAATCAGTTGTCACAAATTTTCAAACTTATTAAAATTATTAACCTTTAATCTCAGATCTGATTAATGACAGTGAAAACATGAATCAACAACACATCAAAAGCACACATAACACCAAGATTTTTTTGTGTGGAAACCCTGTTAGGGGAAAAACCACGGTGGAGGTTAATCCACAAGTTATACCCTGTTAAAAGTATAAAGAAGAATATATGGGGAATGCACATGCATTTAGGCGCACTACCTAGAGCACATTGCTCAAAGGAAGACTCATTTTCTTACAAAAAATATTAAGATTAAAACCATCTGAAGAATTTGAACTGGGAAAATAGCTTCTGTAAAAGCCTAATTACAGTTCCGATTAAGCACATAAATACTTCTTCACTATCTTTCACTCTTCTTCACACTCTTCTCTTCCTTTGAATGATCTAAACCTTTTCTACACATAGGACTCACACACTTCACATCATACATGTGTCAAATGAGATAAACAATCGCATATATATATATATATCCGCAACAAGAAATTACATTGCTTTATGTCGGCTTCAACAAAATAATAGAATGAATGCAAACTGTCGGCCCAAAATAATAAAGATTATTAATGTGCATCCACCAAGGTTGGCCACAACATAGTAGAGACCCAAAACAATGTTATCGAACACAAAACACCTTCAAAGATTCTTCCTTGAAGATCTGCAGCATGCTTCAAATACCTTGTCGGCCATGAACATGAAAACATGAACACGCAAGAGAAAATCTCAGATCACGAGCACAATGATCAATGCGAATGTTCAACGTAGATAGAACATGATCTAGAAACATCCACGAACACCACATTAATATACACAACAACTCATATTACCAGAAACACATTATCTTCTTCCATGAACACCATTTGCAGTAACAAAATAGCTGTCAAAACATAGAAACTTGTAACTTGTTCAAATATTCATGCACACCTCTAAAAATTACGGAGTAGAAACTAGATAAGATCAATAAAAAACCCTTTAATCTTCAACATCTAGTTATCAACATACTGAATTTTCTACCATATTGATCTTCACTGCTTCACAGACAACCTATAACATATTTATTATAATTTTCTCAATATCCTCGACATATACAACCTTAAATGCATCAATGCTAATAGTGTTGACACCAATGAAAACCACATATCAAAAACTTGACCACAACATCCAACAATCTCCCCCTTTGGCATTGATGGCAACACATAATGTGAGAAATACACCATCAACACAACTAACTCTTCTTCCAACAATCTCCCCTTTACGCATTGCTCTTCTCATACTGTACTTCTCCCCCTTACTTTTAGCTCTTCCATAGTTTTTCACATTACTCTTCCCCCCCTTTGACATCAATGGAAAAGGTACACAAACTTTGAACCACATATCTGAATCATCTAACTACTCCCCCTGAGTAGCAACCACCACAACATCAATCTGAATCAAGATATGACTATGAATGCAAGGACTGATGCAAAGACTATGCATCTTAGTTCTGATTAGGAGGGGTAATCACCCCTAACTTCCCTCTGAGATACTCAAAATTATCCTTAGGCAACAACTTAGTAAAGATGTTTGCAATTTGTTCCTTAGTAGGCACATACTCCAGTCTGACTTCTTTATCACTCACTTTATCCCTCAAAAAGTGGTACTTGATAGATATATGCTTTGTCTTTGAATGCAACACCGAATTCTTAGAAATGTTTATAGCACTTGAGTTATCACAAAATATGGCAATGGGTTCATCATACACAACTTTGATATCTCTCAGCTTCTGCTTCATCCATATTACTTGAGTAAATTTTTTTGCAACAACAATATACTCTGCCTCAGCAGTAGATAAGGAAATGGAATTTTTCTTTTTCCTTAACCACGACACCAACTTCTTCCCTAAGAAGAATGCACCACCACTAGTACTTTTCCTGTCATCCACATCTCCTACCCAATCAACATCAGTAAAGTCACTTAAAGTAGGATCATCATCTTTAGGATACCATAGGCCAAAATCAATTGTTCCCTTCAAGTATCTGAAAATTCTCTTCATAGTAGTCACATGAGATTCCTTAGGATCAGCTTGAAATCTAGCAACAATGCATACAACATTCATGATATCAAGTCTAGTTTGAGTCAAATACAACAATCCACCAATCATTGATTTGTATCTAGTCTGATTTGCCTTAGGAGAATCATCATTTTGTGTCAACTTACATTCGGTCACCATGGGTGTAACGATTGGTTTTGAATCTTCCATACCAAAATTCTTTAGCAATTCTCTGACATAATTGGACTGAGATATAAAGATCCCTTTATCTACCTAAGTAATTTGTAATCCCAAAAATAATTTCAACTCTCCAATCATTGACATCTCAAACTCATTCTACATCTCATTGGAAAATTTCATGCACAAACCATCATCTCCTCCAAAAATGTTATCATCAACAAAGGCTTCCATAAACAAATCTTTATCTTCATCAACCTTGAAATATAGATTGCTATCAACAGTGCCTTTGTTAAATCCAAGCTTCAACAAGTACTTATCCAGTCTAGCAACCAGGCTCTAGGGGCTTCCTTGAGTCCATATAGTGCTTTCTTCAATCAACAAACCATATCTCCCTTATCAGTTAGTTGAAATCCATCTGGTTGCTCAACATATACTTCTTCTTCTAGCTCACCATTCAAAAATGCCAACTTTACATCCATTTGATAGACTTTATAGTTCTTAAAAGCAACATAAGCAAGAAACAATCTCATAGCTTCAATTCTAGCAATAGGAGCAAAAGTTTCTTCAAAGTCAATACCTTTCATCTAAGAATATTCTTTACATACCAGTCTTGCTTTATTCCTGACCACTTCACCTTGTTCATTCAGCTTATTCTGAAAGACCCATTTAGTTCCAATCACATTTTTATCTTGAGGTATGGGAACAAGAATCCATGTATCATTTTTCTCTATCTGCATTGGTTCTTCCTTCATTGCTTCCATCCAATGTTCATCTTTACATGATTCATTGACATTGTTGGGAACAGTCTTGGAAATCAAATAGTACTCTTCTACAATTTTTCTTCTATTCTACACACCTTTGTTCTTATCTCCTATAATCTGATCTTTAGAATGATTTAGCTTTACATACCTCAAAACTTTAGAATTCTCTCAAACTTTTGGTTTTTTTGTTCTCTCTTCTACACTTCCACTAGCCTCTCCTTCTAGACTCTCTTGATTCACCAAAATAATTTGAACTTGATTTGAAATCTGACTCTTGTTTGTACTATCATTCTGATAATCAGAATCATATCCACAAGTTTTAGAGGATCTGGCAATGTCTTCATCAACCTTAACGTTTACACTTTCAACCATTTTCTTCAATCTCATGTTGTAGCACCAATAGGCCTTACTCTTAGTAGAATAACCAAGAAAGATTCCTTTATCACTTCTAGCATCAAACTTTCCTATATCTTCATCTCTCCTGATATAAAATTTGCTCCCAAAGATTTTGAAATATCTAACAATAGGCTTATGACCAAACCATAGCTTAAAAGGAGTCTTACCAGTATTACTTTTGATTTGTACCTGGTTAAGGATATAAACAACAGTACTCACAAATTCTCTCTGATGGATATGTGGGACATTTCCTTCCAACATCATAGTTCTAACAACATCTTGAATTGTCCTATTTCTTCTTTCCACAACTCCATTCTGTTGAGGGGTCCGTGATGCAGATAATTGTCTCTTTATCCCATGCTCTTCACAAAAAGAATTAAAATCACTAGAAGTAAATTCACCAACTCTTTCTGATCTCAAACACTTAATCTTTAGACCTGTCTCTGTCTCAACCATAGCCTTAAAGATCTTGAAATTTTCTAGAGCTTCCGATTTCTCCCTTAAGAAAGTAACTGACATCATCCTAGAGTAATCATCAATAAGCAACATGAAGTACCTGTAACCTTGTAGACTTCTGATTCTAGCAGGACCACACAAGTCAGTATGCACAAGCTCCAATAATTCATTTGAACAATGTTGTTTGTTGTGAAATGAAATTCTAGTTTGTTTTCCCAACTGACATTCCTTGCATATGGCATTGGTGGGCTTCACCAACTTAGGAGGATCTCTCATAGCCTATGAGCAACTTATCTTGATAATATTGTCAAAGTTTACATGACACATTCTTCTATGCCACAACCAAATTTCATCAACTTGAGCAATCAGACAACTTTTACTACCAGCATTCAAATGAAAGATGTTACCTTTTGTTTTAGTACCTAAAGCAATCACATTTCTGGAACTTCCTAGTATGCTACATTTTCCATCTTTGAATTGAAGATTGTATCCCTTATCAACCATATGTCCAACACTCAGAAGATTATGCTTCAAACCTTCAACATAAAGAACATCATCAGTATTATGCTTACCATCAAAAGAAATACATCCTCTACCACAAATTGTACAACCATTGTTGTCACCAAATCTTATAACACCACCATCATACTTTTCTAGGCTTAAAAAATTACTCTTATCACCTATCATGTGATGTGCGCATCCATTGTCAATTACCCATTCATATTTTTCTTCAACTCGAGTAGCTAGGGCTTTCTCCACTTTTATACAACTAACAAATTCAATAGACATGTGATTATTTTCCTTGATAGCAGTAAATACAAACTCATCTTCACCTTGGTTAGATTCATCATCTGTCACACCTTCATTAGCAACATAATAAGACTTCTTTTGAAATTTAGGCTTGTAAGGTTTTGGCTTAGGAACTCTTTCAAGACACCTTGAAGCAAAATGACCTATCTTGTTGCAAGAAAAACATTTAATAGGCAACTTTCCTTTATACTTACCTTTTCCTCTGGCTTCCCTTTTGACAATAAGTGCTTCAAGCTCATTCAGTTCTCTTTCTTCTTCTTCAATTTATCTCATTTCTTCCTCATATCTGAATACCTTTTTAGAAGAACTTTCACTAGGATCATATCTTTGCTTGTCTCTCCCGAAAGTAGTAACTTTAAATGCAAATTCTATCTTAGGAAGGGCATCACCAAATTCACTCAACTCAAAAGCAGTAAGTTTACCAAGCAACATATCTTTGGTTAAAATTTTCACAGTTCGGAGATCCTCAATGGCTACAACTTTAATTTTGTATGCATCAGGAAAGGATCTAAGCACTTTAGTAACAGTCTCTGATTCATCCACCTGTCCACCAACACATTTGATACCACACACAAGTTCATTCACTCTTTGCATGAAAGTATCAATATTCTCATCATTACCCATCTTCAATAGTTCATATTTTACTTTCAGACACTATAGCTTGGCCATCTTTACATTAGCATCTTCTTCATATAAAGTTTCCAACTTTTTCCAAATCTCATAAGCAGTTTTCAAATCCATAACATTCGTCATCTCAGAATCAGTCAAAGCACTCAATAATGCTTCCTTAGCCCTAATATTATATTGAACATCTCTAAGCTCAATAGTAGAAGTAGGACCACCTAGAGGAATACCATACCTATTACATGTAATGTGCTAGTAGGATTCACCAATGCATCTTAGATGACACACCATTCGAGTCTTCCACAAAGAATAATTTGTTCCATCAAATCTTAGACTATCCTTCTTGTATGTCGCCATCCCGGATCACCTCAAGCTATAAAAATTCTTCCAAGGAACCTACTCTGATACCAATTGTTGTTAACACAAGGGCAAACAACTGAGAGGGGGGGTGAATCAGTTGTCATAGATTTTCAAACTTATTAAACTTATTAACCTTTAATCTTATATCTGATTAATGACAGTGAAAACATGAATCGATAACACATCAAAAGCACACATAACACCAATATTTTTTGCATGGAAACCCTGTTAGGGGAAAAACCACGGTGGAGGTTAATCCACAAGTTATACCCTGTTAAAAGTATAAAGAAGAATATATGGGGAATGCACATGCATTTAGGCACACTACCTAGAGCACACTGCTCAAAGGAAGACTCACTGTCTTACAAAAAATATTAAGATTAAAACCATCTGAAGAATTTGAACCGGGAAAATAGCTTTTGTAAAAGCCTGATTACAATTCTGGTTAAGCACAAAAATAATTCTTCACTATTGTTCACTCTTCTTCACACTCTACTCTGCCTTCGAATGATTTGAACCTTTTTCGCATATAGGACTCACACACTTTGCATCATACATGTCTCAAATGAGATAAACAATCACTTATATATATCCACAACAAGAAATTACATTGCTTTATGTCGGCTTCAACAAAATAATAGAATGAATGCAAACCATCGGCCCAAAACAATAAAGATTATTAATGCGCATCCACCAAGGTCGACCACAACATAGTAGAGACCCAAAACAATGTTCTCGAACACAAAACACCTTCAAAGATTCTTCCTCAAAGATCTGCAACACACTTCAAACACCTCATCGGCCATGAATATGAAAAACATGAACACATAAGAGAAAATCTTGGATCGCGAGCATAATGATCAATGTGGACATGCAACACAAATAAAACATGATCTAGAAATGTCCACAGACACCACAATAACATACACAAAAACTCCTATTACTAGAAATACATTATCTTCTTCCATGAACACCATTTGCAGTAACAAAATAGCTGTCAGAACACAAAAACTTGTAACTTGCTCAAATCTTCGTGCACAACTCTGAAACTTACAAAGTAGAAACTAGATAGGCTCGAAAACAAACCCTTTAATTCACAACATCTAGTTATCAACATACTGAATTTTCTACCATACTAATCTTCACTGCTTCACACACAACCTATAACATATTTATTACAATTTTCTCAATATCCTCGACATATACAACCTTAAATGCATCAATGCTAATAGTGTTGAAATCAATGACAACCACATATCAACAACTCGACCACAACATCCAACATTGAGATCCAACAAAGAATTCATCCAAACTTGCATCATAGAAATACTTCAACTCAGAACATCTAGTTAACCTCATACACACACTGACGCATTAAACACACACTATATTGCACCAAAAAAGATACAATCAACATAAACAACTTCCCAGATCCTCGCCACCAGAAACCAAACTATGGAGAAATGTGGAGCAAATACATTTCTCCTAGGCCACAACAAACAATAGTGAACACATCTGACTTTGCCCAATGATCTAGAAACCCAAACTATGGACATAAAAACTACTAACAACCCTGAACAACATATCAGATCCACACAAGCATAACATCAACACAAAAGAAACATGGAGCACATCCCAGAGCATGTTCTAAACACCTGCACAACATTGTTTTCTCTATTTATCAAATTTTCTCAAAAACACTTGGAAAGTAAACACCAAAGACACCATCTTAATACATTCCAACACATCTCCAAACACTGCAACATAAATATAGCTCCATGTACTCACAACACTTCCTCAATATCTCAACTATACATGCACAAACTGCAACAAACTGTTTCCCTTTTTTTTCACAATTTTCTCAATATCCTTGACATTTCATTATTCAACAACCTTCCTCCACACATAGTTGACATCAATGATAAAACCTTCATACTTTCAATAGAAGTCACCTCCAATAATCCAAGGATAATCTTTAGAAGAGTCATTTACGTGAATTTGTAAACTATTCCAAAGCTTAACCTTACCTTGAATATCTTGAGGGGCATAACAATTAGTAACCGTGTCAAATATGTTTGCAGAAGTGAGAACCCCCTCTAGAGATATACCTCCATTGGAACTCAACTAATTTGTTGGAGAAAAATATCTAGAATCGCAAGCACAAAGAAGACCACCATACAAATCAAATGCTAAAATAACAATACTTTCCCTATACCTACCAATGTTGGACCCAAAATTTTCAATAGAGTCATTAGGAAGCTTAGTTTCTTGAATTAATAACAAAAAAGGATTTAGATCTTTAACCATTTTTCTAACAACATTTTGTCTAGGCCTGCAGTCAAGCCCTCTTATATTCTAAGAAATAATCATGATTGAGATATATGAGTATGGGATGAATCCAATTGATTTAGGAGGCTTTAAGCCAAAATATTTTCTCCTAATAATTTGGATTTATCATGGTCAATTTTTCACCCTACTTTAAGAGCCTCCTGTCTCCCTTGCTTTTTATTTTGAGTTTGTTTAATACCCAAAACCCAAGCAGAAGCATCTTTTTTCTTAATTTCTTTGAAAGATTTTGATTTCAAGTTATCTTGTGGATACACAATTGAAAGGTGATCTTGTTTATCAAAATTCATAATAGGGGTTTTAGGTACATGTTCAAGCTTATCAAAGGAAAAAAGAGTCTCCTGAATCTCAAAAGTTTGAGAATTATTAGGGATAAAAAGAGGATTTTGGGCAGAAACAATATACTTGGCAAAAAAGCATGAGTGACACTTATAAAATCTATAGGAACCTCAAAAAAATATCTAGAAAGAAGAAGGTTATGGAAAGTATTATCTTTTTGCTTATTAAAAATATTTTCTCCCTACATTTGATCATGAATTTCATGGTCTTGTATTATTTCATCATTTCCTTGATTTTCAACCATCCTCCCATGATTTTCATTCTAATCATCTTTAATTCTAGCAAGCATTTCTCCCAAAATGACAAATTTTATTTTGAGCATTAGATTTATTCCCTTTAGGGAGAGGAGGAGGTTTAAATTAACCTCTCCTATGAACCACAATATAGCCATCAGGATTAGATGGACCAACAATATACCCTTGATTATCTTGCTAAATTGATTGCTTACCCTTTTTATCTTCTTGGCTTGTTTTATTTTCTTGAGGTATCTTCTTTTAAGAATCCATTGATTTGAGCTTTGGTCAATCTTGAAAAAGATATCCATAATGAGGAAATTCCCTACATTTGAAAGGAATGGCTTCATGATCAAGAGTTTGATGCCAAACAAAATCTTATACCTAAATATTAAGGGCCTCTGACAAAGGATTGTTGAGATCCAATTCAACACAAATACAAACATAACTAGAATTTTTTTTCTCCCTAGTAATCTATGAAGTTCCTAAATAAGTACCCAAAGAATCACCCAAAACTTTTAAGCATTCATATTTCCAAAAAAATAGAGGCAAAGGAAATAAATGGATCCAAATTGGAACTCTTGATGGGAGTTCCATTATCAAAATAAAATCTAAATACTAGGGTTTCATGAAGAGTCCAACATGCTTGAAGAAATAAGGACCTCCTTTAAAAATACAAACACAATCAACAACATTATTAAAGGAAACAAACTACCCATTAGCAATCAAGGTAATCTCCATGTCTCCTTCAATCAACCAAGCTCTACATGCTCAATCTTCAATAATCCACAAAATTAAATGTACCCCCTTAGACTTACAAATGAGAACATGTCTTTGGAAAAAACTAAATTTTTAGCCATAAAGTTAGGATTAAAAATAATTGTAGGAATTTCCTTATTGCGAGAAAGACACCCGTTGATTTTTAAATCATTAGCTTTTCCTGTGTCAAAAACAAATCATTGTCTTTGAGCAAGGTTTGCCAATTTTTTTGATGCGTTAGTTCCTCATGCAAAGACTGATTAACCTTTCCACCAATCATAGCTTGTTTGTGTTGGAAGCTTTGCAACATGAGCATGAATTATGGATGGTTGTGCTGGCTGTTCCTATGTTGTCATTGATGTCAACATGGTAATAACTGCATGGTGATGATAGTATGAGAAGTTTACTTGGTTTACTGGAAGTTGTTCTCTACCGATAATACTCCTTTGTGATAGATCAACATGTTGGTATTTGAGTTTGGAACTCATTGCAAGATTTGATATGAATCTGGTCTCCTAACCATATTTTTTTAGCTCATTCAAACAACTATATCTTGGATTTTGAGACGTCTTTTTGCTATGCACAAAAAGTTATCTATGACAAAGTTCAACTCTATATTCTACTATTGTTCTCTGTGAAGGTATATTGTGTGGGAGACTCCGCATTCTATTAAGGTGAACATTCATATACTGCGGTTTTGCTGATGGTCTCTTTACTAGTAGTATGATGGGAAACTAACGTGCTCTCAGATCCAAAAGGTGTTTATTTTGAGAATTATTTGCTAGTTTGGAGAATTATGGTTTAGTCTTGGTCGACTCAGCGAATGAAATATATTATGAAGACTAATAGTTGACTTGGTACAATGCACTACTTAGATGAAATGATTAAATCTTATATGGTGTCGACCTAATTGATAAATAAGATATACTTGTATAAATACAAGATACAAGCAAGCAAAATGTGTGTGCAGTGGAGAAGGGAAAAGGTAAAGATATGCAATGTGGCATTTTGTATTTTGAGCTTCAGCGAAACTGAACCTTGCGCATAGAAGGTGTATTCCATCAGTTCATCATTTTGGTAGTGAGCCACCATTATTATATCTTGGCAGTGAGCCATCTTTTGTACTCAGGCTATGAGCCTTTTAAGGACAACGAGTCTTGGCAGTGAGCTCCGTAATATTTTGTATCCGGATATAATATATTGTGAGTTAAACTTCACTGTGGTTTTTCCCTCATTGGGTTTTCCACGTAAAAATCCTGGTGTTCATGTGCATGATTGATTTGTCTTGTTTCTATGTTCTCTCTTGCTGATTTAGTCATTATTGTGATAATGGTTAAGTGGATTTTATTATCGGTCCGTGGAATACTGATTCACCCCCCTTCAATATTTCAGATGTTCAATAGTTTAAAGGAAATTGAAGAATGAATACGAGGATCAACCATTGAACCCTCAAAAATCACAGCGTGACTTTAGAAAAAGGGATCCAACAACACCAACACTGATAAAAAAAAAAAAAACAACAAAGAAGAAAAGAAAAACACAATTGCACATACATGCAACATCATGTCAGTTCAAAAACAAAACATTTGTACATCTAGAATGAAGGGAATCTAGAAGCCCGAGGATGACATAAAACACCCTTTCTATACGATCTTATTAAGCAATGAGATGAGGTGGATCAAAGATTTTTACCAAACCCACCTTAATACATTGCATTGAGAGAGTCCAAGGTTTCTCCATTGCTACCACTTGAAAATATTTGAAGGAAATAATGGTGGTGCTAAGGAGCAACCTAGGCCTTGCTATGCAATGGTCAAAGTTCATGACTTCTATGTGCCTTAGGCAATCCCTAATACTAAGTTAACAAGAAAATTAAAATAGATAGTGTGGTTGGATATTGATGATGTAGAGAGAGGCTATTGTGAACCTACAAATTATTAGAGATAGATGCGCAAATGCATTGTCCTAAAACATTTTTCAACGTGATATGTTTTGATGATCAAAATAGAACAAAGATGATTCTTTTAAATACAAACTCTAAATATATAATTTCAACTTTTTGATACATAAATCAATAAATAACAATCTTATTCGAAATTGTTAATTGTAAAATTCTTAAAATTTAGAAATAAAAGCGAGATCACAACCCTACAAACTTATCCAAGATCAAAATATTTTAAATAAAAGTTTGAGACATAAAGAGTGCATCTAAAAACTTAAAAACATGTTAAAATCATATACTAAAATCATCGAGGCAAAGTGGAAAGGGCAAAAGTGTAGAAGGCTTGCACTAATGAATGCCAAGTAATTTCAATAGCCCAAAGATTCTGCCTATTGCCCAACCTACCATGGGACAAATATAAAGCATCTTCACGAATGGTAGGCAACAAAGCTGCTCCCTTCGACAGTAATATTATGCCCATGCATTTCAACTCGGATAAGGCGAGTTGAATGTTTTTCTCTGAACGTTCAACAGAGGTGAGGTGGAAGAGTGAGATGCGCGCATTTTGAGAAAAAATGATGCTGAATTCCTCTAACTTATTCGGATTGTACCGGAACTCTGTGCCGCTCCTGTAAGTCCTTAAATCATTTCAACAATCAATTTTGGCATTCGTTACAGTACGTTACAAATCAGTCTTTTTTCACTGCTTAATGCCTATTACAGCGAGTTCAATTAGTTTTCGCTGTTAACAGATAGTTAGAGCCTTAAGTTCGGCACTGCTGGCTTAAAAAAACCCTTAGAATTATCAAAGTTAAATTGTTGAAACCTTGATTGATTTTACTGGATTAACGTTTTATGTCTTAGAGATTTCAAGCTTTCCGAACACACATTAAAGCAAAGCAAATTCCAAGACAAATTTATAGAAAAGTTTGAGAAAACGCGACTAAACAGTCTGTAGAGGTTTAAAGTGAAATTAGGAAAACACGATTCTGAATGTGTAATAAAATTATTTACTCAGTTTTTCGCTCAATCTTGTTTTCTTAATCTTAAAATGTTATTCTTCATAGACTATTTAGGACCTGAATTTAATATATCCTATTTTTATGCTAGGATGCTCTTCTACTGAACTACACGCTACTTTGTGGTTTGGGGTATTTATTATTCTCCTTAGCTTTAATACCATGCTATTTTCCACGGACCAGGCAAGACTAAAATCTAAAACCTTTCATTAGTATGCTGGGCTGCTCCACTGGGCCACTCATCTTTTGTTTTCCAAAGTTTAGATTGTTCTTCAAACATTACATTCTACGAATGAATTTGCCTTCATGAGATTTGAGCCTTTTTGAAGACTATGCCAGTTCTTTATTCTCTCGTACATTCATATGAGTATGCAGATTTTGGAAGCCTTTTTCTTTACCTTGCGCCTGATTTAAGCTATGTCACTATTTACAAGGCATAGTGAATTTTAGCAGAACTGAAATGGCAAAAAATGCAAAAGGTTGCACACAGCTAGATTTAAAAAAAAAACATTATTATACCTTTTTCCTCTGTTCTTTCTTCTTTTAGATGGCTTTTACGCAAGCTTTTTACAGTAAAATCATGAAGTTGCAGATTTTTATTTGGTAGCAAATATATTCTTTATAAAATTCTAAACCCTACTTGATAGCACATTTGTTGTTTTCGTTTTGGTAGCATTTTTGTTATTTGTAAGTTCAATGGGGTATCATCCAGTTGTAAAGTGGCGCAATGGCCATGAATTTTTATTATTGATTTTTAAAATTTTGAGCTGGTGAGTTTCAAGGATAAAACACTAAGTTGCAGTTATTAGCAGAACTTTTTAGATAGCATTCTGGACACATCTTTCTATATGGTATGAAATTTGGTACAGATGCACTTGAATGTGATTTGAGTGAATTTACTTCTTCTGTACATCTGAAATGCTTTATAGACAGTTTCTTTATTAGCTTCCCAAGTTCTGGTTTGGTTGTTTGAGAAATTCTTCAATAGAGATACACACTGGTGGATGTTGACTGGTGATCCTGAAGAAATTGCCACAGCCCCGTAAATGGTAAATGCCTAAGGGTTTCACCTTTGTGTGCCCACAGGAGGGTTTGGCCTACCTAATTTGGCATATGGTTGAAGCTTGTCTGAACTCGCTTTTTTGGGTTGATGAGGCCACAATAATACTGAGAAGGCTGGGTGTGAGTCCCCTGCTGAACTTTGATAGAAGTTTAGAACAAATATTAGATACCCCTCTGGGTGCAAAGATAATTCATTGCTTTATTTTCTGGAAATTGGCAACCACTCATTCTTATTTTAATAGCTATAAGACCGTGGATTCTTGGGTTAAACTCTGAGTTCAATACAATCCAAACACAGATTCTTTATGCTTGACAGAGTTTGAACATGGTTCATTTGCATGGTGAAATCTTGTCTTAAAAAGTACGTTCCCTTGTGCAATAAATTAGATGTTGGGTGTGAGTGTTTCAAGAAAAAACAAATTACTAGTTGTTAAGTTGCACAACAAAATTTATGCGTTAGACAAAGGATGTTATTCTTTGACAATTTTTTGTCCAGAACCAAAATTCACAGTTTTCTTTCTGCAAATTCTGTTAATAGTAGGATGAAACATGATTCATTGTATTAAATGCAATATCCGGAATATCATGGTCATCAAACAGTTTTTTGCTTTTTTTTGGTGCCAGGAATTTGAGGATCTGCTTTCTGTGCAAAAGTTCAGAATTTTGCAACTATTTAAGATGCATTCCCAAAACATTGGCTTTCTGCTGTTTCTTGGAGAAACTCATTCTAGGATGTACAATTTGAAACTGAGTATGATGGTAATGTTTGAAGCATTTTGCTTTTTGTCACATAAAGGAGGCTCTGCCCAGAACTTTACAAAATATATAACAAATTGACATTGCAGTTCTCTGAAAATTTGTTCTGTGATGGTAATAAAAGTTAGCATTTGGAGCTCTGTTTTTAGTAGTTTAATTCATTTTTGACCCAAAAAACTCAGTCCAAAACTAACAGGGAGCTTTAGAGACATAGGTGAACTGATATCTACACTCAGACAAACATAGGTAGGCTGGTGAATACTAGAGGTTGACATAAACAGACTGATATACCTGGTATATTAGCTATAGCCTACAACTCAAAAGTATATACCGAAAGAATAGCAGTAAGTTCCAGGCTGAATCAGAGCTAATACTTGGCTTGATGCTGCTAAGGACTGCTACCAAGCAGATCCCACAACACTAAAAGCCATCAGGGGTAAGAGAGATACCAAGGACTCGAGCAAACTGTATCTGATTACTTTGTATAAACTCAAAGCCTTTTCTTAGTATTGAAACACATCCAAAATATTAATAAGGAAATGTATGCCCTGTAAGGCTACAAAATTATGGATGTTGAGAAAACAAAAGATCGATTCCTAGGAATTAAGGGGTTACTAAAGTCAAGTGCTCTTTATGGTTGAAATGGTTTCTCTTATAACTAATTATAAATTGATATCTTCTTAACTTTATATGGAGCTATTGTTGACCTGGATATTTCGATGTACAATTCTTCAGCACAGATTTTAATTACTATATGCTGATCCAGCACAATTTGCTAATGAAATGAACAACCTAAGGTGGAAAACTGATATCTCATACAGCTATGGCTGCTATCTACAGCTTTCATTCAAAATTCACAATTTGTATCTGTATAAATTTTTGCCTACACTGATTTAATAAATTTAATGGTAATGACTAACTTTATCCTATGCTTGCTTTAGTAAATAGAAAACTATGCTTAAAATCAGTTAATTATAGAATTTGAACACTAGTCAAGTACTGTAAAGGAAATTGGTACGTAAGAAATGAACAGTTGAGCAAGTGAAGAATAGAAAACAACATTGAACAGACACAAGATATATCTTGGAGAAAACTGATGCTTGAAAACTCTAGCATGGAAATGGGGCTGTGCATCCTTATATCCACTGGAATTAGCAAGATTGCAAGCCAGTTGCTCTCATGGAGCCTCTGAGAACATTGTGGAACCGATTTATATATCTAACATGCTCTCATAAGCTTGCCCAGCTCTGACAATTCTCTTTGACATCTTCATGCTCAGCTGGAATGCATATGGTATTTCCAGAATTTGCTCTTGGTGGAGATCTGCTGCTATTCAATTCCCTTGATTATTATTGAAAGAGCCTAATAAACATATATCTGTGTGCCAACATGATAGCAAACATCTTTTTGTCATAAATGGAGAATCTATGTATTACATCTTTTAATTTTTGACTCTCAAAGGCAATGGGATGCCCCTTTTGCATTAAAACAGCCCTTATTCCTTCCCTTGATGCATCACATTTGAGAACAGGTGGAGTAGAGAAATCCAGGAGAGCAAGTATTGGGCAAGAACTCATTACTTCTTTGAGTTTTTCAAACGTGGCTTGAGCTGTTTCACACCATCTGAAAGTTGGTCAATGGAACAGCAAGTTGTGAAAATCCTTTCACAAACCTCCTGTAATAACTGCAAAGTCCCAAAAAACCTCTCAACTGTGTCAAAGGAGTGGGTGGTGGTCAATCTCTTATTGCGTGAATCTTCTCTTGATCTACATGTACTCCTTGTGCATTGATAATATGTCCCAAGTATAAAATGTCAGTCATACCAAATTCACATTTGGAATTTTTTGCAAATAGAGTCTGTTGCTCAAGAATTCCCAGCATTGTATCCAAGTGTTTCAGATGCTCTTCCTATTTTGCTATACACCAAAATATCATCAAAGAACACTAAAACAAACTTCGTCAACTACTCCTTGCAAATATGATTCATACATGACTGAATGTAGCTGGAGCATTGGTTAATTTGAAAGGCATAACCAAGAATTCAAAATGTCCATAATGACATCTAAAGGCTGTTTTGTGTACATTTTTATCTCTTACCTTGACTTGGTGATAATCGGATCTTAAGTCAAATTTTGAAAAATAAATTGGTTCATGTAATGTATTGATCAACTCATCGATCTTGGTTATTGGGTACCTGTTTTTTATCGTCTTCTTATTCATTGCACAGTAGTCTATACACATTCTCATAGTACCATCTGTTTTTTTATTAATACTACTGAAGAGGCAAAACAACTAGAACTAGGACGTATGTGTCCCATTTCCAATAACTCCTTGATTGCTTTTTCTATTTCCTCTTGGAATGCGCTCGGATGGTAGTATGGAGTAATCATAATGTTAGTGTTTTGTAGTAGCGGGAGATATTTTCTCCTAAATAAAATAAAAAATAAAACTATCTCAAGGCAGGTCGGCCTTTGTTTTACAAATAATATTTATATTTTTTCTAGAGCCGACCTAGGAAGGAGGTCGCCTAGCTTTGTATTTAAAGAGGATAGAGTCCTCTCATTTCAGCATCAATTCATTCATTTTCAAATTCACACCTTCCAGCAGAAGTTCGCATTCTAAGCAGCAGATCTGATTTTGAAGAAGTGTTATCATTAGTGCATTTAAGGTTCGCTTCAAGG
This sequence comes from Sequoiadendron giganteum, assembly GCA_007115665.2. NCBI lineage: Eukaryota > Viridiplantae > Streptophyta > Pinopsida > Cupressales > Cupressaceae > Sequoiadendron > Sequoiadendron giganteum. Next base: position 495,068,847 of record CM021104.1, read on the forward strand.
AGAAGTGACATATCTTGTTGTATGAGACTCAGCCTTGTCTAGGGGCTGATTGTGTATGCAGTTTCTGCACTTATTCATCTGATATATAAGAGATCATTTTTGCTGTGTTTTTCTCCCTCAAGTAGGAGGGTTTTCCTAGGGTAATTTGCTGTGTTCATTGATATGTGTGTTGTATTTTTGCTTATTACTTTTCTGATCTAAAAACTAACATGGTATTAGAGCGGGTTTAAGAAAAAGATCCGATCAGATTTAGTTAAGCAGTCAAGACAACTCTTCATCTAGGGTAGTCTTTCAAGAAAAGAAGATGGCGAACGGTGTCAAGGTAGAAGATAGGCTTGATGGAGTATCAAACTTCAACTCTTGGAAATTTAGAGTTCTTATTGTTTTAGAAGAGAATGATCTTCTAGATTTTGTGGAAAATGATGTGACCGAGCCATCCGATGATGCAGAGAAAATTCAATGGAAGAAAAATGGCTCGAAGGCTAGAAAGATCATGATAGACTCCATGAAGGATCATCTAGTTCTGATTATCTCCAAAATGAAGACAACCAAAGAAATGTTTGAGGCTCTACAAGGATTGTATGAGATCAACAATACCAGCAGAGTCCTTGCTTTGAGACAACAAGTCCATCATATAAAAATGGCTAAAGGAGATTCAGTCATTTCCTTCTTCATGAAGATTTCTGATTTGAGAGATTAGTTGTGCACTATTGGAGACATAGTTGAAGATAGAGATCTGGTTATGTTGGCACTGAATGGTCTTCCTTAATCTTGGGAGCCTTTTATTCAAAGCATCAGTGGGAGATCTAAATTGCCCAAGTTTGATAGTCTTTGTGCTGATTGCATTCAAGAAGAATCCAGATTGGCAGCAAGAGGAAATGGGCGAAACTCTGATAATGAAGAAAGTCATGTCTTTGTTGCACATGCTTCTAGAAGAAAAGGAAGAGAAGGGAAAAGAGGCACTTTCAAGAGGAATAGAGACAAAAAATCAGATTCTGTCCCAGAATCGAAAAACAAGAAGGACCTCTCTCACATTCAATGTTACAGGTGTGACAAGTATGGTCACTATGCTCGAGATTGCATATCAAAGCCGAAGTAGCATGCTTCTACTGCAAATATTGATAATATGTCACCTCAAAAGGAATCTAGAGATAACTCAGAGGGATTTCTATTCATCTCCGCTCTTTCAAGCAATGTTCCAACTGACAGTGACACTTGGTTGATAGATAGTTGTGCTTCACGTCACATTACAAGATACAAAGAGCATCTTACAGACTTAGTAGAGAAAGAGCCTAACTTACAAGTGATAATTGGAGATGATGCTTGTTATTCCGTAAAGGGAGCTGGGGCCACTTCTTTCCAGCTAGATTCAGGTATCCCTCTTCATTTGAGTGATGTCTTGTTCGTTCCAGGGATCAAAAGAAATCTTGTCTCCATTTCAGCCTTGGAGGACAAAGGGTACAAGGTTGCCTTTTCTGAAGGGAAAGTTCTTGCATGGCCCAAGAACTCTAGCATAAAATCAGCTCGTGCGATTGGCGTTCATTAGGAGAGCCTATACAAATTATCAATTCGACCAGTTCAAGCATTATTGCACGACTCTATCAATTTGAGTGAGCTATGGCACAGGAGACTTGCTCACTTATATTTTAGAGCTCTTCCATCTATGGAGAAAATGGTTACTGGTCTTCCAAAGCTTGGTCTAGAGCACGATGGCATTTGCAGAGGATGTGCACTTGGTAAGAATATCAAGAGTCCCTTCCATAGTAGTGACAGTAGATCAAAAGGAATTTTAGATCTTGTTCATTCTGATTTATGTGGACCAATGTCTGTGGCATCCTTGAGTGGATTTTGGTACTATGTGATTTTCATTGATGATTATTCTCGAAAGACTAGGATGAAACGACCCCATCCTTGGGTAATTTAAAAATTTCCAACATTTCACTTCAAACTTATAAAAGTAACAAGTAGCGAAGACATTACAATAAAATTCTTCCTTTCTTCCTTGATAAATACATGTAAGTTACAATATATATTTCCACATGAATTCCATTTTCATTGCAAATATAAATCAGAGTACAAAAGTAAAACAATTACATACATAGCTCGTAAGCTTTTGCACAAATAGTTGTAAGACGGTCCGGGTTCCCTTCCTTTCAAATCTTGGTGTATCTGTCGCTTGTTGTGGAGGAGAAACATCACTCGGGCGCTTTTCTGCCAACCACAGATTAATAATGCGGTCCCCTGCACATCTATCATTCGATAGATGGCCCTCCCTTCGAGCGAAGAGATTGGTAGAGTATTCGGCTGCGACAACCCAACTGAGCATAGTGTTGTGTCCTATACATCTAGAACTTGCTATTTCACAATCCCGAACTAGCATGAAGGATCACAATGAACTGACAGTGTAGTCTCAACTATCTCACATCTAAGTGGATGTCGTACATTTCACTACTTTGGCCAAAGTATTCTCATTCAGTATTTCGAATGAAGGTCATTTATCATATACACTACTCAGGGCCGATTTGACTTAAGGCTATCTTACACTACGCATAGGTATCGTCCTTTACTTTTGGATAATCTTTTATCCCAGACAAACCTACAACATACTACTAAGTAATTTTACACAAGAGAGGTATATCCTGTTTCAGATAACCTACCTTTAAACAATCTACTTCAAATAGTTACATAAGAGAGGTATATCCTGTTTCAGACAACCTACCTTCAAACAATCTACTTAGAAACTGTGATGAGCCCTGCTGGCTCTCAGTTCAAAACCCTTATTTTCTTAAGTCTTTATGTGTTATTTAATTTTTTAGAGAATGTTTGATAGACAGAAGAGAAGGGGCGCACATCATAATTGCTCATAAAATGTGAATTTGCTCTAATTTCTTCAAAAAGAAAGTACAGAAGATATTATTTAACTCCAACAAATAGATTGAGAATGATAAACATACCGAAATATCTCCAGATTATTTAATTAAAAGATATAAGCCAATTTGACAGCCGGAAATGAAGAATTCAAGCAAATAAGCTCGCCCAAGCTCCAGATATGGATTCTCCCACTCAGAAATGAGATACAATGGCCTGGTAGTAGTAGACGCCAAAGTAGAAGCACAAAGAAGAGCAAAGAGGAAGGCGTTTTATCAAGTTCCCTTCACACGCCTTTTCCAGAGAAGCACAAAACCCAAGGCAAAAAGTACGGCCAAGTCAACTGCTGAAGAAACAAAGATGATAACTGAAGAGTTGCTGAAGAGGACGCCTCATGATGAAGAAACCCTCATTTATTTGCAAACAATAAGAAATCTAAATATATAAAACCTCTGTCTGTATCTGTAGAACCTCTGTGTGAAGCTCTCAACTGTACTGATTCAGCTGATCTTTCACAGCCTCAAAAGCACTCAACACTAAAGAGTTATCGTTCCTCAATGGACAAATGTTCAAACCCTGGTCATAGGAGAATGCACAGGAGAAAATAGCACAAGGCAAAGTGAAATTGTCAAAAGATGAATTTCTCATTGCCCAAAATGCCCATATATGCCCAAAAGGCACGACTTCCACGAAAGATACGCCACTTTTGATATTTAAATCTTTTAAATTATAATTTTAGTCACTTTTCAATAGTTTTTGACTTAAATAAAGTGGGTGCACTTTATTAATTTAAGTGATAAAAATATTAAATCACTTTTAGAGAATATTTAAGTGATTTAAAAAGTATAAAGTCAATTTGACTTTATAATAAAATATTAAGTTAATAAATAACTTAAATCACTCAAGTAGGCATAACTTCCACCAATCTTCATAGAATCCCGTGCCGTCAGAAGCTGTCGACTCCTGAACTGCTGACGTCTGCTGTGAACCAATACTGGGCTCTGAACATGAGAATGATCAAACTCTCCAGAAAGTACCACTGACCCTCTAACCAAACCTGTTAGCCTACGAGAGTCTGAGTAATAGGCTAACCACCATCAAACAAGATCACGCCGAAAAGGGGGACATTACAGAAACAAAACTGTCTATAAGTGTCTCATACCATTCCTCCTAATCAGGGAATCTTTATCCTAGGAGTACTTTAGCTTACCTTAGTTATCCCTATAACTTAAGCTGAAAAAGACCCTACTAGACCACTATCTTCATTTCATTCCTAGTATCTAGTATCTACTTCACACATATTCTCCTTATATGGAGATCATACAGTATAGGCTACGCATATACAAAATGCAATCCATCTTTAAACACATTCCCTCATACTTAAAAATCCCTTTCTTAAGTAAAGTAAAGATAACAGTTTCCCATTCCCTATAATTATTTTGCAGACAAGCCATTTCCTTTATTCAATGCAATTATAAACAGAAAATATAAATTCTCTTTCACTAGATTGATCAACCTATGCTATGATACAGTTTAATGCATAAACAATCATATGGATTCTTCTATTTTTAAAAACAGAGATATAAAAGGAATGTGTTTCTCATGCCTGTTCCTTAAGCTGGCCTCTTGGCTGCTTGCGAACTCTTCTGATTCAGTTGGCAACAACTCCTCTGTACCTTTCCTTTCAATAACCCCTTTTCTCTAATATGTTCTTTTCAGATATTAACTCCTTGGCTGAAGCTCAGGAGGACTGGAGTATTATTTCTGGTAAAGCTGGTTATTGTATTTCTCAATAATGATTCTACAACAGGTGCGTACATACATATATGCAACATATGAAATTCTCAAGACTTGAACAAAATGGCAATGGTGTAAGATGATTTACAGAAGGCAAATTCAAAATTTAGCAAAGGCAAATTGTGAATTGGTAAACTGATAAGAAAATGAACTCTTATTTATAGAGTTCGGATTCTCATGCCATGCTACAGTTTTGGCATGAGAATCGACACCTCTACTTATTTGAAAGTGTCAAACTCATGGTGGCAACATTTAAGAAGCTTATTCAACTTTTTAGAAGGTGAGTCGACCTCTATTTGTGAAGAACAATTCAAACATCACATGGTAAAAAAATGGCTGAGTGACACCTACAGGCGTCCTCTTGCAATGGCGTCCAAAACTGGCGGATTTGTCATTCATAGCAGGAAAATGTCCTAGCACAAATGCGACCCACCTAGCCTAAGTTTCAGGCTTCTCCACGCATTTATGGAGCTGCATTTCTAACAATTCCGCGACCTGGTCTTTCCTGTGCGCGCGTTTGTAGCAGCGCCCAAATGTTTTCTTTCAAAAGTTTCGACTATTGCCACATGAAATATTTGAACTTTGGTGTTTTAATTCCCAGCTTATTACGGTGAAAAGAATTCCAAATATTTCAAACGCAAAACATAGCTTTATTTCCCATGGTGAAAAATATTCGATTTTTACCAAATGACTTAATAATGCTAAGTCCTTTATTTTCCAATTACTTATAAAATTGAGTCTCTATTTCCCAAATAAATTTCTCCTTTTTATATATATTATATCATAATATTTCTCCAAAGTTTGCTTTATAATATTTACTCTAATTAAAAGATTTAAATCTTTTAATTTTACACTTAAAGAGTTTTAAAATATTTAGCTAAATACATTTATATATTTTATTATATAAATATTATTATAGTTCTTTTAAATATTAAACATATAAATATTTAAATACCTGAGTATTTAATATACATATATATTTTAATATAACTATAATAATATTATATATAATTACATATATAAATATATTTATATTTAACAAATATAAATATATATACATATACATATATAATTGTTGATTATATATATATATATATATATATACTGCGAGCCAGTCAACATACTTTCAATATACCTATTCATTTATTTAATATTTCCGCATTATCAGACGTATGCTTATAAACATATATATATCGTAGTATAATCCTCTATGTACACGTATATGTACGTACACCATATCGACACATCCGTATGACAAGTCCATTAGTCACTTATGCCTGTATCGATATGTTTATACTTACGGATACGTATATATACTATACATGTGTTTATATGCATACTTCCAATGTTCACATTCAAACATGATACCACCATGACGATCATAATCTCACAATCAAGCACAAGGATAAACACACAGAAGCAGTCAAGACCTCTACTTGCAAGACATACAAGCTATGGATGACTTACCCTATACTCATACAAAACTGACTTGGTTTACTCAGTCTAAGGTGAGTGTGTGTATGCTCAAATAGTTCACTTTACCGGTTACCCGACCAAGCTCCTCTCCCGAGTGATGTTTCCCCTCGGCCTGGAGGAATGGTTCCTGTTCCTACATCCATTGCCACAAAACCATGATAGTTACTTGTTCATAACATTTGCAATACTTATACAAACATATCAAGTTTTAAAAAGCAAGATTCATTATCCTCCTATTCATATATATGCAGTATTTTACCATGAATTACATCAATTGAAATAACATCAAATGAAACAACGTCAAATGAGATAACATACACATTGATAACAAGGTACAAGCATCTCCAGATTTCACATTACATTCATTTCTACTAGTAAATAGTAACCTCACAATTTGGGATGTAACATTGGATTTACTTTTTGAAATCCAAGGAGTTTGAGGAAGTCCTTGATAGATTCAAAGAATTCAAGGCTCAAGTTGAAAACATGTCTGGGAAAAGGATTAAGGTTCTGAGATCGGATAATGGAGGAGAGTACACCTATGGAGGATTTCGTAATTTCTGCATTGAGGCAGGGATCAAGATGGAGTTTTGTGTTCCGTACAATCCTCAGCAGAATGGTGTTTCCAAAAGAAAGAACGAATCCATAGTCAAGGCAGTCAAGGCTATGATTCATGATTAGGATTTACAAAATTTCCTATGGGCAGAAGCTTCTAGAACCGCCGTATATGTTCAGAACAGAAGCCCTCATCGAATATTGGGAAACATGACTCCTAAGGAGGCCTTCACAGGTGTGAAACTTGAGGTTAGTCACTTAAGAATATTTGGTTGTCCTGTTTACATTCATGTACCTAAGGATAAAAGATCAAAACTAGAACCTTTAGGCAAGAAGGGTATATTCGTGGGATACGGTGAGTCTTCAAAGGCCTATAGAGTTTATATTCCAGGGCATAAACAAATTGAGATCAGCAGGGATGTCTCCTTCGAAGAGGAAGTAGCCTTCAAAAGATCTAAAGGGTCCTACATGGAGATTGATAGTGGAAAGCAGGAGACTTCTCAAGATATGGACTTATCTATTGAGTAGGAGACTTCTCAGGATATGGACATTCAAAGGGAGTCCACTGAACCGACTGAATCTATTGATCCATTTGATCCTATAGAACCAACTGATGGGCCTAGAGATATTGCCGTAGGTCGGAAAAGGCCTCTATGGGCTGGACAAACTATGCAGGAGGCAAAAAAAAATGCAGCTCCTTGAGGCACTTTTAGGGAAAGCAAGAGACCTCAAAAGTTTCCAGGTTATGTGGCATTGATGAGTCACATCATTGATTTTGAACCTTCCAGTTTTGAGGAAGCATCCAACCAGCAGGTATGGAGAGATGCAATGACAAAAGAGTATCAATCTATCATTAAAAATGATGTATGGGATGTTGTTCCAAGACTTGCTATAGTGTCTTCCAAATGGCTCTACAAAATCAAGCATGCAACTGATGGTAGCATTGAGAAACACAAGGCAAGATTTGTGGCAAGAGGTTTCTTTCAAAAGGAGGGAATAGATTACGAGGAGACATTTGCTCCTGTTGCTCGATACAGTTCTATCAGAACAATTATTGATATTGCCTCCACTAAACGCTGTAAGTTACATCAAATGGACGTAAAGACTGCATTCCTTAATGGTGTGATTGAAGAAGTGTACATCGAGCAGCCAGACGGTTTTGTGATTCATGGGAAGGAGTCTCATGTATGCAGATTGAAGAAGGCCTTGTACGGTCTTAAACAAGCACCTCGTGCATGGTATGAAAGGATTGATGGATATTTGATGAGCTTGGGATTCTCCAAGAATGATGCAAATTCCAATCTTTACTTCAAAATAGTTGATGGTGAGGCTTTGATATTGGTTCTTTATGTTGATGATTTTTTTCTCACTGGAGCAGTGAAGCTTATTGTCAAATGCAAGAAAGAGTTAGCCTCCGAGTTTGAGATGAAGGATCTCGGTCTTATGCATTACTTCCTGGGACTGGAAGTGTGGCAAAGACCTAATGAGATTATTCTAAGTCAAGGAAAATACACTATAGATATATTGAGGAGATTTGGGATGATGGATTGTAAGTCCATGTCTACACCTATGGAGACAAATTTGAAGAAGATAAGTGACTCAGTAGCCGATTCAAATTTGGTAGATCCCACCATGTATAGACAATTGATTGGATCATTAATGTATCTAGTCAACACTAGACCCAGACATTTGTTATGCAGTGAGTGCCCTCAGTCAATTCATGTGCAAGCCAAGACAAATACATCTAGTTTCAGCAAAGCATATACTGAGATACTTGCATGGCACTGTGGGATATGGTTTGAGATATACTTCTAGTGAACATCTGAAGTTACAAGGCTATTTTGATTCTGATTGGGCTGGACGTGTAATTGATAGAAAGAGCACCTCTGGATGTTGTTTCAGCTTGGGGTCTGCCATGGTTTCTTGGTGTAGTAGGAAGCAGACATTTGTGGCTCTAAGCATTGTAGAGGCTGAATACATTGCAGCATGTGTAGTAGCTCAAGAAATAGTATGGCTTCGAAAGCTCCTTGCAGGATTGTTCGTTCAAACATTGGAGCCAACTATGATTCATTGTGATAAGCAAAGCATATATTGAGATACTTGCATGGCATTGTGGGATATGGTTTGAGATATACTTCCAGTGAACATCTGAAGTTACAAGGCTATTCTGATTCTGATTGGGCCGGAAGTGTAATTGATAGAAAGAGCACCTCTGGATGTTGTTTTAGCTTGGGGTCTGCCATGATTTCTTGGTGTAGCAGGAAGCAGACATCTGTGGCTCTAAGCACTGCAGAGGCTGAATACATTGCAGCATGTGTAGCAGTTCGAGAAGCAGTATGGCTTCGAAAGCTCCTTGCAGGATTGTTCGGTCAAACATTGGAGCCAACTGTGATTCATTGTGATAATCAAAGTTGTGTGCAGCTCTCGGTAAATCCTGTATTTCATAATAGGACAAAGCATGTGGAGATCAAGTATCATTACATCAGAGATATGGTGCTGAGGAAAGCAATCCAACGCAAGTACATTTGCACTGATGATCAGGTGGCTGATATTCTCACCAAGCCTCTTTCCAGAGTGAAGTTTGCACATTTCCGAGACAAGCTTGGGGTAGTGGAGAATGTCACCCTTACTAAGAGGGAGACTCAACATCATTAAAATTTGTCATAATGTATATTTCTCTGAGACAGAGAAATATGAGGTGAAAGCCCTTGAACAGCTCTGAGACTGAGATGTGTTTCTTTCCACAAATGGGAGTAGCCATTGTGGACGTCATGTTGAGAGACTCCATGACGATGTGTTTCTTTCCACAAATGGGGGTAGCCATTGTGGACATCATGTTGAGAGACTCCATGATGAACCCTTGTACATCTCTGAGACTGAGATGTGTTTTCCACAAATGGGTGTAGCCATTGTGGACGTCATGTTGAGAGACTCCATGACGAGCACTTGTATATCTCTGAGACCGAGATATGTTCTTTCCACAAATGGGTGTAGCCATTGTAGACATCATGTTGAGAGACTCCATGATGAACTCTTGTACATCTCTGAGACTGAGATGTATTTTTCCACATATGGGTGTAGCCATTGTGGGCGTCATGTTGAGAGACTCCATGACGAGGATATTTGAAAATACCTCCCTAGCTAAGAGTTAGTGTTTTGTAGCGGCGGGAGATATTTTCTCCTAAATAAAATAAAAAATAAAACCATCTCAAGGCAGGTCGGCCTTTGTTTTACAAATAATATTTATATTTTTTCTAGAGCCGACCTAGGAAGGAGATTGCCTAGCTTTGTATTTAAAGAGGATAGAGTCCTCTCATTTCAGCATCAATTCATTCATTTTCAAATTCGCACCTTCCAGCAGAAGTTCGCATTCTAAGCAGCAGATCTGATTTTGAAGAAGTGTTATCATTAGTGCATTTAAGGTTCGCTTCAAAGAGAAGTGACATATCTTGTTGTATGAGACAGCCTTGTCTAGGGGCTGATTGTGTATGCAGTTTCTGCACTTATTCATCTGATATATAAGAGATCATTTTTGCTGTGTTTTTCTCCCTCAATTAGGAGGGTTTTCCCAGGGTAATTTGCTGTGTTCATTGATCTGTGTGTTGTATTTCTGCTTATTACTTTTCTGATCTAAAAACTAACACATAACAGGCTTAGAACTGGTCTGAAGCTCTATGATATGCTGAAACCCTCTATTAGGAGGCGATCTTGGAGGTAAATCATTGAATGTTGTACCATGCCTGTCTAAAATAGTCTGTATATCAATAGGATAAGATCTCTTACCATTGGATGTGGATGTATCTCTCACAAAGCATTGGGTTATCCACTCTACTGTACCCTTACAAAAAGCTTTCTCCATCCTTCTAGCTGAAATTGATGTAGGAGCACCATTGGCCATACCATGAAGCACAACCTCTTTGCCTTAATGTTGGAATTTCAGCTCCATGGTTTTGTAATTTCGTGAGATTTCTTCAAAGGAATGGAGACATTGTACCCCTAAAACCAGATTTGCTTCTCCTATGCCAACTACATAGAAATCATTAGTAATTTTGTTTTTACCAAGTGTAATTTCCAATCCTTTGAGCCTCCTGGTGCATGATACAGTAAATCCATCTGCCATAGTAATATTAAATCCTCAAAATTCTTCTGTTGGTAGCCTCCTCTGTTTTACCAAGTTCTCATTAATAAAATTGTGGGTTGCCCCACCATTAATCAATATTGTCACCTTATGTCCTTTCAACACTCCACAAACTCTGAATGGGTGATACCTGGGTGCACCTAAGAGTGCAACTAACATATTACGAGTAGTCTTCTCTCCCTCAATCACTTTTTCTTTTGCTTCTAGTTCTTCCTCTTTTGTTATTGCTTCTGGTTCTTCTACCTCTTCCTCATCCTCTGGAATTACCTCAATGTAATGTACCTGTCCTTTTGGAGGATACCTATGGCCTGGCTCCCAAGGCTCATTGCAGGAGAAACAAATTTTCTTCCTTCAAAGTTCATTCCTTGATTCAATTCCTTAGTAGTTTTTGGTAATTCTTTATTTTGATAACCTTGCTGAAATGGCTTTTTTGGCTGCCCAAAAGTAGTGGTTTTTAGCTATCCATGATTATTTGTCATTGGCTGTCCATAATTATTTATCATTGGTTGTCCATAAGAGCTGATCTAGATTTCCCATGGGATGCTGATCATTGCTGTCCTATAGGTTGAAATCTACCTCTAGGGGCTGAAGTTTCAAGATTCAAGGCTTTTTTAATAGCTTCCTGAAAAGAGGTAGGGTTGAAATCCTTTACGAAGCCTCTAAGAGGATCAGCTAAGCCTTCAATAAGCAATACCACAAGCCTCCTTTTTGACACATCAAACACTATAATTTTAAGCTTTTGAAAATCAGCAACAAATGTATCAACTGTATGGGTTTGTTTGAGTTGAGCTAATTCAAAAATGAATTTTCGGATCTACTCTATCAAATCTTTCCATTAACTTGGTACTAAATTCATCATAAGTGTGTATGTGATTGTGTCCTTGTGTGATTAACTTGTGATACCACCACTCATGTGCTACACCTTCAAAATGAAGGTGGTGAATTTGATGGCTTCATCTTCCGTCATAGGCTTCAATGCTAGAAAAGTATCCAATTTTTGTATCTAAGAATGTGCTGCACACTTACCAGATCCGTCATATGAAGTGCCAATTTTTCCAATGCCTGTTGGAGATCCCTTTGATTTGTTTGTTGCTTTATTTCAGCTCTCTGACCACCCCTATTTTTCTTCAAATCCATAAAAGTAGCGAGTGATATTGCATTCCTAATTTCAGCTAGTAGGAGCCTATACTCCTCATAACTAGTAGCTATGCCATCTGTTATGGATGTCTAAATCTTTGGCTCAATAGCTGCTTTTTCCCAATGGATGAAATTGGGTTGGAAAGGTCTAGCAATAGAACCAACTATTGTCTTCTAATTGTTTTGGTGAATATTTGTCCTTGATGAATTGCCTTCACCATTGTGTGGCCTCAATATATTATTATTTTGTATGGTAGAGACAAGTTGCTTGTTGAGCTGCTGCTCATTTGGACCAGCTAGGACTCGAACCTAGGACCTTCCATTTGCTGCTGAAGTGCTCTACCAACTGAGCTACTGGCCCCTTGTGGCCAGCCCATTGTCGGTCCGGGTGTGGCTTATTTCCAACACCCCCCCTTAAGCCACACTGCGGGTGCTTGGGGCTCCTAGCTTGGCTCTGATACCACTTGTTGAGCTGCTGCTCATTTGGACCAGCTAGGACTCGAACCTAGGACCTTCCATTTGCTGCTGAAGTGCTCTACCAACTGAGCTACTAGCCCCTTGTGGCTAGCCCATCGTCGGTCCGGGTGTGGTTTATTTCCAACAGTTGTGCCATCAAGTCGATTAACTGTTTATGGCCTTGAACAAGTCTCTCAAGTCAAGCATCATCTGCATCGTTGTTATTGTGACCCATTGCATCTTTGTCTTTTCTTGGGAATTTTTGCGCTCTGTTGCTTTGTAATAATTTTTGATTGATCGGAATTGTTTCTCCTTTCCCTCTGATAATATCTCAATTCTTTGTCACTTTCGTGCATGGAGTCAATTTTGATTTAAAAAAGAATGTTTTCCCCACAACTGGCAAGAAAATGGCTCCAATACCATTGAAAGTTCCCTTTTAAACATTTTCGGCAATTTCTACTCGAATATATATTTTTATGATTTTCCGACAAGTCTAATTTTTTTGTTTTGTTTTTTCAATTGCAAAATTTAAATAAATAATGCTGATCGAATTTATGATTTAACTAAAATAATATTAATAATAGTGAATAAAATATTCACAAAATATTATTGGGAGCATTACTTAAATACTATATAATAAAATTTAAATTACATAGAATAGTCATATGTTGGAATAGCCCTATGTCCCCTTTTTATTTGTTGCATTGGCTTTTGCAATTCCCTCGTTCCATGATAATCCAGTGACCTCTTTTTTAAACTATTGCGATCTCCTTTTTAAATTGTTGTGATCTCCTTTTAAGACTTTCCTTAGACTTTTGGAGGTGGCGATTATGGGAGAATGTTATGAATGTTATTTAGGAAGGGTGCAGTTAATTTGGAGGGACCCATGACCAGTCTCCCCTTTTTAATAGTTGACAACCAAGTGCACCAAGGCGCAATAACAATTACAACTAGATTTACTTTGAGACCTTCCACACAAAATGAAAGGCAGTTGGATAAAGACAACCTCCATGCCTCTCTTAAGGTTGGTAGATACTTGATAACCTTAATTTACTGCCTTTCTTTTATTGAGTCTAGCCTATAGAATGGTATGGATGGATTATTTATTTGACTAGCAAATAGAATACATATTTCTAGATTATTCTGCAAATAATAGTGCCTGCAAAAATATAAATAAATATATATTTTTTTGTATTTTCAAATCTCTACACAAATACTTGAATCAACACAAATTTGACCCTTGTACGAAGCCTACTATGAGAACTAGAAGGTTTCCGTCTTTCGATTCTTGAATAAATTGTGAGATTTTTCGTCCTTAGGGTGAAAGCTGCCCCAAAGCTCAAAGCTCTCCAAAATGAGGGTTTTTGGAAATTATTGATGAATAGAATGAATTTCTTTTCCCAATAATTGTTTTCCTGTGTTACCTGGGGATGCACCCTTGGGCCTAAATCCCTTGTCCCCATCCTTGTCCCCGTCCCCAGAACGCGGGGACGACCAGGGGACTCCGGCGCCAGGCAGCCTTTAAAAAAAAAAAAAAAAAACTCACTTCACTTTAAATATTTAATTCTGAATGCATATTCATGGGAGTTTAGGACTCATGTTGTTGCTTCTAGAAAGGTATTGAATTTTTGTTGGCTATCAGTGGCACCTAATTTGAGGGTTTAAATATTTCAATATAGTGTGATAGAAGGAAAACTGACAATGAATATTTAATTCTGAATGCATAGTATTGCAATGAATTCTGAACACAAATGTTATATGTTAAGATTCTATAATGTATATATGCATGCTTTGTCCATGTTTTCATATGGATATTTTAAATTTCCCTATATACTTAAAATTTTCCCTATATTTTATATAGCCGTCCCCTTTGCCACCCCCAAAATTGGCTTGAAAAATCAGGGACTTGGGGATGCGTCTCGCCATCCCCTGTCGTCCCCGTTCGGGAAACTCAGGGTAACACTGTTGTTTTTTTATTCTTTTTCCATTCAACCCTAAAAGTAATCTTTTAATTGAATGTTCAGCTTTTTCCAACTTATAATTATTAATTACCTAATTGAATATCCACCATTTTTCTAATTTTTAATTTTTTATTTGCTTTTTTGGCCGTGTCTCCAATATTTACTTTTGGCCCCATTTAATAAAGCTAAATTAAGTGTCCCTTTTCCAAAGTTATAACTGAAAGTACCTTTTTGGACAACTTAATAAATTATTATAATATTATTCCCCTCTTAAATCCCCTCCTTTAGCTTACGAGGAATAAAAATAGGCCTTTAGGTCCTTTGATTTGATTTAGTTTGAAAAAGATGACATTATAGTTGTCCCATAAAGGCATAAACCAATGTAAAGGAACCAAACAAACATAACATCTCAACGGCTTGAAGGGTTGATGCTCCATCTTCCATTCTGCCTATTGGGACATGCATTAGATCATACTCAAATTCTTAACTGATGTTTAAGTGACATGTTCATGCTGGTCTTATGTGTTACACTGCAGTTTCATAGCAATGCCATCTTCAGCCATGACCAAATCTATCGTTGATGCATAGGTGAGAGTTTCAGCGAGGATTTATGCATCTGGTGAAGTCTCAATCCTTCATTGATGCACATGATTTGGCTACAATTACAGAAGTAAACTTCTGGAGACATGGCATTGTTATATGGGATTCATTTTCCATTCTATTTGAATTGTTGGAAAGCTATGGAAGAGCTCTATCCTTGGTGTAGGTTGTATCAGGCTTTGAGAATAATTTTAAGTTTAGAAGAGTAGCAAACATTGGCCTTTCTATTGAGAATCTCAAGCTAAATTTTGGTATACAAGGAATCAATTGAGTGTTGCCATGGTTTTATAGATCCTATTTCTGAATAGGATGAGTTTTGTTGTTAAATTACTGATTATATTTGCTCTCCATGATCAAAATTTAAACCACATATGCTACATTGGCACTCATGATAAATTCTACAAAGTTTATTTCTTTTTGTAGTTATGATGAATTAAATGAAATTGGCTGAAAGTAGAAAGCATAGACAGGAAGATTTAAAGATGAATGAATTTAGATATTTTATAGGAGATTCAGAGGTTGTATAGAACAACAGTTGGAAACATAGAATATTCAACAGTCTATTCTTCTTTATTCATAACAATACCATAACTTCACCATTCCTTGCACATATACTTGTTGGTGGTATTTAGTTTGTATGGGGAATCCCTGGAAACACTTCCTATTGCATTTTGAATTAAACATTCATTAAGTCTTAATGGGTGATTAGTTTTTTCTTTCCTCTCAGTAAAGCTGAATACATTTGAGACTCTGTTCAAACTCGAAGTCTTGATGATGAAACCTAAGAACAACACAAAATAGAGGTATCTAACCTATTGTGTTAATGATATCTTACAGCCACGTGAGAAATACTCCTGGCTCGATTTAATTAAAGAAATAAATTTAAATGTAGCTTTCAGCTATTTAAATTTATATGGTTCGATTGAAGAGGCGCTTCAATCATTAATGAGACAAACAAATATTATTTATTTTTTATAATAGTCGACCAGTCTTGGGATTTGTGCCTCTCCAAGAGACGTCCTTCTAGCAAGGCCGACTTCTCTACTTGAAAGGGTGCAAGTCTCTTCAAGGGCTATATATATGAGATGCCTTCATTTGTTTCTGACCATCAAGTCAAGTGAATTCATTCAAGGAGAAGAAGTGCGATTCAAGGATCAGATTGAGTTTTTGTATCAGCAGATTGATTCAAGGAGTCTCATATTATTTGTCTCATTGCATCTAGAAGAGGTGCTGTTTATTTGTATCATTGAGGCATTGAATTGTAAGCAGATTGCTGCTATTATTTATATCAATATATAGGAGATATATTGGCTGGGTTTTTCTCCCTCAAGTTGGAGGGTTTTCCTAGGGTATTGGCTGTGTTCTTGTGTTGAATTTGAATTAAATTTCTGTGCTATTAATCTGATCTTAAAACTAACATATTGAACATACATTATTCAGCTAGAATGTTGTGGGTCGCTCCCAGTGTGGAGATTTTGTGGTCTCGGTTCTTTTCATATTGCCACATATGTATCAATCATATGTTTTTGTTCAACTATACAATGCGTCTCTTTGATTGAGTGGTTGGTTGTTACATAATTATTATTTTCTGTATTCCTTCTGATTGTGTTTTATGCATGTGGCTGAAAAGTTGAAAACACAACATGGCTTATGTACATTACTTGTGGATTTCGAAATATGTTCAGATTGTCAAAGTTTTTCTGAACGCATACTCTTGTTTCAGTGTTTCTGGTCAGTTATCATATTGATTGCAATTTTAATGCTTTCATCTTCAAAAAAGCCATGGCATGTCATTTCCATTTTCTTTGTTGAGCATCAAAATAACAATTTATAGCTATCTAGTTTTACAAACTGTTTTAATAATTCATTGTTGCTGTTGTCACGAATGAATAATTCGTCGCCTTTGTGTTATTGAATTGCAGGTCTCAAACCCCACCACCATCATTTCTCTCTAAAAGTCGAGCATTGACACCATGCATGTTCCTGCCCTACCCCAACTATTACTCCACCTCAGGTTGGGAAATGACACTTATGTATATTATAACAATATCAAACAGCTCAACAGCAGTATTGCTTTGAGAAATAGATATTTGTGGACATCTTTTCTGGTTTGCATTGTGTTTTCATTTATCACTCACTTCTTTGCTTAATGAAATGCATATTATATATTGTTACCTAGCAGCATATCATGTTGCATTAGTGTGCAATAAAATGGGAGTTTGCTGACTTATCATAACCTCCTCCCTAGTATATCTCATAAATTTGCTCCTGCACTGACATGACTTTAAGGGAACATGTTCCATATTGTTTTTCTTCTTAATCATGCACGCTTCTTGAATAGTAACAGAGTTACAAAATTGTGAATTTTAGAAGAAAATAGAAATTCCCATTTTTTCATTCTCGACTAAGGATGCTTGTTAACTTCTAAGCATGCAATCCTGCAATGGACAGGCGTGCAAAGGCGACGTTTTACTAGCCTGAAGGCAAACTTTTGGGACTCAATTAAATCCGGGTGAGAACTAATACCTGAGAAATTAAAATGAGATATTTTCTACTTTACATCATTATTCTGTTTACATATAGATCTAAGTCTGGGAGTATGTATTTGCAGTCAAAACAACTTTTGTACCAACCACTTTGACTGCATTAGTTAATAGATGCCATGGACTAGTTTGAGAAGATTTCGTTGACTTTGGAATTTAACGGTATTTATCCTAGCATCACTGTACAAGATGTTTTAACTTTTTTGTTATATATACTCCGTAGACAAGGAACAAAATGAAGCTGATCATTACTGGCATTTATTTTTATAGAGTTTTTATCTGTGTTTAGGATATAACATACACATGGAAAATTGATTTTTTCTCCTTGGCATAACTGTAGAAAGTTTGCCCTGTTTAAACTAGTTAAAAGTTAAAACAAGTACTCAAGATAGCTCTTTTTTTTGGTGCATCGTCTTGCTCCTTGCAAGCATCATACTGTTGTATTTGTATTTGTATGTATAGATCAAAGTTCTATCAGACATTTGGACCGGTTCTCATTAGAATCTTAAAGGGGATTTTTAGGACTGGCAAAAAACCAACTATTGATATAAAGCATAGGAGAATGTCATAGAAGCTAGTTGTTTTAGCAGGTCTCGAAAATAAGCAATTTGATATATTATCTTCTTTTATGTTAG
This sequence comes from Sequoiadendron giganteum, assembly GCA_007115665.2. Classification (NCBI taxonomy): domain Eukaryota; kingdom Viridiplantae; phylum Streptophyta; class Pinopsida; order Cupressales; family Cupressaceae; genus Sequoiadendron; species Sequoiadendron giganteum. The sequence goes on from CM021104.1 coordinate 495,087,013, forward strand.
GTACAGAAGCCATGTAACAATGGATTGTTGCTAGTTTCAGAACTAAAAGAAATAATGTAGAGACGTCTAATTTAGTTGAATATCATATCTACAGTTTAGAATATTTTTTGTGAACTCTAGTATCTAAAAAGTTGTTTTTTAGCATGTATAGTTTTTTTTGTATTGCATATAGTTTATCAATATTTCAGAGTTACATCTTTGTTTCTGAACACATCAGAACCTATAATTACCACACAAGGTCTCAAAAAATATTGCCTGTCTTACATTATCTGTGTAAAGTTTTAGACCTAACTATACAATATCTTAAACAAGGCTAGTACATATGACAACCATTCTTTACAAAATTTATATCATTATATTATTGCTTTATACCAAATTTCAAAAGTTATTTTTTTCACTGCACTCATATATTCCATTCCAATCAATTGGAGGGTCAATTGCCGACATGTCTTCATTTGATCTTACTACCTCCACTGTGAGGTCTTCTCCATGGTTAACATAGAACCTTGGAGCTCCCTTGAAGCCTAAATCCTTCTGCAGAGTTTCAGCTGTATACTTTTTGTTGTACTTTTTCTGGAATAGAATTCCAGGTACCCCTTCAAGAAAGGAATATTATCTGATTTATTGAACGGTCAGTGTCTTGCATACTTGATTTCTTCTTTGTTAAACTTCCGTCTTACCAGTCTTTAGCAGCTTGACAAACTTCTCCTTTGATATTTCCATCATAATTGTAACCTGCACAAAAATGTTATAATATATGAGTCTTCTATCAGACTCAGTCAGCACTCTCCTTTTGCCTTGGAACCATTCCTCATGCCTTGTTTTCCATAAGAACCATAAGATTTCAGTAGATAATAAAAGCCAAATCATATTAAATGAATTACCTAAACCTTTTAGAAAACCACAAAGGACCTCCTGCCATTTAATCATTCCCAGATCTCCCCAACCCCCCAAGTCAACACAGAATATGTTCCATACCTCTTTAGCATAAAAACATTCAAAAAACATATGAGAAAAAGTTTCCGGTTTCCTACAAATAGTACACAATTCCAAATTAGAGGAGGATATGAAGTAAGGTAATTTTTGTAAAACAAATAGCCATTTGAAACAAGTATTTGAAGGTTCTAATATGTTAGTGTTTCTTAGATCAGATTATTTAATCAAATTGAATAAAAGAAATGCAACACATAAGACAATGAACACAACAAGATACCCTGGGAAAACCCTCCTCTTGAGGGAGAAAAACCCAGCAAATATATCTCTTATATATTGAAGGAATAAGAGCAGAAATCTGCTTGAACTCAGACCCAACACAATGCCGAATTTGATACAATGAATAATAGCATCTCTCCTAGATGCAAAGATACAAATGAATATGTTTCTCCTTGTGATCGATCTGCTGCTACAAAATGATGATCTGCTGTTCAAGTATGAACTTCTTCTAGGTATGCGAATCCAAGTATGAGCTTCTTCTATGACTGCGAATTCTGCTCTGCCAAAATAGCGAACTTCTTTTGTATATTCGAATATCTATTAACATCAAAAGGTAACCTTGTATATATACCTTCTTGGCGCCTCTTCATATAGGTCGGCCTTTTGATAAATATTTAATAATAAATAAAGTCGGTCAGAATAAGTACATGATATAACTTAAGTATAAGGTCGGCCCATGGACTAGTGAAGACCGACGCTGCATTAACATCAACATAATATACTTGACCAAAGAAACATAAAAATCTTAGACAACTGTTTATCTGAAATTTCCATATTCCATTTCCTGCTTAGGTGCCTGATTATGTTTGGGTTTTCATTTAATGATTTATAAATTAGTTTGGTATTCACTTTATGTAGCTCTGTTCCATCTATTCATTTGAATCTATCAAGAATAACATTGTTTGAATCATATAGTACAGAAAATTGGTACGATTTGCAAGCTTCCCTCATTATAGAGTATGTCCTCCATTGAGATGGAGGCAAATCAAACTCTGTACTGAGGGATCCCATTCTTTCAACTTATTACTGCATAGTATGTCATTGAAACATTTCACTCCTTTCTTATACCATGCTTTTGCAGAGCAACCTTGAAGTAAAGCAAGATATTTTCCTTTATGAGTTAAATTCCACCAGATAGAGCTGGCTGGGTATATTTTGTTCCTGCTATTTTCCAGTTTATCACTATCAAGGACCAAACTTCTAACTTGCTCTCAAGCTTTCCATAAACTTTTAAATACATTGATCCAACAGGGGAAATAGGAATTTTTCCCAACAATAAGTCACAAATGGGAAGAAGTTTTAGCTTTTTTTGGTACAACTAGCTTTATATTATTCCTTACTAGTATTTTCCATGGTTCATTCCCTTTTAGGGCCTTAAGGATCCATTTGACAACAAGTGATATTCCTTGCTTTTGTAAATCCTTCAATCCTATCCCACCTTTAGATTTATCTAGACAACACCATTCCCATTTTACTACATGTTTCTTCTTATTTCCTTTCTCATCAAGCCATAAAAATTATTTGATTTTCTTGTGAATTTCATTTATTTGTAGCTACTAAACAACCAAATTGAAGAGTAATAGAGATTGTATGATGAAATGATTTTCTTACAAACTTGAATTCTTCCTGCCAAGGATAAATATTGTTTATTCCATTTGTTTAGTTTCCTTTCAATTTTAACTTTTACCCAATCTCACATGTCTTTCAAACATGGGTTCACAGCAAAAGGAATACCCAGGTATCTAACCTGCTTATTTGGTCCCCCCCCATTGAAAATCATATTTTGCAAACCATTCAGGGGGTGAATTTCCCCAGCTTAGCATTAGTATGTTTAAGAGGTCTTCATCATTAGGGAGGGAGAGTCCTCTCATTTTGGGGCTCAAAGATGAATCTCTTATGAGGTAGGATATTGCATCAGATGCAATTACGAACAATGCAGGGGCTAGAGGACACCCCTGCCTTATGGATCTCTGCAAAGAAAATCGTTTTGAAAGTGAACCATTTACATCCACTTGTGCAACGACATTTTTCATTAATGTTTCAACCATCCGACAATAGCTTTTTGGGAAACCAAAAGCTTCTAGAGTTATTATAAGAAAGGGCCATTCAACTCTATCATAGGCCTTTTCAAAATCAAGTAAGAAAATACCAGTGTTTTGATTAGTGCACCTTGCCCAATCCATTGCTTCCCAACTAGTTATAAGGTTCTCTAAAATGTATCTTCCTTTAATAAAACCAGTTTGAATGCTGCTTATAAATGAAAGAAGAATGCCAACCAATCTCAGCACCATAATTTTTGCTAAGATCTTATAAGACACATTGAGAAGGGTTATAGGTCTCCAATTTTTTATTAATGATTTGTCACCATCTTTTGGCAACAATTTTATTATACTTTTGTTGATACTACTTCCTAGGGAGCCTCTTTCAATAGCTTCAGTGTACACCTGTAATAAGTCCTCACACACCCAATCAATGTTTTTCTTATAAAATTCTATCAGTATGCCATCTGCTCCTAATGATTTGTCATTATTTAAAACCTGAATGACTTTCACTATTTCCTCTTTAGACACTTTTCTATCCAACAATTTTGCATTCTCTTTTGAGATATTTTTGGGGATTAAGGTTTTGCAAAAGTTCCTAGCATTATGCCCCACTAAATTGTCCTCTTCTGATGAGAATAGATCTTTGTAGAAGCAAAAGAATTGCTTTTTTACTTCTTCTAGGTCATTGATTAGCTCTTCTCAGTCCAAATATTTCCCATTTTTTCTTTTACACATTTTTCTTTAATGAATCTAAAGAAAAATTTAGTTATTGTTGAGTGTTTCTGGATTAGATTGTGTTTGTAACTATTCATTTTACTCCTTATGCTCTCTTATATCCTGATGATGGATCATGGAGTGTGATCCGAAACATTGATGCAAAAAATACAAACACAATCTAATCTAGAAACACTCAGCAATAATCTTCATGGATTGTGGAAAACTATTATCACTAAAAATTTAGTTCCTTTGCCCCTATTACTCAACCAATTTTTCTTTACCCTTACCCTTAATCCTTGTATTTTGGTAACTTGCAATCTTCTCAAAGAATTTTTGACATAGATTAGTTCTTCATTTAGTTCTATATTCTTAGGATCACATTGTAATTTGGTTTCTAGTTTAAGTAATTTCTCTTGTAGAGCGTTTTTTGATTCCCTACTGTCTAAGGCTCTTTTTTTTCCTATTGCCTGATAAATAATTTTCTGTGCTTTAGCATTATTGTTCCATTTTTCAATAGCTGATTTGTCTTTCAACATACATCTATTTATTTCCCTCAGGGTGAAAATGGCATCATTACAATCTTCATTGTTTAGCAGAGTGGTGTTAAGAAGGAATTTTTCCTCTTTTCTATATCCTTTAGGTTTTTCTTTATCTAATATGATCTTCACCATGATGGGATGGTGATCCGTGAGCATGGGAGGACTTTTACTCTGTTCCCACCTTCAATTTGGTCAAAACTGAAGGAGTCTTTGTTGGCATAAAATCTATCAAGTCTGCAATGTATTCTCTTTCTTCCTAATTGTGAGTTACACCATGTGAAACGGATATTGTTATTTTCTTTTTTTAACCCTTCCAGAGGATCAAATAGGTTGAGCTTACTCTTCATTCTATGCCAGAAGTACTTCTCATTTCCTTTCTGTTCCACATTTATACCACCAATCTTATCATCATTGCTCTCAACCATATTGAAGTCCCCTCCCACTATCCATGGGATATCCTATAGATTAGCCATCCACTTCACAGCTCAATTTTGTCTCTATATTCATTGGGTGCATAAATTGAGCATAGACCAAATTTCCTGGTCTCTTTTTCTAAGGTAACCCACACCGCCCTGTTGCATGGAGAAACTCCACAACCAGTCACATGGTGTGCCCATTTATTAGACAACAATATGGTTGTTCCCCCTTACCCTTTTTCATGTTTTGTAGAAAATTGAATAGAGACTTTCCAAATGAATTTGAGGCTAGTTTCCAGACTAAAATTAATAGCTTTTACTTCTTGAAGTAACACAACATCTTTAGATTTGTCCAAAATTAGGTATCTCCTAACAATATATTTTCTCTTAGGGGATTCCAAACCCTCACATTCCAACTAGTACAATTAAAGTTCATCTTCAATCATGAATTGAGAGTCATCCTTTGAATTCCTAAAACTATTAAAGCATTTAGGAATTCTATTTTCTCTGTTTTTCCTTTTTCAGTAAGGCATATTCTCATCTTTACTCTTCTTTTTCCTCTTTTTCCTTACTACTAATTGGTGTGAATCTTCTTCATTGGTAAGTTATTTCCTTTGGAATTTGTAAGCCCATCTGAGAAAGGGTGGATAATCCTTTCTGTGGACTCCTCATTTATCAAATGCCCTATTACCCCTGCTGGATCCTCTTGAAATTTCCATAGATTATGCTCTATTTTCTTAGAAGGCCTCTGATCTAGCTTGTCTAAGACTAATACTTGGGCAATTTCCTTTTGCCCAGCATTAGAATTAGGCAATTGAGGCAAAATATTGTTGCTTACATTAACTTGTCTTGTATGGCTCTCCTTATTGTGCATCTCATTTTTGTCATTTGAACTAGCTCCCCTATGCTCACTCTTGCCTAAGACTAAAACTTGGGCAACATCTTTTTGACCAAGGCTAGTATTAGTCATAGATAGCATAGTGGGGCTATTTATTCTTTTATGTTCCAGGCTGCTATTGGTTGGAAGGTTCTTTGAATCTTTCACTTCTTTATTTTTCAGGTTTTTTTGTTTCATATTCTTGGGACAATATTCGTTACTTTTGAATTTGCATTTAAAGTCAAGTTTTTAGGGCTTCTATCCCCTCCCTTATTTGATTCACTTGCATCTTTACAAAATTTACTATTGTCTTGGGTTTCCAAACTAGATCTCGGCTCTAAGTCCTTTTCAATATTTTCGATTTTTTCCAACTTATTAATGTTTTTGTTGCTTGCTTTGGCAATATTTTGTTTAATTTTGTCTAAGACAAGCTCTTGGACATTTTTCTTATGCCTCGGATTATTATTGACTACCAATAACTTGCTTGCATTATTCTCCCCTTGTTGAGTATTTTCCATGTTTGGTCTACTCACCAATCCCTCTTCGGAGGATGCAGCCTTGTCGGCTTGGACCACAATATTCTCATTTACATTTTTAGAGTAAGAATCTACACCTCCAAGCCTAGGGTTAATAAGAGAGTTTTTTTGCCAATTTTTCCTCTTGATTAATAGTTGTGTCCTCTTATCTCAAGGACTCTAGGGGAATTCCTTTTGGGCTTACCCCATATAAGTTTGCATTCATCTTGCTATTAGCAGTTTTGTGAGAAGTATTTTCATCATTAACAGTCATGTTCATCACCCTCCCAGATACAAAAGTGTTAAGGTTTGGAATGATAGGCTTAGGATTAAATTTGAGGTCGTCGGACCTGTTTTTCAGAATAGGGCAATTTCTCCTCATATGACCTTCCTTTTTGCACAGGAAGCACACATTTAAACCTCTTGAAATTTCTAATTTGTAGGTCAACAATATACCCCCATTATTAACTTCTATTACTTTAGGAAGATCCACCCCCGGGGCTAAGGAGAGACTAGAACCCTAGCATCCATATGCAAAAGGGTAGTTTTCATTTCTTCCAATCTCATTACTTTTCCTAGAGAGTAACTGAGGTAAAAATGCCTAGATTTGTGGAGGAACTTCTTTAACAGTCACCAATCTAGGGTAAGATGATGCAGAGTAGGGTGGAGGTTTTCAACCCAATCAAAATCAAACAAATTTCACAACTTTGATACCCTAACTTGGTCCTTTTCTCACAAGCCCTTCAATTTCCTTTGTAGTAATCCAAACACTGATTTTCCATCATATCTTTCAAAGAAGAATTCAAACCCAAAATTGAATCACCATTGTAGATACCCTTTATGCCACTTTGAAACATATCAAGTTTGTGAATATGGTTGTTTTGTAACAACACCATCCAAATTTGACTGCTACGCAGCAACTAGGCCTAATTAGGCCTGTTTTCCAAAGCAACTACAAGATATACTCTTTTCCAATCACAAACCTTCACTCCAGGGCTTCCCTCAAGTCACATAGGGTTTGAGTATGCAGCTTTTATCAACTGAAATCATCTTCCAATCTTCTATCTACAAAACCCTATATCTACCTATCCTCCTAAGCCTAATACATAGAGATATTAGGCTAGGGCTTGATCAAACTCGGCCCTAACTCCATCCCCTGCATCTGCAAACCCTACCAACATGAAAAACATCCTAACTACCCCGATTCCACTGATTTTCAGAATTTCCACTGGTGGAATGGTCTCCTATTTCATGATTTTACTCTCAAACCCTCAAAACTAGGGTTTCCTGACTGTTTTTAGTAAATTGCTTTAAAGTCACTCCAATCTCAATGAAAAACGATGGAACCAAAACCAAAAGACATCTAATTCATCCCTTCAACAATTCCAATGCAAGTTATGTCATTTGCAGACCGTACGAAATCGTACAAACTGCTGTAGCAGCAAGAAATCAATGGAAATTGCAGAAAAACAAAGTATTTCTTATTGCTTTGTCTTCAAAACTTCACCAGAACCTTGCCTCGACCAAAACAAGGTGTATTTAAACATTTTCAAAACACAACCAACGTTCCCAAATTGACTTTTGAACATTTGACCGTTCAACTTCCATACAAACCAAAAAGTGCAAAGTTGCTCATGCAACTTTTGCAACATTTGCAATTTTTGACAACTTGACTCAAAACCGACCCCACATGACCAAAAACATTAACAATGGTCTAAATAGACCTTATTACATCAAAAATGACTTAGCAACACCAAAACCCAACACTTAGCAAAATTGACAACTTTTCAAGACATGGATGCCCCTACACCATAAGAAAGGGCCAAAACTTCTTCATTTATTGCCTCTAGAGACCAAGCAATGGCCCAAAACATTGAGTTACCTATGTTCCAAAATTGTCTCTCGATAACTTTTTCTTGCATATCATAGTTTTTGAAAAAAATCTGAAATAACCCCTTTGGCACCATTCTATAGAATGATATTTGGAACCCTAGTTTTTTATCCCATACATTGTCAAACCATTCATTAAAAAATTTCATGGCTGGGATCCTATTATAGTCCAACGCAACAAGAAAAATGGCTACATTTATTAACCTATTTTCTTCCTTTCCTAGAGCAACAATCATATCAGCATTTGGTATAACTAGTTTCCTAGGCCTTTTCGGAGGATGCTTACCTTTTTCTCCTCCATCTGGCTGCTCTCCTTGATCCACGCCATTATCAACTGCTTCAAATTTTTCTGTAATTGGAATGCCTATGCCACTACCAACCGCCACAATGTCTTGGGAGGATTGAGAACTCCCAAAATTGAAGTTTTTAATGCCTTTTGCATTCTTCGTATTGTCGGGGGCTCACTTGAGGCCATGACATCACATTCCATAAATGCCTGCACCAACCAGGCCTCCCAAACCAATGGAGCAATAAATGTAGGCGAAATGATGGGACTCTACAAATAAATTTAATTTAGTTTATAACGCGGGAAGAAAAAACAAACAAACAAATTTTTAAATAAGCCAAAAAACCTTAACCTTGGATATTACATCAAACCAGAAAAGAGGAACGGAATCAAAAATAAAACAAAAAGCAAGGGGAGGATACATTAAATCGAGACATCAGGGCATGGTGGCATCCATTCTTCCCATGTGTTGTTGAGCGTCCATCAAAACTCTTGTTCAAATCCCAATTGAAAATTCTGATCATTAATATTCCCTAATGGACTTTTTTTCTTCAATGGCGGCCATGTTTGCTCCCAAAAAATGCTTTGGTTTCAATGCAAGTGTTCTAGAAGAACGAAAGAGAAAACTGTTTCTTCAATGCGAATAGGGTTGTTGATGTTGCTGTTTCGAACCATGGTCTTCCCTCCTTTGCTTCAGATTTTTCTCAAAACGACGAGTGAAGATCACACTGATAGATGACCTCTTTACTAGTTAAGCAACTGTCCACTGTTTGTACAATTCAAACCCTTGCACAAAAGCCGCAAGCTCCAACACCCAGGGTGTGGTTATCAATGCTCCGAGGTTCGCCGCTATTTGAAATCTGTGATGATTCTCGAGTCACCGAGGGTTTGTGTACTCTCTGAAATATCTTCAATCTATAGCCCTAATGAAATGTGCTCAAGATTTCTTTGTAACCACGACTCTGGTTGTGAGGGCACTGGTTCTTTTGAGGACACCCTTTTGGACTCGAAGTAAAGGCATGGAGGAATTTCGCTAGACATGGATTATTAGAAGACGATGCCAATTTTGTAATCACGACTCTGGTTGTGAGGGCACTGGTTCTTTTGAGGACACCCTGTTGGACTCAAAGTAAAGGCATGGAGGAATTTCGCTAGACATGGATTATTAGAAGACGATGTCAATGGGTCTAGAGAAATATACTAAGTGTGTGTCATTCTTTTGGTTCAACTGCACCAAATGCTTCTTCTTCGTGGTTTGTGATCGGGGATGTGCGTTTTGGGGTTTTGGGTCTGAGAAGTAATCCTAGCATGTATAGTTTAGTTTATATTACCCCAAGATTAGATTGTGGCAAGGTTTCTAAGCATTTTTTTGGTTTTAACCTATCAAATTTGATGATATCTAATCTATTGTGAGCTTGTGTACTTGAACACACACACACACACATATATAATAGTTACAAGACTTGGACTTAGCAAGCTGATTTTTGACTTAGGCTTGGATTCAACACTTAAACTTGGCCAAGACATGGCAAGAACAAAAAAATAAATATAAAGATTTGTAAAGATTTAAAGATTTTATTATACAGCCTCTGACAGATAAACTTTAAAGGTATAATAAACTAATCAAATAGAAGCTACTTTGATTACATATACAAGTATACATTGATTTTAGCTGAAGGAAACAACATTTTTAAATATATAAATATTGTCAAGTTTATACAAAATTCATGGATTATGAAATCCATGGCATCAAAACAAAATATCAAAAAAATTATAAGTATGGCTTAGAGGAGCCTACACTAGTTGTCCCAGCATTTGTAGTTGTATGACAATTTTTGCATGAGCATCTAAAATAGGACCTCAATGATTGCACAGCCATAATATCTGTTTGTATATCAGTGACACCAACATTTTGAGTGATCTACTTGTGCTTTATCCTCCTCCTTTCTCATGGCTACAACCTTTGCTTCTAGGTCCACTTGATCAACCCATGCAGCTAGGTGAAAAAAATGTGTTTAATTTTATTTTACTATTTATTTTCAATTTTTAAGTTTATTAAAATCCTTATTAAGTTATAAATGGCAATTGTTATCCTTGCAAATTTGTGGTGGGAAGATTATGGTGCCACAACGCCTAATCTTCAAAATATTGCCATCCGAGTTTTATCTGAGCCTTGTAGTGCTTTGGGTTGTAAGTGCAACTAGAGTGTTCTTGAGTCCATTCATACAAAGAAGCTTAATAGGTTGACTCAAAAGCGCTTGAATGACCTTGTCTATGTGCGGTACAACCTTTAGTTGTATGAAAAGAAGGTACAAGGGCAAAGTTCACATGAAGCACTTGACCTTGATGACATTAATCCATAATCAGATTGGATTGCTGAGCGTGATGATGTTGATGCGGATCCATTGCTAATTGATGACGATTTAGCTGATTTTGAGATGGAGGCAGCTGAATGGGAAGCATAAGTGGCAGCATATGAGGAGGTAGAAGGTAAGATTGGTCAGCCATCAAAGGTAGTTTCCTCATATACATAGCTTGATCCTATCACTATGGATGAGGCACTTGTTGAGGCTCCTATTGAAGATATTGCAGCTGTACCATCTATTTCACCAACACCCACACAATGGCAACAAACCTTTATGAGCTTTAGTCAAAGACAAAATTTATGATTTATAATTTTCATTGATACTAAAACTTGAAATTCATATGTATCCAGAGGTTGAACTTGTTTTTTGGTCTATGATGTGTAGTTGGTGTACTATATCTATTATTATGTTTCAATAATATTGGTTATCTGAATATGTATTAATTGTTGTATTAGTTGTTGTCGGCTTCGAGTAGTTTTAAGTGTCAGTTGCTTCATGGTTGTGTTCTTTTTGGCAATTGTCGGGTCCTTTAAATACATTGTGTATCGTTAAGGAGTGTAGTATGATCTAGTCGGATCAACTTTGATCCTTGGCTGACCATCTCTGGTCTTCTTCTATAATAATTTCATGTGCGAATAAAGATATATTTTACGCATGTATTTGGTATGCATTGCCATCTCTATTATTAATTCATGTATTTATTTTATCAGATAGAGCAGTGAACAATATGTATCAAACTCAAATTTTGATTTATATAGGATGGAAATCAGTAATATGTTCCACAAATTCAGTATATGTGTGTTTTTGAAGAATATTTTTAAAAATTATGTATTTTCAAATTTTTGATAAACTTGCTGAGTTATTGCCGAGTTTTTCCCTGAGTTTTTGCGGAGTCCCAAGTTTTTAAATTTTTTGGGCTTGTCAAGTTATTGCCGAGTCTGAGTTTTTCAACTATGCTCTAAACAATACTGACTAGATTTTGCTGTGGTAGGTTGTATTTATCACAGGTTTAGATGAGATAGGAAACAAAGCAGTCAGTCATCTCATACTTGCTAGCAATTATTTTAATCTTTTGAATTGGAGTTAAATTACTGAGATAACCTTGTTAAAATATCTGGAGAGCACTCACATTCATATCGCTACTAGGGGTGCATCCTTTTCAATGAATACCATCTGGAGTACTTAGTTCTATAAAGACTTTGTATCAATTTCAAATTTTTGGTAACTTCCTTTTTGGCCTGAAGATAATCTAAGTTAGCATATACTCAAATTGTTTGCATTAGTGCTGGTATGATTGATGAGTGTACTAAACTTTCCTAGAACATTTTAAAAATGAACAATAGCTGTAATGGCACAAACTTGTCTCTTAATTTCTTTATAAATCTAAACTCTAGAAGGATTCACATACTCTTTTCTATTTGTTGCTCCGCTGCCCATCTTCTGCAAACTCATTCTAAATAGTTATTAGAATTATATTTCTCAAAAGTCTCTTCTTGTCAATATTACTATTAATCTTTTTGATTGGTTAATGAGGGTTTATCAGCTCTTCAGCCCATGGGACACAATTGGGGACCCAGCCCCAGTATGTAGGAAAACAAAGCATGCACTTATTGATGAATTGATGCATTAGAACTTGCCCAGTGGTTGCGGGGGGGAGGAGGGGGGTGTTTTGAATTGAAGCCAGGTCTTCATTGTGGTAATGCTCTATCTTTACCATTGTCACAGTTATTGGATACACACACACACACATATTTGATACATAAGTTGCTGTCTTGGGGACATCTCCCATTTTATTAATTATGGAAAACATTTACATCGCATCCTTAAATGGAGCACTGGATATAGAGATTAGATCCTAATATGGATCTATGGTATGCAGGCCTGGTAATATCTTCAAAAAGGTGGCCTACAACAAAAAACTAATCTTTATTGCCACTGCTGTTAGAGCTGTATCCTCTGTGTGTATTATTGTGCAGGACGTAAAGAAAACCTTTGGCCACTTGCTTGAGCTTTGTATATTGTTCATCTATCAAGAGAGTTTTATTTTCTTCCATGTGTCCATAGTTTATCCAAGAAGCATTTGAACAGCCCCTTTTTTAGGAGTTTAGCTGTTCTTCTCATTGCTGCATACTCAACCATAACCTTGATGGTGCCAGGTGAATACACCACCACCTAGGTCGTCCTCATTTGCCTGAACATTATACTCTTTTATTGCTTCAAGTGCCTCACATCTGTGCTTTCTCTGAATGCAGTTGACTGCAATGGATTTGAATATTCCTTTGTCCCTTAGAATGCCAATAATGTTGGATAGAAAGATTCCCGGTGATGGCACACATAACATTAGTAGTGTGTGAAGAGCCAATGCAAAAAATCTGCTTCATTTGCTTCACCTTGGAATTCTCATTGCATACACAAGCTCCAGCTGGTAGAGAGATACAAGGCGGCATCTTTCCATTTGGTGTGTGGGAGAATTTCTTCCACTGATATTAGGTTTGCTAATTGGTACTCTAACTCCCAATTAATCTGATTTGATCTTCCCCATGTGAAGTGCTTCTTCAAGTGCTCTGGAAGGACACTTTTCTCACGTGCTTAAGATAGTATCTTGGTAATCCTACAAGTTTATCCCATCCTATGTGGTGATATTGTTCATGATGATTATGTCTTCATTTTATTTGATGATGTAATTGTCCAGTGCGTCTGTTGATCTGTTGCCTCCATATAGCAATGCCGTATGGAGTAACGATCAAGCTTGTTCATTATTGGCCTGCTCTAAAACGTTTCTTAGCTTCCACCTAGGGGTATTCTTGCTCTGAATGGAATTTACCATGATCATTGAATCACCTTCTATCTGAATGTCTGTTATATTCGACTTTCACACACCTTTAATTGTAGCAGTAATGCCTACAATTTGGCTTCATTATTTATTTTAACTTTTAAGAGAGCTTTCTGGAGCCTGCAACAACTAGATTTCTATGTTCATCTCAAATGATACATCCAGCCTGGAAGGCACTTGGGTTGCCTTGGGAAACACTGTCAAAATTCATTTCAAGTCTTCCACTTGGGGGAGGGTGCCTCTTGATTTTTGCCCTGTTGACATTGTCCTTGCGGTTGATACTACAGATCCCTTGAATGGTATATATATGTATCATTGTGGTAGTGCTCTATCTTTACCACATAGTCATGGCTGCTGAACCTTCAATATTCCCATTATTAATGATATACATATATTTTGTGGTAATGCTCTATCTTTACCACACAGTCATGGCTGCTGACCCTTCAATATTTCTATTATTAATGTTATTATTATTATAATATTTTGTAATATATATAGGTTTAATATATCCCCTTGTGGGGTGACCTTCAACTTAGATGCCATGACTGGGGGTATCTCTTCTGTCAAATTCACCTAGGGCTTGCACTTGGCCTCATTCATTGGGATACGGCTGACACAGAATTGGATGTGATAGTTTACTTGATTCAACATTCAACATTTTTAAGCATGTGGATATATATATATATGCATGTATGTATATATATACACACACACATGTATATGTATATATATGTATATTTTATGGTAATTCCACGTCTTTACCACACAGTCATGGCTGCCGACCCTTCTATATTTCTATTATTAATGTTATTATTATTATAATATTTTATAATATATATAGGTTTAATATATCTCCTTGTAGGGTGACCTTCAACTTCGATGTCATGACTGGGGGGTGTCTCTTTTGTCAAGTTCACCTAGGACTTGCACTTGGCCTCATTCATTGGGCTACGACACACACAAAATTGGATGTGATAGTTTACTGGATTCAACCTTCAACATTTTTAAGCACGTAGCATGTCTCCTAGGGATTTGAACATGGTTCTCCATTATGAAAGCTTTGTTTATTTATGATTTAAGCTCATTCCATTTGGCATTTTACACACATGCTCGCGCATACATGCACACACACACATGTAATTATCGTAATTTTTTTTTCATTTATTTATATCTTACTAATTAGACCCAATATTTGTTAAAGAGTAATTATAATTATCTTCTTGTTCATTGGGGGATTTAGGTGTGTAATAGAAGGTATAATTAGATGAATATACTCCTGGGCATGGCTAATTGTAACCTTTTCAATCAAGATTACATTTTTAGTACTAAACATAAATAGGCTATTTTGTTTGTCCATTATGTTGATGCATTCTTGACAGAGAGAGGGAGTAGTAGAGGAGAGGGCCTGCATCTTGTCTAACTTGACATCAATGTAGATTAAATTTGAGGCCGTCTTGTGGACTTTCTTCAGTTAGTTTTTAAATTATGTTGTTTGGTGATGTAGTGGCGACATCAGCTTGTGTGTTGACTTGGAAAAAGAAAAAGTCCCAGAGGCAGATGATGTTGAATATTTTGTCATTGATGTCAAAGGTACACAGTTCTACTATGGTTGTATACATGGAAAAGAGAATTGAAATGAAATATTAATGTACCTCTTAGCTTGTAAAGTTGCTGATTATTCATTAGATCTTCAACGTAATTGAAATGTCAATTATGTGTGGTGGACCTTTTATGTCAGCAATTTTGTTTCTTGAGTGCTAGGTCAGATTTAAAGTGTCAAAGAGGTTGAGTCATTAGCTGAGGCAAATTTCTTATGGTGGGCAGCTTAAGATTTCTTGCATTGTCATTATTCTAGTGGTCTTCGTGGCTTTTTATCCTGCTGACTTTATTCTTCTTTGAGTCATGAAAATATACACCATATTCTGAATTGGACAGGAGGATAAATTTGTAACACCTCTGACGTATCTTTTTATAGGCAATGGCTCCCTCTCTGGGGATGGTTATGGTGAGTGATGGCTTCAGTTTTTTTTATGGTGTATGGGGCAGCTTCACCTTATTGGAACGACTGGGACAGAATTACATGTATAGTCAATAACGTGAAAATTGGTGATGGTTGCTAGTATTCATCCTCTGCCGTATAGTCATTGAAAACAGTTTTTACATTTATCTTCATTCGTTTGCATTCCGTGTAAGGAAGATGTGTCGTGAGCATTAAAAATGGTAACACTATCATTTTGAAAAGACACGGGTTGTGTTTGTGGGTGTGGAGGAGATCATATACATGGTTTCAAGATGTGATCATTAAAAATGCTATCACGTCCATTTACAAGTAGCGTGGGCTGTTGGTAATTTGAAAAGTCGTGAGCTACGGGAGTTTTTTTGACTAAGGATGAGGTGTATGTTGTTGCGAATAGCTATTATGTTTTGTTTCTGTGAGTTGAGCTATGCAGGAGCTGTGTAAGCCGTCTTTTAATGAAATGTTGGCAGTTTTTGTGTGAAGTCGTGCCGTTACAATGTGTTTATGGGTGCACTCAGAAAAGGAGGTGATGCTTGCAAAAATTAATTACTAGTATTTTTGGCTATGGTCTTATCTGCATTCACTCGTTGTAGAGTGTGGTAGTTATGGGTATTCAGATGTATCGCTGCCATTCTTCTTTTTGCTTGGGTTGTGTAATGCCGTGAAGCTTATTTCTTTCTCGCAACCTGTTACTCTCAGAAATCAAGTAATTAATGTGATGTTAAGCCTTAGCAGAATGATTGCTCCTGATATCGTTGCATTCTCACTTTGGTCGATATGCATGTGATGTGAAATCAAGGTATGCTAAAGAAGTGCCAAATATGTGTGTACTCAGACCACAGGCAGGAGACGTGAGGAAGTTTTTGGTGATGCTTTGTATTCTTTTGGAGTCGATTTTGTGCAGTAACAAGATGAACCTGTGTGTTCATTAAAGCTTTCAGAAATCAGACCATTTATGTCAATTCAATCTTCAATCAGGTTTTTCTTCCTTGGTCGTTTTTGGCATGTGTGTTTTATTTCAGGCCTTTTATGAGAAACCAAAAATTGTAAGGTGAAGGTTGAAGGCGTTTTTGATCAGAATGCTTTGTTCTGATTTTTCTGTGATAGCTATCCAGGCCATTTCGTGTCTTCTAAGGCACAGTGAGCTGTTCGCATCCATGTGTGGACTTTCATTCAAAGGCAGTGTTGTAATTTTTAGAGGGTTTTCAGTCTGAGTGTATATGCAAAGCAAGAGCCCTTCTGTTGATATGCTGAATGTATTTGAAGTTAAGAATTCAGTTTTGATGTGACAAGTTCTCTGTGAGTTGGTGCTTCAGCTGTTCGAAGTTGTAATCTGAAGATTGTAGTCTCTTGGGTTGGTGCCCAATTGTTGTTAATGAAAGCTATTGATCTGTTGTGATTCTTTACCCGAAAGGGTTTTCCATGTGAAATTGGTGTTCTTCTTGTTGATGTTTGCTCTTACTGTTTTTGTTGCTGATTCATGCAGTTTCAAGTTTTAAAAGTTCAAAATACTGATTCACCCCTGCCCCCCCGTCCCTCTCAGTATTTTCTGTGTGCTCTTCAGATGGTATGCTATTGATATAGATTTCCCATGAATTCTTCATGTTCATAATTTAATACTTATATAGATTCTAACCATGCACACAAACTCACTTAAAAGTTAAAACCCATTAAATACAAAATAATGTTAATAAACTTCACACCCTTAACTTACCAACTTGTGGAATAGAGTTAGATTCCATTGGTTTGTCTAGCTATATTGAAGCTTTTCTTCTAGGGCTGTAAGATTGTTTGTAACTTTGTATATCTGTGCATATTTTCTTTTTGAAGTCAAATGGTCTTTGCTGTATTTCTTTGTTTTAAAAGAAGAAGAATATCAACTATGGCTTATGAGGTTTATGGTTTAGTGCTCACCTTTTGGCACCATCTTCCTGGCAGTTTGCTGAAGAACAATCCAACGCCAGTTATGGATCCTCTTTTAGATCTTCCAGAGGAGAAGCAGGAAGAGGAATCCGAGCCTGAAGAAATTGTATTGATTGAAAAGGAACAACCAGATGGAACAATTTTAAAGATTTTATTTGCATCTGGTGGCGATGTTGATGTGCATGATCTACAGAAATTATGTGACAAGGTACTCTTGCTGATCAATTCAATAGAAAATATTGTCTACATTCTAGTAATTTAGATGATTGTGCTTATTACATTTTCAGTGTTAAAAATTAAAATAGAACGTAGTCAATTCAGATTTTCAGCTCATTTGTTTGTATTTTTTATTTTTAATTTTTTTTGTTTTTCTTATGCTGTTGTTGTTTATATGCTGTGTGTTTTACTGTTTTACTTTACATGACAAGCTCTCAGAAATTTTTGAAGGTTACATGGAATGTAGAGTAATGAAACTTAACACTCAGAGGTGCAATGCCAAAGGAAATAAATCTGGAGGAGAATAAATTATATCAGGGTGATTTTTTTCTAGAAGGTTAATATATTTGGATTATATAAACTTTGGGAAAAAGCCCTGCAAAACATATCACTGAGGAAAATTCTAAAATTTCACTGAATCTTGTTTCTGTTAAAATATATTGGTCTGATAACACACAAATTTCTCCTTTAGCTAGAATTTATCAGAGTAAAATAAGAACTGATAGATAGATAGATTTGGAGTGTGTTCAAGGAACCAAAGACAGAAAAATGGCTCATAGCAGAAGTAACCAACATATATGATGTCAAGTAGATAGTAGAAGGAACTAGACAAAGCATACTCAGAGAAATTAGTAACTAGGACTGGAGATGTTAGCTTAACGTACTGGCGCAGCATGGGCAGTTACAAGTGTATTTTACTTTCCATGGTAGGGATGGTAACACATTGCTTGGAGTAAATGCTCCATCATTTCCATAATCCTTTCCATGATGATAATTATGCATAGACAATTCTTGAAGCAAGGATTGAGGAACCTTTTAAACGATGGGGATGGTATAGGTTTCCTATGCCGTTGAGCATCATAGGCCTGGGCCAAAAGCTTTCCTGTGTGGCTATTGTCTCAACTCTCCATATTTGTGAGCATGTAATTGACCCTTTAGAGCTCTCAGCATGTGAGCATTGAATAGTCTCATGCACTTGGATCAATTTCTCAGTTTATTCCGACAAATTGTTGCTGCTCTTGTCATTTATCTTCAGTGTCTCAAGTACTGTTCCCATTACTTGCAGTTAACGAGTGACTGTGTCAAGCTGAGAATTAAAGAACTCTTCTGGAAAAAGTCCTATTTGGAAATTGCACTTAAATCATGTGTAAACCTGTTGGCGTAAGAACTAACACCTCTGGAGTGTAAGTTTGTATGGACAGCTATGCACACTACGTAATGAGTGCTCTTCAAATTAGGAGGGGAAGCTCCCTCGTTGTGCTGGAATGCATGAAATAGAAAACTAAACTAATGTCCTATCTTTTTGTTCTCAGCTGGTAGAGGCACAAGGTTAAGAAAACCTAGAGCGTTGCAGCTAAGTATTTTCTGGTTTCGCAGATCATGTAACTACAACTAAGCTAACTTCTTTAATATCTATCCAATTTCCTCAAGAAACAGAGCATGAGGAAATGGAGCAGGAATGTATTGTACGATAAACTCCAGGTGCGGGCTCACAACATGAAGGCAAGGTAGGCGCAACTATTTGCTAATCCGGGAAGAAGTTTATTAAAACAAACAAAATGAACGGTAAACCTGGTACAGCTTCACAACATGAAGGCAAGGTAGGCGCAACTATCTGCTTGGCTGAATGAGTCTACTATAACACACATCAAACGATAAGCTTTAAGTACAGTTTCGCAACATGAAGGCAAGGTAGGCACAACTATTTGCTTTTCTGAATAGGCTTATAATAAACAAAACAAAAGGTAAGCAACTGGGACAGTAGATTGTATAGACGCAACACGCATGCAATAACGAACAAACCAGCAACCCCATTTAACTAAGGTCGAATAAACACCATGACAATAACATGAAGGCAAGGTAGGCACAGCAATTTATTATAACAGCAATTACTCTTTGAACAGATACAATAATAGCAATACTACAGGCAAGGTAGGCGCAGCATGTATGCTATCAAGTAAAAGTTCTAATTTACAAGGGTGAACCAATCTTGAGAATAGGCATGTTGCCGACAACGCAGCAATTCTCTATCACCAGGAAAAGCTAATTACAAATGAGCTGAAAGCTCTTATTTATAGGCATCAAGGTGTAGGCAACCCTAAAATCACCTTGAGTCAACTACAGTCTTGCAAGACATGCAAGAGCTTATTCTCTAAACCTAATTGAATGAACCTACAGAGTTAACTAGGAAACTACCATCAGTTAACTGAAACATCTAATCTAAATGGACAAGGTGCAACATGCACGTCCTTATTGAAAGCAAGTCAACTGGAATGCTATCATCAGTTAACTAAAAGATCTAATCTAAGCTCCAAGTGTACGTAGATGTTTCCAAGAAAGACATGCATGCAATGTGTAACAACCAGTTAATTTGGAAAGAAGCCTCGAGTTTAACTCTTGTGTCTAATGTCTATCTTGGAAAAGGTGGGACGCCTTGAACTGAAGTTCATTGACCCTGATCTCGAGCAAGTAACCCCTCCACGAGGTTAGTGACTGCATCACCATCTAGAGGTCGTCACATGTCTCAACTGTCAATTCACTGCTTCTTAGCAACTCAAGCAAAACTGAAAATCTCTGTATACTTAAACTGGCCCTTCACTGGCTGGTAACTATGGTGGCTTTGTAACTGAAGTGATGGCCACTATTTCCTCTGTAGCTTGATGCTTCTCACGTTTTTCATGCTTTTCTTTATGGAAGAGTGTTGCATGATGAAACTGCGAACTCTTTGGTTGTGAGAAATACAAATGAACATGCTGCATACACAGAAACCCAACGGTATCAACCCTCTAAACTGGCGTTTGGAAGACAATTAGCTATACGAGACATGAAACCATGTGAACTTGAGTGACTACTCTTGTCAACCTTTCCGATGCGCTTGATACAAATCAATGTCAGCTTTTCTGATGAAATCATGAATTAAGACTGACTTGGTCTTGAATTCGTTCTGCGTGAACTACATCCTGAAAAACTCGCCTGTTGACTGTGAACATGGCTATATTCTGACAACTTCTCCAAAAAACCAAAAATCTCTCCTAATGAGGCTAAAAATAGCTTGTCGGAGGGCAATTTTCACAGAAAATTCTGAGACGTGGGTTTTATGTAGAATCAAATTCTAAGATGACCCACAATGTCAGAATTGTGAAAAAATGTGATTTAGGCCCGCATGCAAAAGGTTTTCAGTTGAGATCTGAGGGGTTGTGAGGACATTTTCCCGAGAAAATCTGAGATATGGGTTTTGTCCAGAAGATATTTCTAAGACAACCCACAACGTTAGATTCGAAAAATATCAACTTCTACTCCACCATGCAAAGGAATTTCACTTCAGAAAATCAAAGCCTCAAGAACTGATGCTCTGGAACAAATTTTTCTTGAAAATTCTAGCACATGGGTTTTGCTGAGAAAGCAATTCTGAATCAACCCAGATGATTTGTTTTGCCAAAAACGCCAATTCTTCAAACATGTGAGAAAATTTTAAGACGAGAAGATGGAAGAAATCTAGAGAAGAAGAAAGATGTTTTTTAATTTTTATTTATTTATTATCTTCTTCTGTCAAAATCGCCACTTTGCCTTGAATTCTGCTGATGAATCTTGACTTGTACCTGCAAAAGAATATTTTTTATGCCTTCACAACTGACCGTTGAAGAAATTCGCCCAACTCTGGAAAGAATTCACCTCTGCTCAAGCTGGATGAATGAAATGATGAATGCCATGCTTGCATAACTAGATAAATTCATTCCATCATGCATGGAACCCGCTCAAACCCTAACCGTGAAGGAAGAATTTGATTGGCCCTTCACTAGCTGAACTGCCACTGTCTCCGAGTCTTAGATAAAAATAATATTTAATTTAAAACATGCAAACTAAAAAGAGGCACCAATATTTAGCTCTTTGAAGAAATTCGTCACTTTTTAATGCTTTGCATGCAAAAATATTATTTTAATCATTTTGCTAAAAATAGCATCTGGATGTGCCCAGCAAACTTCACTGATTTTAGAAAGCCGAAATTTGACCTTCTAGGCGTCCATTTGCAAGAGTTATGAGATTTTTGAGAATCTCCTATTTTGTAGCTGACTACAAAGTTACAACTGACCCTGTTCAACTCTGATTTCCGGATGATTGAATGATCCTGCGATCGTGCTGAGATATCCACCGCGAAGCTTGCATGACAAGGATGAAATGTCTGCTGGGAGCAACAACTGCTAAAATCATCATCTGATACCTTAGAAAATTAGGCGCCTCTGATTAAATTGATGTTTTGACTCCAGACTTAGCCATTTCTCGTTTTGCCTTCTGATGCTTCAAACTGCCGCTGACGGTGAATAATGAACCCCACTGACTGAATAATGGATTCATTGCGTGACTAGAAGTACTCTGCATCCAATGACTGTATGTGAGGGATCTGAAAATTGTATTAAGAACCCCAAAAGAATGAGCGCCCCTATTCTGTGATAGCTCAAACACCATTTTGACAAAAGTGTGATTTTCATCTGAACACCATACTTTGACCCTTGATACCGGGAACTGGAATGTTCCGATACGCGTGCCGCCTGTCTTGTTGTACAGTTTGGTCAACTTGCAAGAGATGTTCTTGGAGACGACGAAGCCAGAAAATTACTTTTAAGGCCTCTAAAAGAAAATCGCCTTTTCCAAAGAAAATTATATTCTTACACTTAGTCATTTTTTGAACTGCCTTCAATCAGCTTTTCTTTATAGCATTATCATCTTGACCTCGCACGTACGAGCATTCGCAAAATCCCGGAGGTTGTCGGCTAGACTCGTTGGATAGCTTGAGTAATTGCACACAAGTCTTGTGAAGACTGTAATTGCAAATAACCTCGTCTGGCAGGCCTAAAGGAGAATCGCCCCTAGCCTACAGCTGTGCAGCTTTGTGTAGCTACCCTTCACCATCCTCTGTTTTACGTGCTCGGTAGGACCTTTGTCATAGTTACTCAGAACATCGGATCGTCTTGTGAACGAGTACACTGCAAAACTGAACTGAGCTGGAAGAGATCTCAGGAAGACCTCAATTACAAATTCATCCATCAAACAGGTCTTATTCAGGATCACCCCTGGGCTACAGGGGAGCGGATTTGCATTCTGAAAAACTTCTTCTGACATGTATCTTGCCTGCAATTTCCACTTCTAACGCTGATAACCAGATTTCTGTACTGGATACGCTTCCGCTTGATAGCTCGTTGAAAAGCCAAACTAATTCTGCAAAGACTGAAACCATCAAAACACACATGCATCTAGATTTGGGCCTTCAAAAAGAAAATCGCCCTTGGGCTAGAAGGGAGCGGATCTGCATTTCTAGACTGCCTCCTTGTGAGAAAACACTCTTCGCAACCTCTGCTTCTGTCTTCGTTTGCCGGAGTTCTGTAACTCGGATAATCTTGCTTCATGGCTAATCGGAAAGCTGACTGAAAACTGAACATAATGAATGTATCCTTCATCCAAAACACTCAAATCTTGACCTTCAAATGGAAGGGCGCCCCTAGGCTACAGGGGAGCGGATTTGTTTTGAATTCATTGATTTTCACCATTTTATGCTTTGCAAACGCTGTATCCATCCCTGCGGTTGACCATGTCGAAGCGTTGTGACTGCTGAGGTGTGTGGATGACTATACTTCATCATTTTCACATGTACGGACACTATAAAGTTGATTTGCACGTTGATTGCACAAGTGTCTACTACGTTACATAGTGAAAAGTTCCCAGACTTAGAATATTTTAGCACTTTTTGCCAATCTGAAAATCCCCTCCATCAAAAAGCATTATTTCCAACATCTTTTATCGTAGAGCGTTCCTCTTTGAGTTTCAGGCTTAGATATTGATACCTGGTACTGGCCGACTGCCATTGATGACCCCGAAGATCCTAACTTTTCTCCTGAAAAAGTGAAAACTATCCACCAGCCTTAAACTGACTTTTAACTGAAACTGACTTCACCACTGTGATTGTGATGTGAAATAAGCCAATCAAAATTAATTTCAGTCAATTCTGACAAGTTCCTATTTTTTAGGGTTTCGAGCTAAAAATAGAATTCAGAAACCCTAATTTTCAAAAATTTCAAATTTTGCCAGTATCTTCCTGGCATCACACTGACTAAAAGCCCATACTTTATTTGCCCAAAAAATGAGTTTTGACCCCACTTTTACAAGGTTTAGACCATTTTAAGCAAAATGCCTTAATGAAGCAAAAAATTTGGTTTGGGTACAACAAAACCATAATAAACAAATGAAACCTGAACCCATGGTTTTGTGTCTGTAATTTCAGGGCAAAGGACATAATTTATGGATTGTTGAAAGTTCTACAACTTTTTAGAAGGCAATCCATTAACTTTCATCAAGTCATATTAATAGTAATTGTAAACAAATGAATCTAATTTTGCCTTGTCCAACATGTATTGAGAGGCTGTAGAGTCGTAGACTATCTTGCTCTATGTTTGTTCCGATGCAAGTGGATGGTCCCTTAGTGTGTTGTCCAAGTCAAGTTTGCTTCCCAACCTCTTGAATTGCAGAGCATATTCAAGCTCATCTTCCAGTTCCATTGACTTAGATTCATGGTTGATCTTGCCTTAGGAATAGAGAGATACTTCTATTTAGACCTTTGTTCTTCAGAGATGGTTGCTTCCTTGATTCTGCATGGATGACATGAGTGTTGCTATTCAAAGACTAGTCTGCTTGTCTAGTTTATTGGCATTTTCATGAATCAGCTTCTTCCTTTCAAGTTTTAAATGCCCTTCCAGAAAAGAGGGTGAATAAAGCTTTCAGGAAGGACATACATGTAACATAAACAATATATTGAGGATAGTTGAATCTCTCCCACACAACCACTCATTGAGTCAACACTAAGTTGGCTGACCATGCAGATCATTTCCTTTATATTGTTCATGGTATTATTCAGTCCATTGTTCTCATGGCCTCATGATTCTGCTTGGGCAGCTGAGGGTTATCTCTCATTGATTGTGGGTTGAGGCCGACCACTGTGGAGATGGAGGGACACTTTATTTTTAGATTTTCTATCTACTGCAAGATTCAAGGGAGATATTATTGCTTGCACGGAGTTTTAAGAGTGCTTGCTACCTACTTCTGCTATCTCGATAAGAGATGCTTAGGGCCTTTACCTTCTGGAAGTGTTCACCTGTAGGCATCAATGATTGAAGGGAACTCTAAGGACTGCTAACTTAATTGCCTCATTTGTTCAACCTTTTCCAACAGTTGGTGGCGTTAAATGTCCTTTAGATGCTTTCATTGCCTACATGCACTGTGACAGATTGGCAAGACCATGCTTTCCTCCAAGAGTAGTTATTGAGGTATCTACTTCCTCTCACTTGCTGTTAATGGTAGATTCTTTCCTTGGCATAGATGATTTGCTGCTTCTCACCTACATTCTAGAAGATCTAGTTAAATGCGACAAATGCATATTACTAGATTTCTTTTTACAGTGAGAGGACCACTGACCATGAATATTAGGAGAATCAGTGATAGATACTCTGTGTGCCCCCAAGATTGCCTAACCCAGGTCATTCTTTTGTGGACATTGTTGGATCTTGTGTTTGCTATTTCATATCAATTGATGTAGATGTTGGTCCTTTATTTTAATAATAATACAGATTAGAACCAGTCTTTGTCCCTTGTCTAGGTTTTCATTGGTTTTATCTTCTTTGTTGGTGATGGGTCTTGTTCACTTATGATTGCATGGAATACATGACATTATCGTTATTGAGTTTTTAAAGTATTACTCATTTTGGGTCTTCTTGCTGGAGATGGTTTGAATCATTCTGAGTTCTTATTTTGTAGTTTGTTGTTAGCTCTTTTTGGCTCCCACATGGAATTGTTATTGGTTGTACTTTTGTGTCCCATTGGCCTTCTTTGGTCACTCATGGACATTAATATAATTTATTTCTTTCTTGTATAAAACACTAAAAGGCAGCTAATTTTACCTTGGGAAAGTTGGCAGAATAAAGCCATTGTTTTTAAACAGAGCCAAATGTAATCTTGTACAATTGTTTGAGGCGTGAGGTTTTCTTGTTACCATATACTGTTTTTTCAAAATCTTGCTGATTTTTCCATATAAGCATGGGTTCAGGTGTGGTATACATGTGTTATTAACCTACTTGAATATATTTATCTTCAAAATATCTTGTCCTCGTAGAAGAAGAAATCCCCATCTTTATGCATAGTCTAGAAATAGAAATAAACATGAAAAATTAGACTGTAGTAATTGCAAAACAACAAATTTACAATGCTTAACAATCTGGATCCTTGAAACTGAATAAAAATTGTCACCATAGTACTGTTTTTAAGTTTTTCCTTTATCAATGCACAGTGCTAAGCTTTATTTGTGTGTTTCAGGTAACCTCTCATGTCACTGATCTAACTTTGAGTTTTATTTAGTTAGGGGTTTTTATTCTTCATTTAGCTTGCATTCCAAGTATGACCATTGTGTTTTCTGTTGACAAATTTTCCATTTAAATTTTCTATGTTAATAGCAACTTTCAAACCTTAAAGTATTACAATCATTATAACACAAACTTCCAATATCCTAATTTATTGACTTTTACAATCATTCCAATTCTTCACTTATCCATACATGTTGAAGATGCTAGTACTGAGTTCTATTCTTACAGTTTTCTTCCATATCTATTCAGTTTTGTTATGCCTTCCATATGAATTCCTTTGCATATCTATACCAATATCAAGATCTTTTGCATTGCAAGATTTCCTTGTCTGGGTGCTTATCCTATTCTATTACTGGTGAAATGAGTGTTTTATGATCAGAGACATAAGATGATAAGATGATTTTAACCATCTTCTATACCAAAACGTTCTGTAGGACATATCACAGTGTGTGTACTTGTTTACAAGATTGTTTCTATGAGTGTCAATTTTTAAAATGAATTCCCCAAGTCTGCCTTGATTATCTTACTTAAAGACATCCAAGAATAATGAAGTGTTTGAATATCTCGACGTCCACCTAAAATGCCAATTATGTTTTTCCTTGGTAGGTTCATTAAATTTTGAAATAGATAAAACTATTATTTCAATAAATTTTTAACCTTTTTATAGCAAGTTAGTTTTACATTTTCTGATCTTTTATGAGATATAAAGCATTGAGAAATGCCCAAAGTACCTACTTGCACATTGGGTTCTTGTTAAATTACATATAAATCTCGTGTTTTGTTTGCTGCTACGAAAATTCTGCTTGTAATCTTCATAATTTATATAATTAGATAAGAACTCGTGTCATTTCCTTGTCCTATTTTATAATAATAACAATAGTTGCTCTATACTCTGGACTTCATTTAGTTTTGATCTATAGCCATGCAATTATAATTTTACATCTAAATTGTGTACCTATGATGCTTTGTCAATGCTCTGGGTGGGATTAGGGCAGGTAGGTTGGCCAAGGAGACCCCCTACAAAAGTAGCAGCAGCATTGAAAAACAGCTACATGGTGGCCTCCTTGCATTTGCTTACACAACCATCAAATCCAGGTGCTTAGATATTTGTTCTCTCTAACTTATACATTTTCTACACATGGCAACTGCCATATTGATTAATGTACATGGATATCAAAAGTTTCTTATCTTGGTTATACTTTACCTGTTTCTATTGGTTGTTGATATTCAATTAATTATATAGACAAAGATTAACACCTAAATAAGTTCTTATCTAACAGATGGTGAGGAACAGCGGGAACTAATAGGCATGGCTCGTGCTACTTCAGATCATGTATTCAATGCTACAATTTGGGATGTTTTAGTAGATCCTAGCTATCAGGTAAAAATTATTATCCAACTTTCTAAGCTAAAAGAAACTTGTTACACTAGAAGCAATGTCAATGTATCTTGATCTATAGTAAAGCAAAGAAAGTAGCTGGGATCATTTTTATAGAGAATATGATCCTATTTAAAGGACAGTTCCCATGCGCTCAACGCACATGAATGACATAATAAGCCTGAAATTTGTAACACTTAAATCCTTTTGTATTTTCTATAGGTACATCTGTTATGCTGTGCTATATCTTATTGTTTTGTCTCTCGTCAATTAGACCTTATCATTTTGGCTTGCCAATTATTTATGTAGTAACTTTATATCTAGCAACCAAAGAAGAATGTTGCTATCATGCAAATGTGATTAATGAAATACCAGAGGCATATGACATTGAAGCCATGCACTTGGGCTTCCCTCCACAACACCATTCGGGAAGAAAAGATGGGCCATCCCAAATCTTCAATGGGACCTCCATTCTTTTGGCTAGCCCAATTTTTATGACTGCTACCCTGTAACTAACAGTCTTAACAGTGATTTTCTTGTGATTTGCCACTTTTTGTCATGATTCTGTCTGCTAGCTTTGAGCTCGTATACTAATCATGACAGTAGAAATGGAATTCATGCCAAACTAGCAATTATAACAAGGTTTATGCCAAAATAGGAAAGATTTCCCTCATCCCTAGCTGAATTTTTCTTTTACCTTCTAACTCCTTAATATAAACATACTCATGATAAAACATGTATTAACAATGCATGTAATACTAATCATACACAAATCCATTCACTATTTCATGTATGCATGCATGTTCATGGTCTTATATTGCTGGGTCAGATAACATGTTTACCATAGTCATCCCTCAAACTTGGCATGAACTTGGTGATGTTTGAAAGCTTGCCATTTTATTCAAGGAAAAATGACAATATAAGTGTAATCGGTATAGAATGTCTATTATTATGCTTCGGTAGTATTGGTTATCCGACTATGTATTAATTGTTTGTCGGCTTTAGGTAGTAATAAGCATCGGTTGGTTGACGGTTGTGTTCTTCTTGGCAACTGTTGGGTCCTTTAAATACATTGTGTATCGTCAAGGATGGTAATATGATCTAGTCAGATTGACTTTGATCCTTGGCTGACCATCTTTGGTCTTCTTTTGTAATAAACCATGGCAAAAGATAGGCGGGACTGTGTGCGAATAAAGATATATTTTACTTGTGTATTTGGTATGCATTGTCATCGCTGTTATTAATTCATGTATTTAATTTATCAGATAGAGCAATAAACATTTGGTGTCGTTGCCTTAAAGAAATCGGGCCAGATTTGAGAGATTTATGCCCTTAGACCCCAACAATGGTAGGAAGAGACCACCACATGGTCAAGATCAAGAGATCAGGTGATCTTTAAGGATCATCGAACAAAGAGAATGAAGGAGATGATTGAGGGGTAAAGTTGAAGAAGGCAAAGGGTTTCTGAGGGAAAGCCCAAGTCCACACAAGAGTAGAAGCAGAAACCATAGTCAAGAGAGAAAAAGAACTTTCACAATAAGAGAATGCATGAAGGGAGAGTGGGAAGAAATAGCACGACACCTACCACTCCTCGACGAAGTGTACACCCACCTTGTTGACCAAACTGAAGGTCCGTTTGTACCATCAACGTTGGATGAAGGGGAAAGCGAAGGAGAACCCACTAACCTTGCCACCGACGAATTGTTTGGACCATCACCGTTGGGAAAAGGGGAAAGTGAAGGAGAACCCACTAACCTTGCCATTCGCGAATCCTTTGGACCATCATCGTTGGACGAAGGAGAAAGAAAAGGAGAATCCACCAATCTCGCTAGTGGTGAACCTTTGGGACCATCACTGTCAGATGAAGGAGGTTCATCGCTGGGTGAAAGGGAAGGCGAGGGAGAACTAGCCAACCCTGCCATCGGAGAACCGTTCATACCATTAAAGTCGGTCGAAGGGGAAGGTGAGGGAGAACCTACTGACAATCTGACAGAGACCATACACTAGATTGAAGACTTGATAGTAACGAAAGAATCAAACATTGGAATATCAAAGCCGATAATGCCAAGATGAAGGGAGCATTGAAAGGACCCTGAAGGCAACCCAAGGGTGATGAACATTGAAGAGGGATGAGTGAAGGATTGCGGTGTGTCCAAGAGTGCAGGGAAAGCATTGGAACATATGAATCAAAACTCTCCAACCAAGTTATTGCCACAAAAGGTGCAATGAGAGGCAAGATGGTGACTCCCCCTAGCAAGTCCGAATGTAGAGTGGAAATAACTTCTAAAGTTTACTGGAAATGGGTTGGAGGACCCTATAAGGCATTGCAAGACAGGTGAGACAATCTGGGTAGCAAACGGTCAGGACGAAAAAGCATATTGGCTAAGACCATTTTCAACAACTCTCAGAGGGTTAGCCATAGATTGGTACACAAAATTGGAAGTTGCACCTAAAAATACATGGGATGCATTGAACAGAGCATTCCAAGAGGACACCTAAAAATACATTAGTGGTTTTGTTGATGATAGAAAGAGCACAAGTGGAGGTGCATTTTTTCTAGGTGGCTGTCTTGTTTCTTGGTTGAGTAAAAAGCAAGCTTCTACTTCATTATCTACAGCTGAAGCGGAGTACATTGCAGCAGTGTCTTGTTGCACGCAAGTCCTATGGATGAAAAAAACGTTAAAGGACATTAAGGTAGAGTATGAGCATCTTGTATCTATTTTTTGTGATAATATGAGTGCTATTAATATTTCTAAGAATTCAGTTATGCACCTTAGGACTAAACACATTCCTATAAAGTATCATTTTCTACAAGAATAGGTTAGTGACCAACAAGTTAAGCTGGAATATATTTCTACTAAAGAGAAGATTGCAGATTTGTTTACTAAGCCCCCACCAAAGGAAACATTTGAGTACTTGAGGGAGAAGCTGGGAGCGATTTCATTCCATCTTTGAGTTACTGTTTAAACTCAAGGGGAGCTTTCATTGTTTATTCTTCAGCCCCATTTCAATTTTTGCAGGTTGGTATCAGTCATTGATGTCAAAGGGGGAGTAGTGAGTTAGGGGGAGCAGCATTATTTTAGTTTGGTTTTAGATGGAGTTTCCATCAATGACGAAAAGGGGAGATTGTTGAGAATTTTGTCATTGATGTCAAAGTGTTTGAGCTAGTTGGTTGTGTGCTTGAGCTAGTTGGTTGCGTGCTTGAGCTACTTGCCTGTGTGGTTGAGCTACTTGGTTGTCTGCTTGAGCTGGTTGCTTGTCTACATCAGCAACTTGCTTGTCTCCTTGTCAGCATATGTGCCACATCAGATTTGCGTTGGATGAAAGAATATTATTATGTTTTTAATGGTATCGGCTCTTCTTATTTGGACCATTTAACTATTCATTTTAGGTGATTCAAATGTGGAGGGCTCATTACCTATTGCAGATTTTTTTCTTTGACCATGCTTTGAAAGATATTGTGAGTGGGGTCGAGTCTTTTGTAACGCCTCTCTTTTAGGTTCTGGAGATTGCATTAAATATGGTGGTTGGATTAATTTCTTTTGGCATCGAAGGTCTCCTTAAACATTTTTTTATACAACCTCAAATTTGTATTGCAAATTATTCCGTTTCTTTTGTGTGGGCGACTTATCTATTATATCGTTTTTCTTACATGGTCTAGCTGTAACATTCTTGTCGACGACTCCTTTATGAGCAATAACTCCTCTATTTGCAGTATGCCCAATCGTGGCATTTTGGAATAAGTCATGTTTCCTTTTGGCTCGAATGAAAAGTCTTCCACATTCAAAAAGATCATTGAACCTTATTCTCTGTAGCAGCTGCATTTCATGCAAAATCAATTGCATTAATCCTGAGTCTTTTTATATATGATAATGGTGGTCGTGCGTCTTAGAGTTTTCAGTGAGCTTTTTATTAGTTTTTAATGATCAGATAATTCAATACTGAAACTAATCAGAAAATGCAGCACATAAGACAATAGACACAACAAGATACCCTGGGAAAACCCTCCAACCTGAGGGAGAAAAACCCATCCAATATATCTCTAATATATTGATATAATAAGAGTAGAAATCTGCTTACAACTCAGGGACAACACAATGCCTATTTAATACAATGAATAGCACCTCTCCTAGATGCAAAGATACAATTGATATGTTTCTCCTTTAATCGATCTGCTGCTACAGGAAGTGATTTGCTGCTACATGTGTGAACTCCTCTAGGAATGTGAATTATGCTGAATGAACTTGGTAATCAAACGAATGTTCAACACCTTGTATTTATAGGCAAGACGCGACCTTTCATCAAGGATGTTGGCCCAAGGGATAAAACGTGCCCTTTCAAATTATCAAGTCGGCCTTGAAAGAGGATGTCTTTCTTCAGAAATTGTGCCCTTCTAGAAGGTTGGCCCAATACAATAATATTGATTAAATAATAAAAATCATTTTGTTTATAAATGAAGCGCCTCTTCAATTCTTAATTCGATGGCTTATAAATTAAATAGCCCATTTAGGCTATATTTAATTTATATCTTCGAGCCTGGAAGAATTTCGATATAAGTTGTAACATCAACACTCCCTCTCAGCTAGGGAGAAATACTTCCAACTGTATAAGTCATATCACCTCATCGTGATGACAATCAACATGGCTATACCCATGTGTAGAGCAAAGCATATCACCTCATCGTGATATCAACCAACATGGCTACACCCATGTGTGAAAAGAAGAATATCACCTCATCGTGATATCAATCATCATGGCTCTCCCATGTATGGCAAAGGAACATATTACCTCATCGTGATATTAACCATCATGGCTCTCCCATGTATGGCAAATGAACATATCACCTCATCATGATATTAACCATCATGGCTCTCCCATGTATGGAAAATGTACATAAGTGTCCATCACTCAACGTGATGTTGTCACCTTATTGTGACGATTCACCATGGCTCTCCCGGAGGGTGTAAACACAAGTACAAGAAAATCATCATAAACTCTCTCATGTGATGTTGTCATGGAGTCACACACATGACATCCACCATGGCTCTCCCAGAGGGTGGAAACAAGGGCTTTCACCTCAAATCTCAAAGAGAAATGCATTAACAAGGGCTTGCACCTCAAATCTCTCTCAAAGAGAAATGCATTAAAGAGGATCACTGATATTGAGACTCCTCAGCTAGGGCTCAATTCTCCACCATACCAAGCTTGTCTCGAAGGTATACAACCTTTATCCTGAAGAGATGCTTGGTGAGAATGTCTGCCATCTGCTCATCAGTGTTGATATACCTCAATTGAATTGCTTTCTCTGATATAGTGGTATTTGATCTCAACATGCTTAGTTCTGTCATGAAACACTGGAATGACAAAAAGCTTCTCAAAGCTTTGATTATCACAAAGGATGACAGTCGGCTCCAATGATTGTCCAAACAATCTTGCAAGGAGCTTCCGAAGCCACACTGCTTCTTGAGCTGCCACACAAGTTGTAATATACTCAGCCTCTACTGTACTCAGTGCCAAAGAAGATTGCTTCCTGCTACACCAGGATATCATCACAGACCCCAAACTGAAACAACATCCAGAGGTACTCTTCCGATCAGCAACACAACCATCTTCTTTAGGTTCAGTAGGCTCCCTCTGAATCTTCAAGAACTTGCATCAACCTCCTGACCTCATTGTCTAAGATTGCCTGCAATGCTTGCCTTAGAAAAATGGTTTCCAATGCACACCTCTACAGAGATTCAGGGTTGTCCTCTTCGATCTTATCCCGGATCACTCTATTCTGAAAAGGTTTGCAGAGCTACCAATGTTAAGTCCTGGTTGACTGACTTGAGCAATTCTAATCTCAACTGCTGAAGAGATACTTCAGGGATTTAGCATCTGGCCTTGCAACACTGCAACCTTTATTCTCGGCGAGTCATAGAACTCCCTCTGAAGGTTAATTCTTCCTCTTCGAAGAGATGTCTTCAGCCATTCACTCAGTCTCGTGGCTGCAAGCAATGTCTCCATTCTCTTCTTCTCTTGAAAGCAATCTCTTGGTCCATCCTAATGCACATTAAGGAGAGATTACTAATAGTTCATATAACTCAACTATTCCGAAGAGAAATACCAATGCTGGAACTATCTCAATGTTATAGCATGAATTGATAGCTACATAAGAAATTCATGAACATGAAATACTTATCTCATTAGAATCTCCTTAAATAATCCCAGATAAATGAATCATCATTCATTTGCTTCTCGATCCAATCTGCATTTTAAGGATTAATAATAATAGATTATATATTAAGTAGCCAACATATACAACATAGAAATAGGCCTCTCAAGGCACCAACATAGTTCATGCATGAAGAGAATGTTATCGATGAGGTTATCTAATCACAACAAAGTTGCAATTCTCTTTTCATCTCAGAGTCCCACTCAGAGATCTTCACAATTTGCAAGGAATAGTGGTATCTCCAAAGGATCTTGTCCTAGTGATCACTATTCAAGAGAAACCACGATTTTAACTAAACACACATGATTTAAATAACCAAGGTTAGATTTGCACAACTTAGCAAACTGAATTTTAGCCTAGAAGGGTGATTTCAAACAAATCAACAAATACTTATCTCTTTGGACATAGAAGATATGCTGCTCTTGCACTTAGATCAGTACACAACCTTCATGGCTTGAACACAAGCCCATGACTTAGAATAGAAATTCCCTTGAATCATTTTGAGGGGAGATCTCATTCACATCCACAAATGAAGCATGTTGATTAGGCCTGGTTGGGCAATCCTTTGCATAGTGACCAAGCTTGTCATATCTAAAACATTGAACACGAGAGAGGTCCCTCTTCTTCTTGAATGCGGGAGCACTATCAGAACCTTTATCCCTATTCCGTTTGAAGTATCCTTTCTTTCCTCCTTTTCCTTCCTTCTTCGAGGTTTGAGCGGAAAGAACATGAATGTCTTCATTTGTAGAGCTTCGACCAATACCTCTTGTAGCCAACCTAGATTCCTCTTGAATACAGTCTGCCCTCAAACGATCAAACTTAGGGAGTTTTGATCTTGCACATATACCTTGAATGTATGACTCCCAAGATGAAGGAAGACCATTGAGGGCCAACAAGGTCAAATCCTCGCTATCAACAATATGCCCAATAGTAAAGAGCTGATCTCTCAACTTGGTGATTCTCATGAAGTAAGTGATGAGAGTTTCTCCTTTCATCATCCTGATATGATGAAGTTGTTGCTTTAATGCAAGTGCACGGCTTGTGTTGTTGATCTCATACATCTCCTCCAAAGACTTAAGCATCTCTCTTGCTATCTTCAACTTAGAGATGATTGGAACAATATGGTCCTTCACGGAATCAACTAACATCTTCTTCGCCTTAGTATCTTTCTTCTTCCATTGAATCTTCTCTTCCTCATCAGTAGGCTCGGGGACTTTGCTCTCCACGAACTCAGCCAATTCATTTTCCTCCAAGGTGAGTATAATTTTGAATCTCCAAGATGTGAAATTTGTTGCTCCCTCAAGTCTGTCCTCAATCTTGAGTCCGTTCACCATCTTGATGAAGAGATAGATGTGATCAAAGATGAGAAAGAGAATAAGGAGTAACGCTGCTACACTAAATCTGATCAAGATCTTCTTCAAACCCGCTTTGATACCATGTTAGTTTTTGATGATCAGATAATTCAATACTGAAAGTAATCAGAAAATGCAGCACATAAGACAATAGACACAACAAGATACCTTGGGAAAACCTTACAACCTGAGGGAGAAAAACCCAACCAATATATCTCTAATATATTGATATAATAAGAGCAGAAATCTGCTTACAACTCAGGCACAACACAATGCCTATTTAATACAATGAATAGCACCTCTCCTAGATGCAAAGATACAATTGATATGTTCCTCCTTTAATCGATTTGCTGCTACAGGTGCGAACTCCTCTAGGAATGCGAATTATGCTGAATGAACTTGATAATCAAATGAATGTTCAACACCTTGTATTTATAGGCAAGACGTGACCTTTCATCAAGAATGTCGGTCCAAGGGATAAAAAGTGCCGTTTCAAATTATCAATTCGGCCTTGAAAGAGGACGTCTTTCTTCATAAGAAATTGCGCCCTTCTAGAAGGTCGGCCCCAATACAATAATATTGATTAAATAATAAAAATCATTTTGTTTATAAATGAAGCGCCTCTTCAATTCTTAATTCGATGGCTTATAAATTAAATAGCCATTTAGGCTATATTTAATTTATATCTCCGAGCCTAGAAGAATTTCGATATAAGTTGTAACATCAACACTTTTGTTATTTTTGGCAGATTTTTCAAATTATTATTAATGTTGAGTATTTGGTGCAAAAAAGGTTTCAAATTTTTTTCCGAGTGTGCAAAAAACAAAGAGTCACTGTTTATGAGGAGGTCGGCATCTTTATTTTATTTTGGAAAACTTTGTGAGTAACAACAGTTTGAAAATGCCATCGCCTTTATTGGTGCGCACAATTAATGGCGTTGTGTATTTAAAAAGGATTTTGTGACCATTAATTTAGGGATATATAGCATGTGAAGATGAGTTCAAGTAGTCTTTGACTTAGTCAAAAGAGAATGCCATCGCTAACAAGATCATATATTAGACGAATTTTTGGGCATGAACGATATATAGGGATGTGTGCAATCCTTTTAGTGGTGATGACTTATGAGTCTATCAATGGATGCTAAAAATTGTGCATACTGTATTATGTGAGGAGCAATGGTTTTCTGGCTTTTATGTGGTATTTCTAACATAGCAAACTATTTCTAGAAGTTTGCGTGTGAGCTATCTTATGTGTCTGAAGGTTGAGACAAATATATAAAAGGCCGTTGTTTGTCATTTTTTGTGTAATATGAACAATGAAGATGTGTTTATAGCAGATGTTGAGCAGGCTGTGAGTGTTGCTTCATTTTCATCGAATAATATGTGTGAGTTTATGGTGTACTAGCTAGATATTGCATCTGGTATAATTCATCTTGCTTTGCATAAGTATGAAGACTTGAGTGAAGGAGAGAACGTTCAATTTTTGAGAGTGACTGTGCAAAGCAATTCGAACGAATTGGTGATTTCTGAGCAGAATATTCATATCTTTGTTTAAACCTTTTTATGTTCAAGTGTTTTGTATTGGAGCAGCGAATGGTTTTTATATGAGCCCTTTTTGTTGATACGCAGATTGGTTTTTGAAGTCAAAGTTCAGGAATGGTGTATTATGAGAATACTTAAAGAGTTGGTCCTCTTACTGAAGTTGGTGCTTCAGTTGATCGGAGTTGGAGCTTCAAGGAGGGTTGGTGCTCTCTGTGAGTTGTTGCTCACTTTTGTAAACAGGGTTGGTGCTCTTTGGTGAAAATAAAAGCAATATTTTGCCGTGGTTTTTTACCCAAAAGCCATGTTCGATGGTGTTTCGAGGACGGGGACGAGGGGATAGCAAGGGACGCGTTTCCAGGACGTTTCCTAGGGGGCCATTTTTAGGGGACGGTAGGGGATGGCGACATACAAAATACATATATATATATTTTCAAAATTTATTTATATATTATAGAGAGAGAGGGGGAAAGTGAGAGAGATATGTCAATAAATTAATAATTGATAACAACAATATCAATATGTAAATAAATCGGTGACCAGTAGTATAACAGCATAATAAATGTCATTAAACTTATTATTGTAGCCAATGATCCGGGTATGTTTGTATTTCATTGGGAAACAATATAAATTAGATTTTGAAGGAAATGTCTGCTGCTGTAATCAAATCAGACTTATATCAGACCTGTAATGCAATGTATTCAGCCTTGATATAGTGCAAATAAAATCAGATTTGAGGTTTAATGTTTCATATTTGTTGATGTTATGATAGTAGTTATCATTTCTATGTTTTATGCAAATGAGTTGGCATTAAAATTCAATCAAACACAAACATAAACATTCAGAAATCAGAACTCAGTTGATGAAAAAAGAGACTCTCCCTTTTAAATCTGATTACAAAACCTCATGAAACACAACAAATGAAGGCAGCAAATACATAACAAGAACTGAAATTATAAGAGAAAAATCTGCAACTTTTATTATCTTCAAACATGCAGAAGATTACAAATATTTGAAGCTTATGGGCTCCTCTACAATCTCACATGCAACACCTGCAATAAACTTGTCTTCAACAATCTGGTGCAATTCCGGCAGCATTTCGGTATGCAAAACTTCACTTTTCCAAGTCCCCTTCTCCAAATGCAAAGGCATCAATAAATAGAGAATAAAGAAGGATAAAACAAACCATGGTTTTCCCAAAACCATCAACAAAGCCTCCTTGAAGAAAGTACGCCCCTCCTTGGGATTTTTGAAAATATGACATAAGACATGTGGCAACATGCATGCCAAGCTCTCTTGGGTGCCTAGACTTTCCACCAATCAAGTTTGGGAAGTTATGACATCTTACAAAACTTACAGATTCCTTACAATTGTCATAACAGTGGTTGCATGCAAAGACATGCAAGTAACATGCAATATTCCTTTGACAACCCACTTTATGACAAAATATGACACATGTACATACATTTATGACCTCTTTTGACCTCCTCCAAAAGTGGGACGCCCAAAGATTTATTCCTTTACAAATTACAATTACCGAGTTACCGGAGGGCAATTTCCCATCAAATTTACATTACATTTTCACCCCTTGGGAATTTACAATGTCGCAAATGAAAAATATTATTTTCTAACACCTAGGCCCTTATTGAAATCAAACAAAGTAAAATAAAATATTTTTGGTGACACAGGATTGCCAGTACACCATGGATGCTCCTGCATCATCAGTCACTTTGCATGTCAAGTGTTTGACAAAATGTCAAACAACCCAAACTCAAAAATCACCTTAGAAAGGAGGACGCAATATTTAAAAAATTAATTTTTTAAATGTTTTTTTAACCCAGGAAGCTTCCTGTCCATGGGGGACAGCTAGCCGTCCCTGGTATGACGAGGGACATTCCTCATCCATACTGAGGACGGGGAAACGTTCCCAAAGGGCAGGGGGCGTTTCCTCCCGATTCCTGCTAGTTGGGCTATTTAGGGGATGGTTGGGGGACATCCCCTTTGCGTTCCCCCATCTTGGGGACGACAGGGGATGGGGACAGTGGGTTTTGGGGCAAGGAACGCATCCCCGTGTAACACAGCCCGAAAGGGTTTACCATGTAATCCTTGTGTTCGTCTTGTTCATGGTGTTTTATGTTGCTCTTAATGTTCTAATTTCTGTTACTTAAAGTTTCAAGTGCTTAAAGTTTTGAAATACTAATTCATCCCTCTCCCCCTTCCTCCTCCCCCTCCTCCCCCCTCTCAGTATTTCTTGTGTGCTCTTCAGATGCCAATTTTAGAGCAAAGGTTCCATCCAATGAATACCATACTAAGAAGATAGGAAATTTTGTACTATTGCCATTTCCCATAGTAGCAAGGGAGCCTTCACAAGTTACTCCTTGCTTACAAAACCCCATTCTCATGCGCCATCCTCTATCAGGCAGTTGTCTTATGTTAGTGTTTGGTAGCTCCAGGAGATATTTTCTCCTTAATTTATTCTTGTCAAGGTAGGTTGGCCTTACTTTTATAAAAAGAAAATTATACTTGTTCAAGGTCGGCTCTAAGATGAAGAGTTGCTTAGCTTGTATAAATAGGAGAAGGTGTCTCCTCATTTCAATCAAGCAATTTCATTCACTCCAATTCAAACTTCAGTAGCAGATTGAGTTTCCTAAGCAGAAGATCAGGATAAAGGAGAAGAATTAATACTTATTGTGTTCATGAAATCTACACCAGATATAAGTGCAGATCCGTGTATTGTATTCGCCCTTTCTAGGGCTTGTTATTCATCTGATATATAAAGAGATATTATTTGCTAGGTTTTTCTCCCTCGAGTAGGAGGGTTTTCCCAAGGTAAAATTGCTGTGTTCTTGATCAATGTGTTGCATTTTCTGCTTTCTGTTAAATCTGATCCTAAAACTAACATGGTATCCGAGCGGGTTTAGAAAAGATCTGATTAGTTTTGGCTAAGTAGTATAACCTCGACGTGGCTATTTTGCTTAAGTCTTTGATCACAATTTTTGAATGGTGATGACTGGTAGAAGTAATGATGCTTCAGACAAAGGCAAGATAAGACGAAGAAGCTACTCACTTAGCAACAGGACAAAGTAGTGCTAGAGGTGTGCGTAGGAAACCATTCCTCTAAGGCAAGCATTGCAGGCAATCTTGGACGAGGAGGTCAAAAGGTTGATGCAAGTACTTGGAGCTTCAGAAGGAGTCACATCATCATGAAGATTTGTTGTTGTGTATATTTCTCTAAGACAGAGAAATATGAGGTGAAAGCCCTTGTAGTGTATATTTCTCTGAGACAGAGAAATATGAGGTGAAAGCCCTTATAGTGTATATTTCTCTGAGATGGAGAAATATGAGGTGCGAGCCCTTGTTCATCTCTGAGATTGAGATGAAACGTCATGTTGAGAGACTCCATGACGACATCACGTTGAGAGACTCCGTGATGAACCCCTGTACTTGTGTTTCTTTCCGCACATGGGAGTAGCCATGGTGGACGTCATGTTGAGAGACTCCGTGATGAACACTTGTACATGTGTTTCTTTCCACACATGGGAGTAGCCATGGTGGACGTCATGTTGAGAGACTCCATGATGACATCACGTTGAGAGACTTCGTGATGAACCTTTGAGCTTTCCACAAATGGGTGTAGCCATTGTGGGCATCATGTTGAGAGACTCCATGACGTAGATATCTGGAAAATACCTCCCTAGCTAAGAGGGAATGTTAGTGTTTGGTAGCTTCAGGAGATATTTTCTCCTTAATTTATTCTTGTCAAGGCAGGTCGGCCTTACTTTTATGAAAGAAAATTATACTTGTTCAAGGTCGGCTCTAAGATGAAGAGTTGCGTAGCTTGTATAAATAGGAGAAGGTGTCTCCTCATTTCAATCAAGCAATTTCGTTCACTCCAATTCGAACTTTAGTAGCAGATCGAGTTTCCTAAGCAACAAATCAGGATTAAGGAGAAGAATTAATACTCATTGTATTCATGAAATCTGCACTAGATATAAGTGCAGATCCGTGTATTGTATTCGCCCTTTCTAGGACCTGTTATTCATCTGATATATAAAGAGATATTATTTGCTGTGTTTTTCTCCCTCGAGTAGGAGGATTTTCCCAGGGTAAAATTGTTGTGTTCTTGATCAATGTGCTGCATTTTCTGCTTTCTGTTAAATCTGATCCTAAAATTAACATCCTAGAGGTATGTTATGAAACAATATCCTTTGCTCAACCTAGGTACTATAAAATTTTTGCTTATTCATATATTTGGCATTATGCTTGTCTTTCAATTGCCAGTGGGAAACACTTGCATTAACAAAATCATGTGTATTCTCCTCAGTAGATTTAGACCTCAAAAAATTAATAGGAAAGATTGGTCTGATCAAATCGAATGATATCACACATTGCCATGATCCTTTGCTCTCTCTTTCTATATTGATGCATGAGCATCCAGGTTCACGAGCAATCCTGTATCACCCAAAAATATTTCTCACTTTGTTTTCAGTCTTTGCTATTTTGGTTTTGCAGCAGTTGATTTTGATGATTTGTTTTGGGAGACATTTTCAAGTTGAATTTTGGTCAAGTAAGGACTTCACCTTGTAGAGGAGCCAAAAGGGCATCTTTGGTTCAAATTTGGTGTAAATTGGACAAGAATTGGCAAAGTTATGGGTAGTTGGAGCTTTGGCCTTGCTTAGGAACAAATCAGAGCTTTGAGGCATTACAGCCTAGGAATCACCGACAAGTTCCAGTTCCCACTTATAGGCTTGACAAGTTCTTGGTATCATCTTCATCCTTCACAACTTAGAATGAAGCAGAAATACTTCAACATTTTGAAGATTTGAATAGTCCTCGAGGGAGAGGGAACCTCCGACGAGATGGAACAGTTCTTGTTCTTGGTGAAATTGTTGGCAATTCTCTAAGACTTAGATTTTTTTAAGAAGTTAGCTTAGAGGAGTTCCAAGAACCACCAAAACCGTCGATAGTTCTAGTTCTTGGTGGAATCGCCGACAAGTCGCTAAGACAATTTATTTTTGTGAAGTCAGAGCTCAAAGGAGTTTCGAGAACCACTCGAACTGTTGACAATTCCAGTTTTTGGAGTCATCGATAAAGACTTAGCTTTTTGCAAAGCTTCCCAAGTTGGAGTTCATAGGAGTTCCAGGGAACATCATTAATCTTGACAATTCCAATTCCTAGTAGCATCATCAACACATCTCAAGACTTAGTGTTCCACGAGAGTGATCATAAGTTTGAGATTTCCTAAGGAGGTAGGAACTTCCAATAAATGTTTGGTTCTTGATGAGGTTGGAACCCTCGACATAAGCTACAATGAACAAAAATTCAAGAGTTACTAAGGAGGTAGGAACCTTCGACAATGCTTAGTTCCTGATGAAGCCAGAACCCTCGATGGGAAGAAAAATGAAGTAGAACACACAAGCACTTGGAAAAGCTAGTTACATGTGGACATGTGGCATATTGTGATTGAACTGTTTGTGACAACAGTTGAAATTCCTCTTCAAATGATTGAACTTCCACACATGGAAGTATAAAAGATGGAAATCAATGCATTTGAATTGCTTAGAGAATTGTGGGAAGAAGATCATCACAAAAAGAAGGTCGAAGGCTTGTAACCAAAATAAATTATTTTGTACTCTTGAATGTTGCCAATAATAATAAAATTTGAAATTGTTTTTGTTATTTGAACATTGTTGGTAATATGATAGTTGTAGCTATGTGATTGGGTCGTTTGGCAAGGAACCCCAATCTCAACTACACCACATATTCACCAAATATTCTAGGCAACAAATATAAACTCTTGATTATCATTGTTGACATCTAAGATGACAACTAAGTGTTGCATCCATTTCCATGATGAATTGCAGGAGTTCCCTGAATACTAGATGTCGACTCCTTTGTGCAAAGACAACTTTGTATTTGAGTAAAACGATCTAGATGTCCTTTATTGCAAGTCATAGCTTTCTCTTTTTTCCCATGCTAAGAGTACTTTCCATGATGACAAAAATATTGAAAAGATAGTGTAAAGTAAATCTATGCAATTATCATCTCTTTCAAATTTTGAATTGTACTCATAGGAATGATTAGAATGTGTACCATTTTCTTCCTTGATGATGTTAATCAAACTAACCTTTCCTGGTCCTTGGTGGATAAAGGGATCAATCCCAACTTGCAAACCCAAGATTGATTGCTTTGTCATTGCCTTTTGAGGTTCACATGTAGGATGGAGGACTACACCTAGTTGCTTCCTAAACTCTTTCTTTTCTTTATCCATGTGAGCAAACTTTTTCTTAAATTTCTTCATATTTGTTTTGCTCAAGTAGCTATCAACTTAGCTTCTTTTGCCCTTCTTTGCCATTCCTCACATAATTCCATGCTCTGCATTACATCTTCTATGCTTGCTTCAAATGAGGTAAGCTTCCCCCTTTTTTCTGATTCAGAAGGATTTGAAGTGAACGACAATCCTTGTGACCTGAATTTGTAACATGAAGATTAGTGAAGCCAAATTCGACATCCTTTTATGCTCCTCCGTATAGATACCTAGTAGATTAATTTAATCTCTAATTTGTATGGTAGGTTCCTTTTCTTCTTGTTCACTAATTTGTTCCTTAGTTTTTTGTAGCTCAGATTTTAACCCTTCTACTTTTGGCTTACACTCTACAAATTCTTCCTTGACCTCTTTCTCTTGTAATATTTTATAATATAAAGATCAAAACTATGTTATCGAATCTCTCGAAAATTAGGTCGATTCTAGGTACGAAACGTCCAAGAATTGTATTTTGCTTGGAATCGGCACGGATTCGGTTTGTGTTTGAAATTTTCGTCCCTAAATTTTGTAGACTTCCCAACCTTTGAAAAACCTTTACTCTCGAAAATTGAAAACCCTAAATGTAACCTTAGTTTGCATTAAGAATAAAAACCTCGTTTTGATTCAGATGAAAATTACAAATTGAAAAATAATAAAAACCTAGTTCGTCCTTCTATCACCTCACAAGTAAAGAGACGGTTACTCGCATAGGGTAAATGCTAGAGGCATGCTGTGCTAGGATAAAATATAGCAGAACAAATAAATACACTTCGACTGAGCTGAAAATTGTTTCATCGCATTTTTTTATATTTATTTCAATTTTTCAAAAACTATAAATCAAATACTTTGACAGGAATGAGAATAAACGTGGCAAAAGTTTCATTTATATTTATTATATATTAGATATATAATTTAAAATAATTTAATAATTAATATTTAAAAATAATTTTAAAATTTCAACTATTATATATTATATTATTATATTATTTATTAAACTATATATTACTAATTATATAACAAAATAAAAATAATATAAAAATATTTTTTTTGTATATTTATACAACATGATTAAATATAAATATTTTTTTGAAATTACAATGTATATATTTAGTTTTTAATATATAATTAATATATTTAATTTTTTAATATATATTTTTAATTTATAATTAATATATGTAATTTTTAATATATATATTTATGAAATTTATATATTTTTTGTACGGACGTACCGAGCCCTCCAATTTTTTTGCCATATCGTACCCACGTACCCGATCTTGATTCCAATTCCAATTCAGCAACTTAGCTTCAAAAGTCTTTGGGACCTTGATTTTGAGGGTTCCTTCCTCCCCTTCTTGGTGTATTCCTCATTTGCAAATCACAATAATCCTCGTGGGACATATCCATTCGGAATCCTGGATTGAGATTGGGATATTCCTCATGGTAAGCATTCATTATCATGGAACATAAGCTGTCAGGAACCTGACTAGTTATTGATGGACCACCCTCTCCATTGTTGTCACTTAGAATCAGATTGGCTATGGAATCTCTCACTAAATTTGCTAGTGCTTCCTAGTTTTGTGTGAATTGAGCAGCAAATTCTCCCAAGGCCTCATTGGATGATTTTTAATCTCTATCAGCCATCTTTTTATGTGTTTGTATCTGCAGTTTAAGAATTCTTTCTCTTTTCTCTTTCTGAATAGTGGAGATCTCTGGCATGAACTCACCCTACAAGTTGGCAAGATTACCGCTCTAATACCATTGTCATATCCCCTC
This sequence comes from Sequoiadendron giganteum, assembly GCA_007115665.2. Taxonomy (NCBI): domain Eukaryota; kingdom Viridiplantae; phylum Streptophyta; class Pinopsida; order Cupressales; family Cupressaceae; genus Sequoiadendron; species Sequoiadendron giganteum. Next base: position 495,131,604 of record CM021104.1, read on the forward strand.
CTGATTATTGCTGATATTTATGATTGAATATTTTAGAAAAGCATAAAACTCAATAACATAATCTTATTATTACACTAGGAAGGGTTTTGCAAGCAGCCAACAATCAATATCAGTTCAGGGTTCAACTAGAAATTATACAGCCAATTCCAGATCAAATTTAAATAAATATAAATATATTAAGGGGAGATCAGTCCAAAATTTATGAGTTATTAGATAACCCAGTTTAGGATCATAGTAAACTGCAGTTTCATGGGTAGTAGTAGTACAACTATAATAGCTAGTAATAAGGTTATTCTGAGTACACACAAAGGCTAATATTCACCAGAAATATAATGATTAACATAAAACCTCTTAGTGAATGTTGCTGCTTCAGAATAATGGAGTAGTCTGGGTGGTCTGCTACTGTAGACTGTATCCTTGTAGGCTACAAACTCTATGAAATTGCTGTGCTGCAACTAGAATGATGCTAATTTTGATTGCTATATTGTCTATTGAAATTTTAAATTCCTGAAGTTTTGAGCAATTTTGGAGCTGGAATCACCTACTTAAATTTTAGGGTTCCCATCCCCAATTTCTACTTGAGATGTTCGAAGGGTTTTCATCCTTGAATCTCTTACAATCCTTAGGATTTTTGTTCTTTGGGTTGGATGAACAAGTCTTCAAAATGAGGATTTGAAGAAATATGAACTGAATGAATGGTTTTGCTAGCCTCCACTTGTTTAAATAAACTCGTGGTGGCTTTTAGGGTGACCACCTCCTTTCACCCCCTTATTTTTTAATATTATATCAGATACGACAGGTTGGCAGCCACCTTTTGGCCCAATATTTTAGTGTTATATCAGATATGATAGATGATTGGCCACCTTTTGGTCCAACATTTTGGCATTATATCAGATATGATAGATTGTCAACTTCTTTTATTTTTTTAAATTTCTTTTATTATTATTTTAAAAATCTTTTGGCTACCTATAGTATTTACAATATTTTAATATTTCATTTTCCAACTTTTGGGAAGGGAACATGACAGTTGAGAAGGTGAGCCACCATGATCACCAATAGGTAGAGAATACCTAGGAGGCAGCAAACAGAAGGTCAAGCTACTGCATGATCAATGATAAGTACTACCCTGATCTCAATGTTTCTTCCCCTTTAGATAGAGCAGTGCTGAGGTGAGTTTGGGAACTTGATTGACCACACAAGGGGATGCTTTAGTGGCTAGGGAGGGTGTTGAGGTGGTCTGTAGTGCCACCTTCTCCACCTGAATGTGAATCTTAGCATGACATTAGACATAACAAAAAGTTTGTTAGCAATTGGAAAACATATGTCCATCTTTTCATGATTGAGTACAACTTGATTTCTTTCTTTCTAAAGTCGAAAGAGAATCTCAAGGTGAAAAATCCTTGAGCTAAACAATATTCCAATTAAAAGGTTTTGGTTTGAAGGGTTTGAAAAAAGAATGGCTTAGATTGATCACAAGTTGAGCAATGAGGGTTTGACATGCCATGTGCAAAAGTTCATCATCTAAAGGTAGGCCATGATAAACAATACACTAGGTAAATTAAATTTATTAATGCTCAATAGTGGCTGACCAAACAATATTGAATATCCTTGACCAAGTGGAGGCAAGATAGTTTGGATTTTGAAGTCTATTACGTGTTTCGCAGGGCACAAGCTTAGGGGAGAGCCATTAATAACTAAGCTGGGGTTATACTGGAGTAGGGGCGTGTCCACATGCAACCTTCAATCCCACTATCTCTATGGTAGGGCTTTCCAATCAATTTTGTGAACCATATCATTAGGAATATTCTTTTGAATTTCATTGAAGGACTCAATATCACTGCCATTAAGATCGAACTTGAACTTGACTTTAGCTTTGCCAAGAACACCGTTTTTTAATGTGCCTATTGAAGGTGTCAGGAATGATGTGAATTGCTTTTGTGGAAAAATCAAAGACTTTGGCTCCAAGTCACATTTTGTAAAAGATATGCCATGAAAGCAGATAGTAGATGACCACCACAGGGAGTGGGTGTTAATTGAGATACTACACTGAAATTTGGTCCTTCTCCAAACAAACTAGGCTTTGATGGATCCCTAGGCCTTCCAAAAGCTCTTGTTTATGAAAGTGCCAATTATTTTAATGGGCATAGGAGCAATTAAAAGGATATGAAAACCAAGCTCCTTCCCAGCTGGGAGGGCTATAAAGGTTTGTTGAAGATATGCAATGTCTAAGCAGAAGTTTCTAGGCCTCTTTGCTTTAAATGGTCTTACAAATCCACTCAGCACTAATGGCTAAGCCTTGTTTATTAAAATTAATGAGGCCCATTCCACTTGCATTGTAATGAAAATAACACAGCTCCTAGGCAACTTTATTAAAGCCCTTCTTTCTTCAAAGATGGCCCACAGGAATAAGGCTGTTGTAGCCAGACTTAGAGAGAGCTCAACAGGAAGAATAGTAATCTAGTAAGAGATCTTCTCCACACTAAATAGTTTAGGAGCATTAAAGAAAAAACTTTGAAGGTGAAGGGAATACCTAAAAACTCAAACATCTCTTGATAGGGGGACTTGGGGCCAAAGACCATGTAGTATTGAGTCTTAGCCTATTGATTGCTAAAGCCTGATGCAATGAAGAAAATTCAAGGCATACAATAGCATTATCTGAACTTCTTCCTTTGAAAGGATGACAAATGAATCATCTGCAAAATGTTGATCAATGAGTTCGGTATTGCTAGTCCTAGGGAGCTAGATGCTTTTGAGAAGACCATGAGAAGCCATCTTTGATAAGATCCTGAAAACCCTTAGTAGAAAACACATAAAGAGGAGCGAGAGTGTAATGTCCGCAATTTTTTGATAAAGTGACTTAATTAAATTAATTGATTAAGTTGTCCAAAAATTAATATTATTTCCAAAGGATGACTTTAATTGATTAATTTAATTAAAATAAAGTGGAAATAATAAAATATTAAAAAGGTCACTTTATTAAATAAAGTTCTCTTCTAGAAGCTAGAGTTAGTTGCAATTGGATTCTTCTAGTAGTCTTGGCTGAGCCCTTAAAAGGAGGGATAAGGAAAGCATTTGGGCATCCATTGTTGAGTTGATATTTATTATGCAGTATTGCAAAGGTTTGAATCTCAGGTTCAGCTAAATCTCTCAGGACGAAAACATTCAGCAAATTGGTAAAGGGTTGGACGAAAACCTGACTCTTTCTAAGAGTGGATTTGCAACGGAGTTCACATTCGGCTTATTGGTTACAGATTTGGAGCTTCAAAGAATATTTGCTGAGGAGAGCTCTTTTGGAAAATTTTGTGTCTTCTTCAAAGACAAAATTTCCAGGATTAATTCAATAAATCAGGTGAAATCTGTGATATTCAGTAGCATACATCTCAGTTCTTATTTATGGGGTTATAATTGCATCATATGAAAGTTCAGAATTTATGTGAGTTTATGAATCAATAGAATAATATTATTCCCACTTGAAATGAGATTATGATGGGCAGATTATTATCTGATGATTATCATGAGATTGCACAGCCAACCCAGTCAATAGTGGGCAGATTATAATAAGGAATCGATTATCTGAAAATTGAGAATGTGTAGTTTGATTATATTGTGAGTTCTAATTGATATTATTGCATATTAGTGATTTCTGATCGAGATAAGTCTTGTGGTTGATTGCCTAATCAGCATATTGCTCAGATCGGAGGGTTTTATATTGATCAATATATTGCGGGATTGACATATATTTATATTGTCTGTGATTGCTCATTGCATAAGATAGTCGTGGATATTTCTGGATGAAATCATGGCTAATCTGAGTTGCGCTGAGGATATTGTAATTGTTAATATCAGTGCACATCATATGTCATATTCTCAAAGGATACATTGATTGATATTTCAAATCTGTCGCAGCTATCTAATTCTTGGTGGCCGCTTGTTAAGTGGAAATTGTGATTCCATAATTATCTATAGCTGCTGCCGTCCCAAAATCATGGAGGGGTCTGGTGATATCCAAGGTGGACATTCATATTAATTTGGAATAGCAACCTTACGGAAGTCTTAATGAAGAGAGTTGGAGAGAATCAAGGGAAAGACAAATCACGCCAGACACATAGACGCCAGGATAGGAGTCGTGGCCATTATTAAAATCAGTAGTGCCCCTTTGAAGAGTCATTGGGTGATGCATGAGGACACGCAAAGCAGGAGACAAAATTTAGACTATTTTCTATCACCGCATACAAAGTGAAGGGAGTTGATCATTTGAAGATCATCGACCTTAGAGTCTCATTCCACATCAGCATTAAGGGATATTGGAAGTTGTGGTTTGCTTTTCAGACCAATACAGAAGCCGCCAGACCTTCACAAAGGACAAACACCATATTTTAATAGTGCTAGATATTCTTTAATAACAAAGAGCATATGAAAGGAGATAACCGCTTATCAAATGCATCGGGAGCTGCTTGGTAGTAAGACACAATAGCTGGGCAGTTTATTGATTTCGCAATATTTGGAAGATATTAAGAGTCAACCAAGTCTATGCCAGGAGAAAAAGGAAACGGATCAGGTAAGACAAGTGGAGGCTTAAAAGAATTAAAGGTTCGTAGTATTCAAGCCACTGCTTCAGAAATTATACACAGTTTGGTATAAGCCGCCACTAAGAGGCAGCACTGACATCTGCATGGTCGTGCCAGTCATAAATGCTGTATCTCTGATCACAGTGAGAAGTGAAGGATTTGCATTCAATTGGAATTCAGGAGGTGGCAATACATAGAGAGATCTGTTGACTGAATTCAGTTAATATTACCAGGTCAGAATTACAATTTTATATGCAGACTGTATAAAGATTTAGGAATATCTTGGAAAATCAGCTTGAAGCCTGTTAATGTTAATCTCTGATTGTAAAAGCTTCAACATTTATATCTTAGTTCTGGATGAGATTTCGTGAATATATATTTGCATTATATCAGAATATAAGATTGCAATGAATTGGAAATTATAGTAATCTAAAGTTGTCATGTATATTAAGTTGCAAACATTTGATTACATTATTCTGCATATACAAAGGGTATCCTATTGCCTTACATCAGATAAATTAAATTAGTTTGACAAATTGCATTGTCAAACTAGAAGGGAAATCAAATAAAATATCGTCTACAAGGGTAGGGGATATTTCAGAGAGACATCTTGGCCATGTGGACCAAAACAGGCTAGATTTTTCAGATTGATGGCCATTAATGGTGAGGAAAGCTGGGTTATCGATTAAAAGAGTTTGCACATAATGCACAGATTTGGGCCCACAATTTAAAGCTTCCAACATGGCCAAAATGAAGGTTCACTCAATGCAATCATAGGCTTCTGGAAAGTCAATTTGATGAACATGGCCTTTTGCTAAGTGGAATGAGCCTGTTGGAAATTGTCATTGATGTCAAATTAAGAGAATGTAATAGATCATTATATACACCAGCAAATGAAGAGATCCATTTGTGGAGGAATGAAGATGTAATGTCCCCAATCCTTTAGAGTTTGATTTGTTCATTATTGATTGATTGCATTTGATCAATAATTAATTATTCTAATGGATGATTGGATATTGGTCAATCAAATGTATTGCACAACAATATCAATCATGGCTGAAGGCTTAGAACGATGTGATGATTATTCCTCTATACTGATAATACATGGCCTCATGGAAAAACCAAACTCAGATTACTCATTATGGAGATGTGCCTGCTTGCCTACCCGATTCTCCTAAGCCACCTGTAAAGGAAAAGACAAGTGATATCATGAGCCGACTTCCTTAGTGGTTATATATATATATATTGCCTAAGCTAATGTGGAATTTCTGTTTTCAAAATGGAGTGATTATGTAAGTGATACATAAGCAGTGATTCGGATAAAAAGAATGCAGCGAATTAAGAATGGCAGAGGAGCGATGGATTAGAGAATATGAAGCAGCATTGATAATGTAATTGGGCAGCGATGATGAATATATGTGTGAGAGCAGTGAATTCTAAGATTATTGTGAAGACAACAACTTAATTGTTGGAAGGCAGTGAATTAATCATAACATACCAGCGATCATGATGAATTTCATTTAATAAGCAGAAATTCAGAAAGACGTGATCTTGAGCCAATGAATGAAGATTGATTGAAACTTGTGATCTCATAATTAATCTCATCATCAAATTTGCTTAAAAGTAATCGCTGGAAGATATAATGCGATTTTGTTAAAGCATGCTAAAAGATATGATTTATTCTTGATGTGGTACGATTTATTATTCAAATTCAGTTTATTAAACAAAGTCGATTTAATATGAAAGGATGCTATTTATTCATGAAGAGAAGCGATTCATAAATGAAGTGGTGCGATCTTTCACAAAGGACATGATACTTCACAAAGATTGCAATCTTTGAGATCAATATATATATTTGATTCAAATTCAGATTTGCTGTATGAGTGAGGTGTGAATTTAAAAAGGAAAAATCATATATACACCAGCAGGTATATGAGTATGAGTATGCAGGTGTAAAAGAAGAGATATGCAGGTTGTGTCTATTATCATATCCATTGAGGAGATATAAAAAGAGAGAGTAAAGGAAAAGTGAAGTAAGAAAAGGGTAATGATTTACATCTGAGTTTAGAGCAGATATAAGTGAAGAGAAAGAGCAGATATATGAAGTGTAAATCAGATTTATTTTAAAGGGAAGTATGTGTGATTGCAAGAAGATGATTTGAGCAGAATTTTGAAGATATAGATATTGCGTGTGATCAGATGTGAAGGAAAGCTTTGCCATATATGTGATCAGTTTGTGAAAGAAGATTGTGCATGATTTAGATCAGATTCATGGAGTGATATAAGTGTGGTGTGTGAAGAAGGATATCTATCATACATACACCAGCCAAAAGACTTTGAAGAAGCAGATTTTGAGAAAGATGTATGCAGAAATAATGCATATTGGAGAGAATAATTAAGCTGATTTATGAGCAGACTTGTTAAGTCTTTATGAGCAGATCTATGAAGAGTTCATAAGTAAATTATGAGTGAGTTTATGGAGATTTATGAGCAGAGTTAAAAGATGTATATGCAGATCTAAGAGAGTATGAGTATGCAGACTTGAAAGAAGTATAACCAGATCTAAAAGGAATACATATGTAAGTGATTGTATCAATTCATTAAAGCAGCATTGTATGAAGAGTTGAAAAAGAATATATATGAAGATATTTGGAGATCATTCAAGGAAGATAAATTCAAGAGGAAGAGTGGTATTGAAGAGGAGATCTTAATTGTCTATCATCCATTGAAGAAGCAACATTGAAGGTGGAACATTGTTCTTTAAGTTATTATTTTTGCTAAGTTGGTGCTTGGCAAGTGGGGGTTGGTGCCTCCAGTAGGTTGGTGCCTACGAACTTTAGGAGTTGGTGCTCCTTGTAGGCTGGTGCCTACTAAATCAGAGATAGGTGTTGGTGCTCCTTGTGGGTTGGTGACTACTAAACTGTGAAAGTTGGTGATTCAAGTAGGTTGGTGCCTACATTCATTGTAAAACTTATATAATTCATAAAGTACATTATTTGTACTGTGGTTTTCTCCCGTAAGGGTTTCCACGTAAAATCTTGGTGTCAACTTGTTCATATTGTTATCTTCTTGCATAGTTGATATTGTGTAAGAGTTTAAGGTTGATAAAAGTTGAGAGGATAAAAATTTGTTAATATACTGATTCAACCCCCCGTCTCAGTATATTTTTGTGCTCTTCAGAGCCCACTCCATTCCCTCCTAAAACAGTAATAATAATGATTTTTCCAGTCCATGAAGATGTATTTGAGTGCTTTTTGTAACAACACAACCGGCTTTGCTCACCAATATGGCCATCAATCTGAACAATCTAGCCTATTTTGGTCCACCCAGCAAGGATGCCCTCTTGCTCCTCTTTATGTGCTGTCTATTGATGCTTTTGGGGATCTTATTGGAGACTGCTTCTCATGGTCTTCTCAAAAGCACCTACCTCCCTAGGACTAGCAATACCCAGCTTATCAACTGGCATTTTGGTATCCAAAAAAATTTACACAGTTGAATCCAGAAACACTCAAATACAACAATGATGTGGTCAAGAATATGCCTACTTTAGATAAGCTTGGTTTGTTCAAGGCAAACATAAGTAGAAATTATTTCTCTTAGAGGAGACATTAAGCAAAGTGATGGTTCTCTAGTTGATGATGAGGTTATGGTCACTAACCTTGGGGGTGAACATAATGTTTCTGTTGTTGATTAGCTTGCTCAATGAGTTTTTCTGTAGAGCTTCCAAATATATGTTATGAAGATCTAGGATGGCTGTTTACCAAAGAATTTAATAAAGTTTATACAGGAAACCATCTATATCCAGGTTGAGGAGATCATTTGATTAGTAGTATCTTGAAGCTCATCAATGGAGAGAAGCCTAGCACATGCCACTTGTTGAGCTTCAGAGAGCTTGCAAGAAGCTGCACTAATACATTTTCAAGGACATACTCTTTGCCAGGTGTGGAAGCTTGAGCTTGGAATGTTTGCTTATAATGGGTCACAAAATATTGAAGGATGACAGGAGATGATGAATCGTTCCCTAGCATCTTTCGTAGCTTTAATTTTCTCAGACAAGTGTCTCACTCAGAGATGCTGAAAGAATTCTTTTGAAACCTTATCTCTGACTTTGAGCCAATGCTTATGGGCTCAGATTGGAAATTCCTGGGCTTGAAAGGCTTTAACCACTGATCTTGTGGCAAAGGTACCTTATCTCTGACTTTGAGCCAATGCTTATGGGCTCAGATTGGAAATTCCTGGGCTTGAAAGGCTTTAACCACTGATCTTGTGGCAAAGGTACCTTATCTCCGACTTTGAGCCAATGCTTATGGGTTCAGATTGGAAATTCCTGGGCTTGAAAGGCTTTAACCACTGATCTTGTGGCAAAGGTCTAGTGCCTTGAGCTGCAAAGCATTGTCAAACCAGCAAGCTCTAGCCATTGAGAAATCTGAGTTAATTATTTGGTGATATCTTCATTGAACTATTTCCTTTTGAAAGCCATACGTATTCCAAACATTCTAAGGAACTCAGTGGTGCAGTTAATGGCTTACTCCCAGCTCCCACTTCTCAATCCAACCTTTCTCTCTACATGAGTGAGGAACCAAGTTCCAAACCCTCTGGTTGTGTTTTAGTGTGCAGTCAGGCTGCAGGAGATAAAACTGATTTCTATGCAACTTGGCATGAGGTGCCCACTGTTCAACATGAAATTTGGTGGGTAAAAGGTAGGCTGAATGAGCTTCTGTTATGACACTAACAAGCTGATTAAAACAATGAGAAAAGGAGAAGTTTTTGTTAGTGACAAAATATAGCATTATTCAATATGGAAATTTCAAGAAACAAGGTGGTTTGTTGCAAAAATGTCTAAAGGTGTTAGAGCCTTCAACCATCATCCTTGAAGAAATATAATAGCAGAAAAAATATTAGATTTAGATGCAGGCTTCCTACCTTATAGGAAGAGGATTATAAAGGTAAGTTTACCTTGATATCTGGCTAAACTGTCAAGGTTATGTATCGATAGAAACTACTGACAATGAGGTCTGGGTTTAATTATCACAAATTATGGCTTGGGAGTGATTGGGTTCTTGGAAATTTACCTTATAAAGACTTCAAGATGGTGACTGATTCAATCCTTATTAGGTATCTGCTAGCAATTATAATCTGTATAATATTGTCTACTCTATATTTTTAGTATAATTAGGAGGGCCGAGTTTAAATTTCTACGGCTGGAAGTTGCATGAAGCTGTTTCAGGTCTGCTCCATTAGCCTTAATGGAACACAATAGCGTGAAACATACAGAATCCAGAAGCAGGCCAGCTAACTTTCACATAGAATGATTGAGGAAGGCTTCACTTTCTATTTGACAGAATTATGAAAGTTATAATAGAACTGCTAATGAGGGCTGGAATTAATGAGTCATTTATTTAAAGATGGGATGTGCAATACCAATATAATATTTTCCTACCAGATCCCATTGTGGATCAAACACACATGTAAGTATCTTTCAAGGTGTACAAGTACAGCCGGAAATTTTTGGAGTCTCTTTCCTCTTTATGGCTTCTTTCTTCCAAGAGAAACTTTTTATAGCCTCTTAAACAGCCTTTCAACTCTTAAGAAGATTCTCTTCAATTCTTCTTTGTGAATCTGCACAAACATTTTTCCAAACCCTTCAGTTCAATTTCCTATTGCATTTGAAGCGTTGCATGCTGATGTCTCTTCCTTGCTTGCTATGATTTGATATATTTTCATCATATTAGGCTTACAGAGTGAGAGTGCCTACTTTGTTTGGAATCAGCTTCCTGTTAATATTGAGACAATTTTCTTGTCTCGTCTTTCATGAGCAATGCTTCACAAGAACCCATTTCTGTATGTTATTTTGTGAACAGTGGCTTTTTCTTTGGTCTTGTCTGCCTCTCACAAGTTGCTTCCAAACTGTGGCTTTCTTTCTCATTATCAAGCACCTATATGGACTTGACCTTTGTAAGTCCAAACCTTAATGTCTGTACATAACATGATGGATCGAAGAGAATATTATCATAATTTTTAAAACTGTAAAACCTATTCTGCAAAAGTCACAGATTTTTCTGAAATTAATTTGCTATCTGGAGATTTGTAGTGTGTAATTGCTTTGACCAATCAGAAGATTTTGATATCACTCAGGGTCAAGGACTTGGGAAGGCTTTGGTTGAGCAAATGATACGTGCTTTGCTCAGAAGGGATATTGCCAATATCACCTTATTTGCAGATGCACAAGGTATAATTATGAACGTGTAGATTACTTGCAACTCATTTACACTGCAGTTAGTACTACCAAAAAGCATCAATCTTTGGATGAAATATGTGTTTTTTGGCACACATCATAGTGTACTGGGGTTATAATTTTGTTAAGGATAAATTCAAAATTGTTAATTTGTTACTTTTGAACAATGCTAGGCATGCCTTTGATTTATTTTGGCACGGAAAATAAATTTGTGTAAATGATTCCATCTAAGGCTGAAATAATCATAAAAATGAATGCACGCAATGTGATGCATCAGACTGACATAGGAAGCAAAGAAATAGAAAACACAATCTCTGGCTAGTATGGTAAAGGGAAGGTTCAATAATATTATGGAAGTTCCATCAATTTTAGTCTCATTGAGGTTTTTTTTAAGAAGCTTTTCAAATTTTAGTCCGACATGATAGGTTGGTCACTTTGTTGAGAAGATGGTCTGTGCCTATAAGCTGATCACACTACAAGTGGCTAGCCATGCAGCTATTAAAACTGTGGACTTTCCTGGTTGCTGTGTTGGAATCTGATTAGTTGCTTGTTGGTAATAAATAATAACTGTTGACTTGATGAAGCTACTTTGCAGACCTCTGTTTATTTGTGGTAACATGGTAGCTGTAAGCACCCTCTCACACTTAGTTTTTCATAGTTTCTATTCCTTGTATCCATTCCAGAACGACCATTCATTAATACAAGTTCTGGACCCGTTGCAGTTTTTCATTTTACAATGCCTTTTTTTTTTTCTCTTGCATTGCTTTTTTTTGCGATTACTTGTAAATTTAGAAGTTTTATGCATGTGTATAGGGTTGTGACACTTGATAGATTAGATCCGTGCTCTTGAGTTTTGACCTTTAGGTTAAGGAGGACATTTATGTTCTCTACCACATAGAGGGTTGGATCTATTTATCTGTCTGTTAGTCCTGTGGATTTCTTTTTGGATATAATAGTTTGGCAAGTTTGCATTTTCATTCATGCCTTAAGCTTGTCTTCATAAATTGTGCCTCTATATGCTCTGTTTAATATGTATAGGGTTGGATCAATTTTAGTCTCATTGAGGTTTTTTTTTAGAAGCTTTTCAAATTTTAGTTCGACATGATAGGTTGGTCACTTTGTCAAGAAGATGGTCTGTGCCTATAAGCTGATCACACTACAAGTGGCTAGCCATGCAGCTATTAAAACTGTGGACTTTCCTGGTTGCTGTGTTGGAATCTGATTGGTTGCTTGTTGGTAATAACTAATAACTGTTGACTTGATGAAGCTACTTTGCAGACCTCTGTTTATTTGTGGTAACATGGTAGCTGTAAGCATCCTCTCACACTTAGTTTTTCATAGTTTCTATTCCTTGTATCCATTCCAGAACGACCATTCATTAATACAAGTTCTGGACCCGTTGCATTTTTTCATTTTACAATGCCTTTTTTCTTCTCTTCCATTGTATTTTTTTGCGATTACTTGTAAATTCAGAAGTTTTATGCATGTGTATAGGGTTGTGACAATTGATAGATTAGATCAGTGCTCTTGAGTTTTGACCTTTAGGTTAAGGAGGACATTTATGTTCTCTACCACATAGAGGGTTGGATCTATTTATCTGTCTGTAAGTCCTGTGGATTTCTTTTTGGATATAATAGTTTGGCAAGTTTGCATTTTCATTCATGCCTTAAGCTTGTCTTCATAAATTGTGCCTCTATATGCTCTGTTTAATATGTATAGGGTATGCTGCTAATATTTGTCTACACTGTCATTCCTTGTTAGCTTTTTAAGAAAGGAAATTGAATGGTCATCTTCTAATGTATGCTTGTTATTCTCTACAGTTGTAGATTTCTATCGCAATTTAGGTTTTGAAGCTGATCCAGAAGGCATTAAGGGCATGTTTTGGTACCCAAGGTTTTAGCTTTTGCTGTATAAAAATAGCTTACAATGTAAATTTTAAGCATCAGTTGTATTTCTGTATCAAGATTATGTACTGTATAATTTCGTGTTATTTTTTTTATTTATGCAACAATTGCAATATTTGTACTGTAACTCCAAGGCCTTGAATCCGATAAAGCACTTTGTCATGTGTGATGGTTTCTAGGCCAATTTTAATTTAACAAATTCTTTCATGGGTTATCTTTCCCAGGGTCTTTTTGAAGATACATTTTGGGCACAAAATCTGGTTTTAAACTTCTAAATACTAGCAAAAAATTAATTCTTTAGTTAGGGAGCAAAGTGTAAACTTTTCTTTGGAATTCCAAAGATTGCTTCTCCAATCTTCTGTTATTCATTTGATCTTTCTTTGATAACATCTATGCAAATGCCATCTTTCTAGCTGTAGCAATTATTATGTATCAAAATGAATCAGGCGAGGTAATGACATAATATGAGAAAATTTGAATGGCATGCTTGCCTCGTGATGTAGGATGTATTGGCTTATCGAATAAACTGTATTATGTGGCATTTATAGCATTAGAGAATGGACATATCAATATCTAAAGGCAACAAACCCAAAACCAGAACGAATAGATTAACATTGCTCAATGAAGAAAGATTCTCATTCCACATGTTTACAAATGGCTACTTGGTTTTCATTTACCTCTCTTCCAATCCATTTAAATTAAGTAGAGAATACACTGTAGGCTTGTTATACTCGTAGTTTAATGATACAAGTCAACATGCATCTTATGTTTAATATGAATTTCATAACGTGGCATTTTCTTCCTTCAAAACCTGGGCTTATGGAGCAGCTCTTCATCTACCACATCACTTTAATGAGTTTTTGCAGGCATTTATTAAAGGAATTTAAATGGAAATCTGATTCTGTGATTGGATCCAGCATGTTTAGGAGAAATTCTAAATTGCGAATAATATCAACCATACGTTGGGCTACATATTTTATAGGTTGGTGAGTAGAGGTTCATTCACATACCTTAGGAGTTACTTGTTCTGGCTTAACAATTAAGTCTGTCAATTAGGAAAGAGGAAAGAGGGTCAAAAGCTCATAATTGTGGACTACTCACTATTCTTAGCCTATAGTGATGAATGCTTAGAGTTGTTCATCCTTTGTGGGTACCTTACTCTTGTGATTATCACCAAGACACATGACAAAAACTTACTACCTTAATCTTGTGATTATCACCAAGATACATGACAAAAACTTAGTAAAGTAATTTTTGCTCATTGAAAGTAGTCATCATGGAGATTGGCCCAAAGTATGAAAATACACGTCTTTGAAAAATCCCATGAATAAAAATAGCTAAATTATATAGATGTCTATTAGTAATCTTAGTTGCCTCATTAATGGGATCCTAGTGTTGACACAACCACCCCTCGAAGGGACCAAATCAATTGGGTTCCACCTCATGGTAGCAATTTCAAGCTAAATTTCATTGGCACTTAAAGTGAGTAACCCAAGACCATTATGTGTAGGTTGTCATTAGAGGCACTCTAGGAAACATGATAAAAGTGGTCTCCAAGAAGCCATAGCCCAACGTAAACATTGATATTGAGATTGAAGCCTTCCAACTCGGTCTCCAATTGGTGAAATCCTACAATCTTGATTCAAACATGATTGAAGGCAATTCTATGGCAATTATAATATTTATCTTAAAGACAGTCAACCAATTAGAGAATTAACATCTTAAGCGAAGCTTGGGCAATATTGGATAATCTATCATCATTCATAGTTAGCCATTGTTACCACAAAGGGAATAGAGATGTAGATTACTTATCAAATCAAGGTATTGATAACAAAAAATAAATAATAATTAGTAATGAAATAAATTGCTGACCGAACTTAAGTAAGCAAAATTTGGTACGAATCCCATGTAATGCCTAATGATGAGATCTCCTGTGGGGCCACACTAATAATTCAAATGCAAGGTCGAAGAAACACACAACACACCTAACCATTAATGATCACAAGTTGAAGGGGTACTCTAAATTCATTTTCACACTCAAGATTATTGTCAAGCATAGTATATGCCAATGATAGCACACTATATTTGCCACGACATTTGAATTCTTTGGCATCATCTTTTGCTATTTTTTGGGTTACAAGGAGGCCACATGGAACAATGCATTGTGTTTGGAGGCAAGCGGTAATAGATGGTCTTCTTGGGGGAGATCAAGGAGGTCCAAATGAGGAAGGATTTCTTTTTTCAAGATGGCAACATTCTTGGAACCATTTTAGATGTGCTTGGCTAGGATTTCATCAAAGGGGTGGTATGTTGTAGGGTAAATTCAAATATTCCATCGATGTTTTTGATTCAAGTAAAAGTAGGTTTTGAAAGAACCCAAAACCCTTTACAACCAAAAACAAAGCTGCAAAAAGAACAACTTGCAACCAACCAAAAGCTAGCCCCCATTCAAGACTCGTCAAGATTTACATTTAGAACTACTCTTGTGGGAACGAAGAGTCATGTCAAAAGAAGGCCTAGAGAATTTAGCTTTCTTGCCCTTAACAGTAATCTAGCCTTCCTCCACTTGCGCCGCCTTATCATGCCAAGACAACTCACAATTTTCCCGAAGATGAATGCCTGTAACCACTGTCTCAAAGATTTCATCATTTTTCCTTCGTGCAGACAAAGACTTAACAAAAAAACCACCAAAATTGCTAGTCATAGTGCTATCACCAGAAAAGGCAGCTTGAGACCCAATCTCACGCTCTTTATGTATTTATTGGTGACACAACTCGCCAAAGCTCTAGGGAGACATTACATCTAGGAGAAGAATAGAATGGGCTCGAAGGAAGCGATGGACCAATTAGTGGCAATAGCTATTTCATCCCTACCAATCACTGGTTCAAGTATTTGTGGAATGGCTTCAATAGGCATGGTTGAGCCATAAAAATCAAGACTACTGGCACTCACAAAGGAAGTGATAAACATTAAAGGCTATTTTAAGGGCATGGTGGATTTTTATTGACCACCATTGTTTTGCATGCCCACAAAACTAGCTTCTAAGATGCCCTTAGTCTTGATGTAATTTGGACTAGGGTGAGGACTCACCAACCACGGTTTTCCATTTTGGCGTGTGTAAACAATTAAGGTAATAATCAAACATGCGATTAAATTTATTACTAACATAAACCAATCTTTGTGTTGAAATTTGTGAGGAATATTTGTCAATCTTGTAGGGGCTAGGTGATGCAGACTTCATGGCTCTATCTTTGAGGAAGATTACATTGCCAAACTAATCCCCCACACTCACTTAAGTGTATGACTAGTTCAAGTTTGAGGTTTGACCAAATGTAAGTACCTTGTATGTAATTATGACACTTGGGATTGTTTGGAATCGTTTAAGAGGTTTGAGTTTGGAAGTCTTGCTAGTTTATACATCTTATTATTATACACACACACACACACACATATATACATATATATACAAAATATACATGTATGCATGTATGGGTATATATGCATATACATGCATATAGGCATATGTATTTATATATGTGTATGTGTATATGTGTATGTGTATGTGTATGTGTATGTATATATATATGTATATGTATATATACACATGCATGCATGCATACATACATACATGCAACAAATAAATCTCTAATAATGATAGAGAAGAAATACTCTTCATGGCGATGGAAGAAAAGGGTGATGAAGAGTGAAAGAAAGAAGAGATTTAGAAGAAGAGCATAACAAAGACGAAGAAGAAGTGGATCTTGAGGAAGAACTCCATTATGCCTACTGTGAGATTGAGAAGCTTAAGAAAATAAATTTGAAACAAGGATTACGAATTTAAGAGGACAGTGAAGCCAAAGAAAAATTAACATAGTCTTGAAGAGTCAAAAAGTTGATTGTAGATCTAAAATTTCAAGTAGAAGAAGCAAAAAGAAATTGAAGAGGAGATGAGAAGCCAATTGAAGAAAAATGAAGAACATTGCAATAAGTTGGAATCCGAGATTGTTCCCTAAGAATGCAATTGGAGAAAACAACAGCTAAATTAAACATGAACTTGAAGAACGATAATAGTTTGAGAATATTGGATGACATCATCAATTCTCAAAATCCAATGTTTGATAGGAGTGGATTGTAGAGTTCGTGCAAGGAATGATTTTGGGTTCTCAAGTAGGAAATACACTTCATGTGCTTCTTTAGTAAATTATAATGTCATATGTGATAAATGCAACAACTTTGTGCATATAGCACGATTTTGTAGAAGTTGTTTTGCATCTCCTAGACAAAATAAGGTGGAGACCATAGCCAAACAAAAAGGAGAACCTACAAAAGTTTGGAAGAGGAAACAAGAGCAAGAGAAAGAAAAATCTATGCTTGTGCTCCATGCATAAGAAGTCTGACTAAGTTTGTAAGAAGAAGCATGATTTCATGGGGAGCCTACCATTGCATTATCTTTTAGCCCCATGAAAAAGAAAGTTAAGAGATGGATCAACATCAATTTTCCATTAATGTTAAAGGGGGGGAAAAGTAGAGAAAGGGGGAGCTAATCAATGCAATATCTTTCAGTGCCATAAAGAAGACAATTCAAAGATAAATCAACTAATGCATATTCTATATGAAGGTAATAAAACATCTCATTGCTATTGATGTCATAGAGAGAGAGTTACAACAAGGAAGATATATAAGAAAATGAAGAATGATACCACTTGTGATTTCAAAAATGTTCTAGCCTATTCTAAGATACAAAACTAACTAATGATGCATTAAAATGAACAACATAAGAAATACACCTCAAGATTAGCTTAAGGAATGTCTATGCAAAAAAGATAAACAAAACAAGATGATAAGTAGTTATACCTTTGTGTTGCAAATTCCTTGGTTGGCCCTTCATCTTTGAATGTTTTGTGTGCTCTTTGGATGACAAGTGAGATCAAATATGCAAGGTGATATGCAAGATGAATGAGGACATGGTAATGGTGAACTTAAATGCTATGGTGAAGACAATAAATGCTCAAATGACAAATTTGCAAGAGTTTGGTAACAAAAGTCTGATTCTCTAAAATGAGAGGAAAAAGTATTTATAGAGGGATTTGCATTCTCTAGATAATTCAACGGTTGAGATTAAACCAACAAGGTCAAGATGAAGGGTTATGGTGAGTTGAGGACTCACAAGCCCTCACATTTTGACATGTGGAATGTGAGATGTCTTAAAATGAGATGATGTGGGAGTGAGGTGGAAGAAAATTACATGATGTGGAGGAAGGACAAGTACTTTGGAAAAGGGATGATGCGACCTCTCAATGGTCACATGGGGAAGAGAAGAATCTTGAGTGAATAAAAGTGAATTAAAAATTCGCATGCTTGAGAGAGTCTAATGGATAAAAGAGGTTTTCCAAAGAGATGGAGATGTGCACATGTGAGTGATGTGACAAGTCTAAAGTTCTATAAGTCTTTGGCACATGTGATGTGACAAGTCAAAGGTTCTAAAACTTGCATGGGGAAGAGAAGATTCTTTGGAAGGATAAAAATGAATTAAAAATTCACATGGGAAAGAGAGGAGGCTAGGATGAATAAAAAAATCACATGAGAAAGAGTCAAGGCCAAAAAAAACAAGTGAAAAGGTTGACTAAAAAATGTATGCTAAATGTGGCTAATGACCTTGATTAAGGTTGTGCAAACACAAGATTATGATAATTAATGAGAGATTACAAGCAAATGGGAGATTATGAAGGATGTGACACTAATCTTGATTAAGTGGTGCACATCCTAATCATAGATTAATTTATTTAATCCAGATTAGATGAGGATTATGGAGGATGTGACAAGGAGAGGGAAGGTGAAGAATTAAAAATTGAGTTTTAATCAAAAAGTTAAGTGCCTAAATTAAATAAATTGTCTTATTTTTTTAATTTAGAGAAGAAAAGGTGAAAGGTAAAGTATTTAATTATTCAATTACATACTTTAGGAACCTTAGGTAGAAAATGAAATAATGATTAAATAAATTATTTAATCATTATTAATGAGATAGATGAATAGAGTAGACGATTTTGACCATGTAGAAGTGGTCAAATTTAAATGTCTACACCACTAATGTCAAGAGGAAGTATTATAGCTAGGGGGAGTTTTCCATTGAGAAAATACTAAGTTTCCATTTTCCATTGATGTCAAAAGTGGAGAGATATAGAAAGGGGGAGCAGTGCAAAAAGAGAGGATTATGTTTGTGTTTCCATTAATGACAAAGGGGAGATTGCTGGAATGATTGCCATTGATGTTAAAAGGGCTTAAATTTATGAAGTGAATTTCATTATTTTTTTGGTTGACTTCATATGTATGAGACCGTTGATTTTATGAAGAACATTTATTATCACATGACTGACTATTACAACAAAATCCTTATTTTTTATAAGGGAGATCAAAGATAAAATGAAATATTTGAATAAGGATGACCCTAAGAGGAATCACCACAATCATATTGGCACCTACTTTGAAGTTTAAAACAAAATAATGTTAATTTGTTAAGGCTTGGCCAACCTTGTGTGGAAGAATTTGTAATAAATTAAAAACAAATTCTTGTAGGGCCGACCTCCTAAGAGTCGCCTCCTTTGGTTTGGAAAATAAACAAGGCATTTAAAAGTCATAAAGTGGAGATTTTTTAGAAGTAAGAAAGCAATGAAAAAATAAGTGAATAAGAACAAAGTTGCAACATATCTAGAGGAAAATATTATGAAGGATAAATCAGATTTATAATGAAGATAGTTGGAGTAGATTTGGGAAGGAAAGAAGAAGATTTATGGTAAACCTTCGAAGAAGATTTATAGAAGACCTTTGAAGAATATTTATGACGTACCTTTGAAGAAGATTTATAGCAAACCATTGAAGAAAATTTATGGAATTTTTTTGGAGGTGACTTACAAAGGTATAAAGCAGACCTATGAGCACATCTTAAGGTATTATTATCAGATCTTATGAGAAGATTAAAGTGCAGATGTATGAGGTTTATATGTGCAGATTTATGAAATTTGTATGAGAAAATTTGTGAAGAATTGGAGCTCACTTATAGAGGATATTGGAATGGATGTAAGAAACAATTTGAATAGACATTATGAGTAGTTTTGAGCAGATTTATTAAATCAAGTTTTGAAGGAAAATTATCAAGAAGACAAAATTTTGTTGTGGTTGGGGTTGGTGCCTCTCAAAATAAGAGACTAGTGTCTTTTGTTGAGTTGGTACTCAATTGTGGGGATTGGTGTCTCTAGTGGATTGGTGCCTACAAAAAATGTAAGAGAAGTTATATATAAGCAATATTTTGCTGTGGTTTTTTCCTACAAGGGTTTCCATATAAATCGTGTGTTCATCTTGTGTTCTTTATTGCTAGATATTGCATGTGTGTTATTGTTGTGGATGATTAAATTATGAAGTATTACTTTTGTGGTTGTTTAAGATTTGAAAAGTAAAATATTGTTGTTATACTGATTCATCCCCCTCAATATAATTGAGTGCTCTTCAATTGGTATCAAAGCGAGTTCATTCAAAGATAGTCTATCCGCTAGAAGGAAGATCCAAAAGAGCACATATGGCCAAACGAGAAGGATATGGCTTCTCATCAAACAATACACTGTTGTTTAATGGAAAAAAAATGTTCTTTTTGGAGTTGAAAATGGCTACATAGCCCCTGCGACTCCCCCAACGAATCAGGCAAGAAAGAGGGAAAGTGAAAACAATGCAAAAGAGAAGAATGTGATTTTGTGTGGATTATTTGAATCAAAGTTTGTAAAAGTTATGCATTGTAAATCAACTAAGGACATGTGGGATAAGTTGAGGAATATCCATGAAGGATATGACAAAGTAAAGAAGGAAAAGTTTCAAACCCATAGAAGAAAATTTGAAAGCCTTAAGATGAAAAAAGAAGAAAATATAGCCTCTTATTTGCTTCATGTTGATGAGATTGTGACTCAATAAGAGGTCTTGGTGAAAAAGTTGAAGAAGCTGTGATTGTGCAAAAGGTATTAAGGTCTTTACCTTTAAGATTTGATTCCAAAGTTTCAACGATTAGAAAAATTAACAAAGGATGAGTTGCATGGGATTCTTATTGCCTATGAAATGAGGATTGAAGAAAAACCATCTCAAAGGGTGCAAACCTTCAAAGCATCAAAGAAGGAAAAAAATAAAGTGTATGAACCAAGTGATAGCTCAAATAGTGAAACAAATGATGAAGAAGAAGCCCACTTCAAGAGCAAGATAAAGAAAGGATCTGGGAAGTACCAAGGTAAGTTACCATTTAAATGTTTTAATTGTGGTAGAATAGATCATTTTTCTTCTAAGTGTCTATAGGTTAAGATTGAAAGCAACAATGATGAGGATCACTACATGAAGAAATAAAGAAGATTTCAACAAAAGAAGGGTTACAAAAAAGGTCAACATGAAAAGGAGGACTTCCAGCAGTATAAGAAGAGTCTTTATGCCAAGGAAGATAATAGCTCATCGGAGGAAAGCAATGAAGAAATCTCTATCAATGATAGTTAAGAAATACTCTTTATGGCAATGGAAGCAAAGGGTGATAAAGAGGAAAATAAAGAAAAAAGAGATTTAGAAGAAGAGCATAGGAAAGACGAAGAAGAAGTGGATCTTGAGGAAGAAATCCATTATGCCTATTGTGAGATCGAGAAGCTTAAGAAAATAAGTTTGAAACAAGGATTACGAATTCAAGAGGACAGTGAAGCCAAAGAAAAATTAATACAAAGTCTTGAAGAATAAAAAAAGTTGATTGTAGATCTAAAAGTTCAAGTAGAAGAAGCAAAAATAATTGAAGAGGAGATGAGAAACCAATTGAAGAAAAATGATGAAAATTGTGAGAAGTTGGAACATGAGATTGTTTAAACGACTCAATTAAACAAGAACGAGAAGAACGAGAAGAGTTTGGGAATATTGGATGACATCATCAATTCTTAAAATCCTACATTTGATAGTGGTATTAGATATGAAGAAGGCCAAAGTTCTAAAACAATTCAATCATCAAAGAAATTAAATGAAGAGAAGAAGTATGATGATGTTATCAAAAGATCTATCAATAGTGAGAGCACCAAGAAGGAAGAAGGTAATATCCTTCATAAGGACAAGGGTGACTATAGAGGATCATTCCCTTCAAGACAAGCACCTATGACCAAGTTTTATCACTCTTTCTATGGTTATTTCTATTCATGCAATCATTTTGGTCATAAATAAGTGGATTGTAGAGTTCGTGCAAGGAATGATTTTGGGTTCTCAAGTAGGAACTACACTTCATGTGCTTCTTTAGTGAATTATAATGTCACATGTTATAAATGAAACAAATTTGGGCATAGAACACGATTTCACAGAAGTTGTTTTGTATCTCCTAGACAAACCAAGAAGGTGGAGACCATAGCCAAACAAAAAGTAGAATTTACAAAAGTTTGGAAGAGGAAACAAGAGGAAGAGAAAGAAAAATCTTTGTTTCTGCTCCATGCACAAATAGTATCACTAAGTTCATTATTGTCAATCAGATTGCACCCGAACGCTCGATTAGTTAAATCTAGCAATCTGTTGAAACATGGAATGATTCTCAGGCCTGTGGGTTGCCTAACTTTGAGAATCAATCTCCAGAGAGGGTTGGTTCCCTTAACGAAAAACTCCTAAAACTAACTGATTTGGCTGGGAAAGGGGTAGAGAGACTAAGTTTGAATTCTAAACTATGAAATTTTAACTATGGTGATGCACCGAAGAATTCAACATGCAGACTTAACTCATAAAACAATTATTCACTATTTTTATTCGCACAACTAGATCTGGAAGCTTAAACACTTGAAAATTTTAAACAAAGGCTATTAAAGAAACGATCACAGAAGGAAAACATGATTTCCACAACTAGACTGTTCGATTATTGATTAGCACAATGTTTAACCAGTGGATTTAAACTTGGATGCATATAGAATTCACTAAAGAGACAAAAATATTTAAAGGTTTCATAAACTGCAACACAATAATTACTTCGATCAATCCCACTTGACTAAGATGCTTGAAACTTTGAAGGCAAATTCTAAAATACTGAAAGTTGAAGGAATTCTCTGCAATAACACGATTTGAACCTGTAAAAAACACTGCTGTATTACTCTATAAAAATGCTGAGTTACAAGATGATTCACTTTGCAGAGTGCAAAGGCTGAAAAATAAGAACTCATTGAAAAACAAATGAGTTTTTCAATATATACAAAACCCTTTCCAAAAAGCATGTCAAAATGAACTGAAAGTCCAACTGGAAGAAAAGGTGATAACTCCAAAACCAAATCTGAGCAAAAGAAAATACCTCTGAAAAAGAGACCCAAAACCATGCAAAACAAGTTCAGTTAAGCTCGAATTCACTACCAAGTCATAACTGATACATGCGGAGACTCGAACTGAACTGCAAATCCCTGAAAAGTAGGCCAAAGCATGCAAGAGCTACCTCGTTTGTGTCAATCCGCCCATGCAAAAATAAACTCCATCTTTGCCTTATTCTATGCTTGCATTTATTGGATTTATTTAATTTAATGTTATTTCGCCTAAAAATAGTAATATTAATCAAATGATTTATAGTTTTATCATTTAATTAATACTGCTTTACATGGGTAAGCAAGAAATAACATTAAATTGATTGCATTTAATCAATGCAAGCATAGTCTATGTATATCACAAAAATGCATGATGAAATACACTATTTACCTTAACACAATATTCGGCCATTTAACATTTTTGGCACTTTATCATTGCCACAATACTTGGCATAATTTATCCACTAATGATGTCGACCACCATTTGACTATACTTAGGCAGAAATTTATCAATAATTAAAAGGTTCTGCCATAACACCCTAGCATCAATCTTCATCACCATTTGATAAGGCCGACCATTTCTTGACTTATTGATTTCAAAACGTGACTATGGAAACAATTAATGTAATACCACTCCATTTTGCTTCTTGTTCAAGTTGCTTTATGCTATGTTTGGTTGCAGTTACTTTGATACCGGATACATTTTGTTATGATGTGTTGATCGCTACTATTGAGCGACAACTATTATTATGGGATGGAGTTATCTGATTATTGTTTCACATGCATTATGGATTAATGATGTTGTAGAGTTAGCATGAGATATTATTATGAGATTATTGGAATTATGATGGAAGTGTCAGTTTTGATGAGTGTATGGGTGAAGAGGATGAGTTCGCATCACTTGCTTGCGAGCGCCTTGCGAATCCGTAATTCCTTCTTCACGGTGTGTATTATATGCTGGATATATTGTATGATGTTGTTTACTTGGTTGCAGAATTGCAGGTACATGACATCGACTCCACCTGGTTTCATAGGTTTGAGCGTGTCGATCCAACGGTTAAGTTGAACGGGAGATAGTAGCTAGGTAACATGTGTCAAGTTTACACCCTAGCCTTAGTGTGTCGTCAGTCGTGTGTGTCGAGCCATTGTCTGTCTTGTTTTAATGTTATTTAATTTTGAAAGATTATTGATTTGGAAATAAATACTTAGAATAATTGCATTTAAATCATGTTGATGGTTATTTAATTTAAATAACGAAATGTGGATAAAAGTTTATATTTAAATTAATTAATTATATTTAGTTTATTTAATTAATTAAATTTGATCCAAGGGGTTGAATTTAGTTATTAAATAATTAAATTAATTAATTAAACGTGATACAAGAGAATGAAAGAAAATTAAAAAATTAAAATTAAATTTGAAATTTAATTTCAACGTATGAGAATTAAATTAGAAATTGTAATTAAATGTTTATTTGGGAAATTAGTTGCAACTTTGGAAATTAATTTATTATTTGAAATTGAAATTGAAATTAATATCTAATTTGCATGTAATGTGAATTAGGATTGTAAAAATTGAAATTGAAATTGAAATTAATATCTAATGTGCATGTAATGTGAATTAGGGTTGTAAAAATTGAAATTGAAATATCTAATTTGCATGTAATGTGAATTAGGGTTGTATTAGGTATTTTTGATTTATAAAGAATACATGTTTTAATTTTAGGGTAGGAAAGAGAGATTTAGAAAAAAAATACATTTTTACAGCAGGGAAAATTTTTTTGATAATTTTTTCTCCTCTTTTTTGTTCTAAGACTTTTGTTTCCCATTTCCAACAATGAGGGATTGAGGTTTATAAGACTTCATGGTGCCCATTTGTATCAATTTGTCTTGCTCCCTTGTCAAGTCTACAATGGTCATCTAAAGATGATATTTTCCACATGGCTCCAAGAGCCCTTTTGGTGGAATAGAAGGTAAAGATAAACACAAAGTATTTAGGACTTAATTTGGAAAGTACAAAAAGGGTGAGTTGATCCTCTCTTTTCTCTATCCCACATTCTTTTAGTTGCAACCTTAATGATTTGAATTTGGTGAAGTAATCCTCCAAAATGTCAAAATTACTTGGACTCAAGCTTATGAGTTCATTTTCTAACTCACGAGTTCTTAATTTATCCAGCTTCCTAAAATGTTTTTCTAAGGATAGCCAAACTTCATTGGGTGTTTTCATGATTTCCATATGAAATAGTAGTTTAGGAGATAGATTAAGACATAAAAATTGAAGGATTGATCACATTTGTTAAATCATTTTTCTTCATCTTTAGCAGCGATAGGTTATTTTTCAATACCCATAGTTACCCTATACAACACTTTACTCTTTAGCATAAGTTGAACATCAAGATTCCACTCATGATAATTAAAGGGTGTGAGACGCTTAATAGGTTAATTGATTCTATGCTTAAGTAGATGATTTGTTGTAGAAATGAAAAAGGAAAAAATGAAGAAGTGCATAAGGAAGGTAGGAAGTGCACATGATACAACAAAATAACACCCCCCTTGATTCAATTTTAGACCTCGTTGAATTATGGCACTTTATATTTTTAGTACATAGATTTTAAACAATTTGGGATGAAAAATGACACTTTATAAAAATAGTGCGAAATAATTCTCAATGGACTAGGCTCGAAAAAATAAGCATCTTTACAAAAATGACACTCAATTTTGAGCTACCGATTAAAAGTTACAATGCTTTTAATTTTTGAGTCTTTATAAAATTAACACATAGGAAATATATATTTTTAAATATCCACAAAATTTAGGGGGAAAAGTTAGAGAATAAATAGAAGGGAGTTAAGCCCTCTTTGGTTGGTCATAACCACACCATATGACCAGGGGGCTAAGTTTTTAGTGTCCTCCACGCCACACACCACACACGGGATCACATTCTTGTAATGGAATGACAAATGCTAAATAAATATTGTGACCTACAACTCATATGCGGCCTCCAATAGAGATGTAAAACAAGATAATACCCTCTACAAAATCCTTTCACACTATAGAAGGTGAAATGATGAAAAATAGGAGATGTGTGGTGTTGGATGAAAAGGGGTTCACCACAATGACCTATTTTCCTTATTTTATTCAAAATGTAAGCTATAAAATACAAATGAAGAACAATAATCAAATTTGATTAAAACAGTAATCAAAAGGAAAATCTGGAAAGGGGAAATTGATGTGTACCTTTCACCAAAAGTCACCTTTTAAAGCTCATTGAGGACTCATTTGCCCTATGCAAATGGGTCTTGGCTAAGGTTTCTGAAAATCAGTTTTTGGGTTCTCTTCTACCAGGTCTACACTCTGAGATTCCAGGTGTTCATTGTCAGATAGCCAAAAATAAATTATGTAGAAGAGTTTCCATGATTTGACAACTTTTCTTACAACTTTGACAACTTTGCAACTTTTTTGAATTTTACTCCTCAAAGGATCTTTAACCTAAAATTTGCAATCAAACATCAAAGAGAGAAAAATGTTGCTTGTTAAGTGAATGGGGGTTTTCCTTGGTAAAACCCCATTTTGGTAATTAAACCTTGAAATGAAATGAAATAGCATGAAAGAATAATGAATGAAAAAATCTATGTAACAACTCACCAAACCTTAACTAAACCTTGGATAACAAATCTACAAACTTGCATGAAGTGGCCTCAATGAATGTAGATCTTGATCATGAAACTTGATGTGAAACAATGCCTTTGAATGCTTGATTAGATCTTGAACACTACATCACCATATTAGTTCAAACAACATGCATGATGCAAGAAATTTTTGACATGATGAATGAATCTTGATTGCTGCAATAATCTTCTATAATTCTACCCTTGAATGCTCTTGAAGTGCTCTTGTGAAAATACTCTTGATTGCTTATAAAATTCTAGGATGAGCTTAGTGAAATAACCTTGTATTTATATGTATCTTAACATTAATTCCCGAGATTCAAATATCACAAGACGACATTGAATTATAGATTTGAAATCATTAAAATATCGGCAAAAACATATTTCAAAGGGGGTACTAGGTCTAAGTGAGGACCCATTCGCCATAGGGTGAATGAGTCCTATGTCACTTACCTATGACACACATTAATCAAGGTTAAACATTATGTTAAATTAGGGTCCTAGATCTAAGTGAGGACCCATTTGCCCTATGGAAAATGGGTCCTAGGTCACTTACCTAGGACACACATCTTCCAAAGTTAAAACTTGTGAAATGACATTTATTAATGTTTATCCTTCGAAAATTGCAATTAATTAGGTTTGGATTTTAATAAAGGGGCTAATTAAGGCAAATTAACCTCAATCAATTAATAAAACCCTAGATTAATGTGAAAGTGTAAAGGTACACCTTACACCACCAAAGATGAGGCACAATTAAGTCCATTTTATTTAAAAGGGGCCCTAAACTTAATGTAAATATGAAACCATATTACAACACTAAATCAAAACAACATTATCTTGGGAAATAAGGTGTCTCAACCTTTGCGGTTTCCTAGCATTAAAATATTAATTTATTAATGCTTATGTTGTATTTTCTTCCTCATATTAATTTGTCATCTAATGTGACTTGGCATGGTGAGTTGTCAACATATTGGGAGGTGACATAGGATGTGACATGGATGTTGTGGTCTCCACAAGGCAATGTAGGCATCCCACTTTGGGAAGATATTTGTTAACATGTGTCGGCATCTACGAGGGATTCTACGACAAAGTATGGCATATTCTTATGACGAATTCCTATGACAATCATATGATGTGTAAGAGCTATATTCTATGACAGGTTGGACAAGTGTTGGAAGGAATCTTTGCATGGGAAAGTAGCCACCCAAGTTTGACCGATGCTAGGCTATAAGGGAATGTAAGAGGCATCTTCTATATTTAGTCAGTTATGACAAATTCTCTTATAGCTATAAGAGTTGTCATATATGACATTCTATGACATTGTAAGGCATCTATCACACCTATTAGGGGAAAATTTGGGCCATCCAAGTATGGAGGCATGAAAGGGGGGTTAGGAATCATGTGACAAGTGTCATAGGAGTGAAATATGTGTTTGAAAAATGTGCCACATGGATTTGGACGCCCATCTCTTGTAGCTTGTTCTAGAGCTACCTTCATGCTTGTATTCTCTATATATTGGATATCTTCGAGTGGGTTTAGTATGTTGTTTTTGAAGGTGTTGCTATGTTGTTAGAATTACTTTAGAATTCAACACTTGTGTATACTCTTGAAGAACTTGCATTGCAAGTATGTTGTAATCACCATTGATTTGATAATACATTGTGTAGGTTTTGAAGTGTGGGTTTTTTCACTTAAAAGGGTTTCCCCCATGATATATCTAGTGTTGTGAGCTTATTATACTTACATGCATTGTTGTTTTGGTAATATTCTTGTTGTGCATCTCATATTGTAACTGAAAAAGAATTAAAATTGCACATCTCTCCTCTTAGATCAGCATTAGGAAGTGTTTTCGCATACCTTGCTTCCTTTCAATTGGTATTAGAGCTTGATCACCTTTGATCCTAGTTGTTGGGTAGAGGGTTTTTTGTACCGATCTTTATTTGACTAGGAGCCTGCATAGTCAGTTTGAAATCTTTGTTGCAAAAGAGATGGTTGGCACATCTAGAAGAATTGAGATGGAGAAGTTTAACAGTGGTAACTTTGAGCTTTGGAAGCTCAAGATGGAAGACATGCTCGTAGATCGTGATCTATGGCTTGTAGTTTCTGGAACTATGTCATCTGGCATGAAACAAGAAGATTGGGATCTCATGGATAGGAAATCCAAGGGTCTTATTAGACTCTGTTTGGATGATTTTTTCCTCCTGAATGTCTATGAAGATAAATTTTTTGCTTCTCTATGGAAGAAGCTTGGTGATGTTTATCAAGCTAAATCCCTGGTAAACAAGCTTTTCCTAAGAAATAAGATGTATTCTATGAAAATGGAAGATGGAGGACCTGTTGCAGATCATTTAAACTCTTTTTAACATGTTGGTTGCTCAACTGGGTTCCGTTGGAGACAAGATTGATGAACAAGACTATTGCATGCTCCTTTTGTGTTTGTTGCCAGACTCTTGGGATCACCTACTAATGGCTATTGGAAGCACTACTTCCACCTTCAAGATGGAGGAGGTGGTTGCCTCATTATTATCTAAAGAGATGCCAAGGAAGTCTTCTAAGATGGCCAATGAGGCCCTTACAGTTCATGGTAGACCAAAGGAGAGAGGCAAAAAGAAAGACAAGAAATCTAAGTCAAAGTATCCAGGGAGATCTAAGTTACCTGGTAAGAAGTCCAAGGAAAAATGTTGGAACTGTGGTGAAATTGGTCACATTCGAAAATATTGCAATCAGGAGAAGAAGAAGAAGAAAAACAAGTATTTCTCTTATTTTGAATCCGAGAAATCATCTCAAGATGATGGAGAAGCATTTATTGCAACCTTGGCAACCCATTAATTGGATGATGTGTGGTTGATAGATTCAGGTGCATCCTTTCACACAACTTCTTATAGAGATTGGTTCTCGAAGTATGAGGAGTACAATGGCAGAGAGGTGTATCTGGGTGATGAATCTCACCTGAAGATTGTTCGTCGTGGAAGAGTCAAAATCAAATTTCCTAATGGACGAGTGAAGGGGATCAATGGTGTATTGCATATCCCTGGTTTGGCACAAAACCTGTTATCTATAAGTAAATTGAATGATGTGGGTGTGCAAGTAGTTTTCTTGAATGAAGGATGCAAGATTACGAGAGGAGCTATGGTGCTTGCTAAGGGTGTTTAGATTGGCACTCTGTTTTAGCTTGCATGCACTGTGTAGTGAAATAGTTCTTTTGTTATGAAGAAGAGATCTTGAATCACTATCCTCACCATCAAAACCAGTAGCGAAGAAGATTGTTGCATCTACTTTTGATGGTTGTGCTTTCTGGGTACCCAAGGGTGCTCAATCTATGGAGATGAAACTTCTAACAGAGAAAACTATGTTATCGCACCAAAGGCTTCACCACATTGGTGAGAAGGGTCTTAGAACTCTAAAAAATAAAAATCTTGTTTTAGGGGATGAATGATTGTAATCTTGAGTATGATTTTTGCGAACATTGCATTTATGGAAAGCAAAATTGTGTTCAGTTTTACTCTAGTTCTCACAAATATTCTGAGGTGTTGAATTTGATTCGTTTTGATGTCTTTGGTCCTGTTAATGTTCCTTTGATTGAAAAAACTGTTTATTTTGTTTCATTCATTGATTATTACAGTAGAAGGACATGGGTTTATTTCCCTATAAGTAAATCTAAAGTCTTTAATAGATTTAAAGAATTTAA
Source organism: Sequoiadendron giganteum (assembly GCA_007115665.2). Lineage (NCBI taxonomy): Eukaryota > Viridiplantae > Streptophyta > Pinopsida > Cupressales > Cupressaceae > Sequoiadendron > Sequoiadendron giganteum. The sequence goes on from CM021104.1 coordinate 495,161,988, forward strand.
AGCCCTTGTAGGGAATCAAAAGGATAGAAAGATTAAATGTTTGAGGACTGACAATGGCAGTGAGTTTTGTTCGGCAGATTTCGATAGGTTCTGTAAAGAATATGGGATTGAAAGGCACAGGACAACTCCCTACACCCCTCAATAGAATGAAGTTGCAGAAAGAATGAATATGATGTTGATGGAGAGGGCTAGGAGTATTCTTAGTGGAGCTACCCTTGAACAAAAGTTTTAGGTTGAAGTTGTTGCCACTGCCTGCTACCTGATTAATAGGTCTCCTACTTCAACGATTGTGTATAAGACACCCATGGAAGTGTGGTATGGTAAAAAGTCCTCATTGAGACATATTTGAGTATTTGGTTGTGAGGCATATGATCATGTGCCTAAGGAGAAGAGGTCTAAGTTGGAGAACAAGGTTGTAAAATGTATCTTCATCGGTTATGGCATTGGTGTGAAATGATACAACCTTTGGGATCCTGTAGCCGAAAAAGTTTTGTATAGTAGAAATGTGATTTTCAGGGAACTAGTTACTCCTACAGTTGTGCCTCAGTGAGAGAAAGAAGTAAATGAGTATGTACTTCATATTCTTCCTACCCCCGAAAAAGAAGAACTTGGTAGACCTGATGATGAGGAGAGCTCAAGTAGCTCTAAAAATTCAAATGAAAATGAAGAACCTCAATCTCAACCTTTAAGGTCTACACGGATAAGGCGACAACCTGGTAGGTTTGGATATTCATTGCATGATTCAAGTTGTATTTTTTATTTGATCTCTAATACTCATGAGACTAGGATCGTAAGGGAGGCTATGAGTATGCATGATTTAGATTATTGGAAAAAAGCCATGGATGAAGAAATGGTTGCATTAAAAAGAAATAACACTTGGGATCTAGTGCCCTTTCCTGATGGACATAAACCTGGTGGTTGCAAATGGGTGTTCGAGAAAAAGTTTGGTTTAGATGGCAGTGTTGAGAGATATAAGGCAAGGTTGGTCGTAAAGGGTTATTCCCAAGTTGAGGGAATTGATTATGGTGAGATTTTTTCTCCTGTTGCAAAGCTAGTATCCATTAGATTTTTGTTATCACTTGCTACTGCATATGATTTAGAGATTGAATAGATGGATGTGAAGACAACTTTCCTTCATGGTGACTTGAAAGAAAATATCTATATGTCACATCCAGAGCATTACATTGATAAAGGTACATAAAATTTGGTTTGTAAGTTGAAAAAGTGTTTGTGTGGTTTGAAACAATCACCTAGGATGTGGTACCAAAAGTTTGATTCTTTTGTATTGAGTTTGGGATTTCTAAGGTCGAAATCAGATCATTGTGTCTATTTCAAAACAATTGATGATCACATTCTCACTATTGCATTATACGTAGTTCACTAGGAATGGTAAATATTTGGCTTCTAATTTAAAGTCTTAGCTTTCAACATAGTTTGAAATGAAGGATTTAGGTGCAGGTAAGTACATTTTGGATATGAAAATTAGAAGAGACAGGGAAAACAAAAAACTTTGGTTTGGACAGAGTATGTGAATTCTATGTTGGAAAGATTCAACATGGCAAATTGTAGACCATTGTGTGTTCTTGTTACAATGGGGACAAAGTTATTAGTTTTAGATTGTCCAAAATCTCCTAGTGAGGTGGAGGATATGATGAGAGTACCTTATGCTAGTGTTGTTGACAATTTCATGTATGCCATGGTTTGTACAAGACCAAACATTACCCAAGTAGTGGGAGTCCTTAGCTGATTCATGGCTAATCCTGGACGAGTACATTAGGATGCGGTAAAAAGTGTATTTAGGTATTTACGAGGTACTTCTAAGTATTCCTTATGTTATCATGGATATCCTACAGGATCTTTGCATTCAGTTTGTATTCATGGATTGAGATTGGGTAGGTGACATTGACAACATAAGATCCACCAGTGCCTATGTGTTTACTATGTCCAGTGGTGCTATAAGATGGATGAGTAAGCAACAAGTTGTAGTTGCTTTGTCCACTACAAAAGCAAAGTACATGACAACTACTCATGCTTGTAAGGAAGCCATTTGGCTTCGAAAATTGTGTTCAGATGTTGGGCTTCATGCAAGGATGATTACTATTTGCAGTGACAGTCAAAGTTCTATTTGTTTAGTAAAGAATCCCACCTTCCATGCTAGAACAAAATATATTGAAGTTCAATTCCATTTGGTACATGACATAGTGAAAGATGCTAAGGTGCAAATTAAAAAAGTTGATACTTTGACTAATGTTGCAAATTCCTTGACAAAGCTAGTGAGTATGGAGAAGTTCAGGCGGTGTTCACAGTCTATGGGCCTTTCGGCCCCTAGCAGTTGATCACCTAATTAGATTGGCTCTTGAAAGGTGTTCGACAAGTGGGGGAATGTTGGGAATTAAGGTGTCTCAACCTTTGCAATTTCCTAGCATTAAAATATTAATTTATTAATTCTTATGCTATATTTTATTTCTCATATTAATTTGTCATCTAATGTGACCTGGCACGGTGAGTTGTCAACATATTGGAAGGTGACATGATGTGACATGGATGTTGTGGTCTCCACAAGGATATGTTGGCGTCCCACTTTGGGAAGATATTCTTTGACATGTGTTGGCATCTTTGAGGGATTCTATGACAAAGTATGAAAAATTCTTATGATGGATTCCTAGGAAAATCTTATGACGTGTAAGAGAAAAAATCTATGATAGGTTGGACAAGTGTTGGAAGGAATCTTTGCATGTGAAAGTATGTCAGATTCTTATGACGGATTCCTGTGACAATCTTACGATGCGTAAGAGCCACATTCTATGTGTCATGTCCCCAAAAATTGTGACACTAAGATATAAAGTATCGAGAAACAAATAAATAAATATATGAGGATGTTGGCAATATAATCATAATTATAATTATCCAAAGATAATGTTATAATTACCAAATATAAAATATAAACAAATAACATAATAAAGTAATATCAATATATATATATATACATATATAATAATCTTTATCATCATTGTTAATGTTATTGTCAAAATAAAATAATGATAAAGCATTACTTTGAATACCTTGTTATCAAATAAAATAAAATATTATCAATATAAATATAAATGTTACCATATTGCTAAAATAATGATAATGTTCTAATCACATTAAATAAATGAGATAAGCAAATCATTAATAAAGATGATATTATTATTATTATTATATTTAATTAAATACATATTACATTTATTATACAAAATATATATAAATAATAATAATAATATGTTAAGCATAAAATAAGTAGCAAAAAATATACAACCAACAACCACAATGATTATTAATAAAATCCAACAACCACGATGGGTAAAGAGAGTGGCTACCATAAGACAAGGAGACGTCTTTCTAAAGGGGTGCAATTAGCACCAAGGAAGCATATAAAGAGCCAACAATCAATATGTTTGAATGGGAAGATATAGTTTCAGAAATATAGTTCCCTCTTTGGAGAATTAAGGTTTAGATAAGATAACGATAAGGGATATAATGGAAAGAAGAATATGGGAGAGAGGAGGGGACACGGTGGAAGGGAAATAGGAGTATTTTCAAACCGATCCAGGCAGAAAGGTAAGTAATGTCAATGTATGCTGGAAACTAATCAAAGAATAACTAAATGGTAATAAATGAATATATTAGAAATTTAGTAATGGTTGATGTTTGTCATATATATAATTATAAATGATAAATATAATTATAGCAAATATAATATGTTTCCTATATATAATTCATATGTTGGTAAATATATTTTGTGGTAATTGATAATTATATATTCAAGTATATATATATATGTATATTGAAAAGGTGGTGGACACAAACAATATATATATAATGTTATTTAGGATTATCCAATAATGATGCTTGCAACAATTATTGAGCCTTATAAATAACGACTCCTTTTATTCACTATGATGTTAAAATGGTATAATAGAATTCCATCTATGGGATCTCGAAAGATGTTTAATATCTAATGTACTCATGAAATATATTATAGAGGAATCATTCAGAATGGCTAATAGGGAGGAAATGAATAACCCTTTGACAAGAATGAAATACTTATATCATCTTCGATCCAATTAGATGTTGTCACTTAAATTTATTAATCTCTAACATTCCTAATGTCTCTTTGAGAAATATTTTGAACACAAGATTCAGGTTTAAGTGTTTCCATTAGAAAGGGGTCATTACACTATGACAAGTTGGACAAGTGTTGGAAGGCATCTTTGCATGGGAAAGTAGGTGCCCAAGTTTGACCTATGATAGGTTGTAAGGGAATGTAAGAGGCATCTTCTATATTTAGTCAATTATGAAAGATTCTCTTACACCTATAAGAGTTGTCATATATGACAAATTCTATGACATTGTAAGGCATCTATCGTACCTATTAAGGGAAAATTTGGGGTGCCTAAGTATGGAGGCATGTAAGGGGGGTTAGGAATCATGTGACAAGTGCCACAGGAGTCAAATATGTGTTTGAAAAATGTGTCACATGGATTTGGACGCCCATCTCTTGTAGCTTGTTCTAGAAGCTACCTTCATGTTTGTATTCTCTATATATTGGATATCTTGAAGTGGATTTAGCATGTTGTTTTTGCAGGTATTGTTATGCTATCAGAATTACTTCAGAATTCAACACTCGTGTATACTCTTGAAAAACTTGCATTGAAAGTGTGTTGTAATCACCATTGATTTGATAACACATTGTGTAAGTTTTGGAGTGTGGGGTTCTTCACTTGAAAGGGTTATCCCCATGATAAATCTTGTGTTGTGAGTTTATTATACTTGCATGCATTATTGTTTTGGTAATATTCTTGTTGTGCATCTCATATTGTAACTGAAAAATAATTAAAACTATACATCTCTCCTCTTAGACCAACATTAGGAAGTGTTTCTGCATACCTTGCTTCCTTTCAGTTGGTGTCAAGGCTTGATCACCTTTGATCTTAGTTATTAGGTAGAGGGATTTTTGTACTAATCTTCATTTGGGAGCCTGTGCAGTGAGTTTGAAATCTTTGTTGCAAAAGAGATGGCTGGAACATCTAGAAGAATTGAGATGGAGAAGTTTAATAGTGGTAACTTTGAGCTTTGGAAGCTCAAGATGGAAGACATGCTCGTAGATCGTGATCTATGGCTTGCTGTTCCTAGAACTATGCCATTTGACAGTAAAAGAAGAAGATTGGGATCTCATGGATAGGAAAGCCAAGGGTCTTATTAGACTCTGTTTGGCTGATTTTGTCCTCCTGAATGTCCATGGAGAGAAAACTTCTACTTTTCTGTGGAAGAAGCTTGGTGATGTTTATCAAGCCAAATCCATGGTAAACAAACATTTTCGGAGAAAGATGTATTTTCTAAAAATGGAAGATGGAAGATCCATTGTATATCATTTAAACTCTTTTAACATGTTGGTTGCTCAACTGGGTTCCGTTGGAGACAAGATTGATGAACAAGACCATTGCATGCTCCTTTTGAGGTCGTTGTCAAACTCTTGGGATCACCTCGTAATGGCTATTGGAAGCACTACTTCCACCTTCAAGATGGATGAGGTGGTTGCCTCATTATTATCTGAAGAGATGGGAATGAAGTCTTCTGAGATGGCCAAGGAGGCCCTTGCAGTTCGTGGCAGACCAAAGGAGAGAGGCAAAAGAAAGACAAGAAATCTAATTCAAAGTATCCAGGGAGATCTAAGTTTCCTAGTAAGAAGTCCAAGGCAAAATGTTAGAACTGTGGTGAAACTGGTCACATTCGGAAAGACTACAAGAAGGAGAAGAAGAAAAATAAGTCTTTTTCTGATTTTGAATCTAAGAAATCATCTCAAGATGATGGAGAAGCATTTATTTCAGCCTTAACAACCCATGCATCGGATGATGCACGGTTGATAAATTTTGGTGCATCCTTTCACATGACTTCTCATAGAGATTGGTTCTTGAAGTATGAGGAGTAGAATGGGAGAGAGGTGTATCTAGGTGATGACTCTCACCTGAAGATTGTTGGTTGTGGAAGAGTCAAAATCAGATTTCCTGATGGACAAGTGAAGGGGATCAATGGTGTACCGCATATACCTGATTTGGCACGTAACCTGTTATCTATAAGTATATTGAATGATATGGGTGTGCAAGTAGTTTTATTGAATGGAGGATGCAAGATAACGAGAGGAGCTATAGTGCTTTCTAAGGGTGTTCGGATTGACATTGTTTTAGCTTGATGCATGCATTGTGTAGTGCAATAATTCTTTTGTTATGAAGATGAGATATTCAAAGTCACTATCCTCACCATTAGAACCTATGTTATGGCACCAAAGGCTTGGCCACATTGGTGAGAAGGGTCTTAGAACCCTAAAAAAAAAATCTTGTTTAGGGGACAAATGATCGTAATCTTGAGTTTGATTTTTACAAACATTGTATTTATGGAAAGCAAAACCGTGTTCAGTTTTACTCTAGTTCTTACAAATCTTCTAAGGTGTTGGATTTGATTCATTCTGATGTATTTGGTCTTGTTAATGTTCCTTTGATTGCAAAATCTGTTTATTTTGTTTCATTCTTTGATGATTACAATAGGACATGGGTTTATTTCCTTATAAGAAAATCTGAAGTCTTTAATAGATTCAAAGAGTTTAAAGCTCTTGTAGAGGATCAGGAGGATAAAAAGCTTAAATGTTTGAGGATTGGCAATGGATGTGAGTTTTGTTCGACATATTTTGATAGGTTCTATAAAGAACATGGGATTGAAAGGCATAGGACAACTCCCTACACCCCTCAATAGAATGGAGTTGCAGAAAGAATGAATAGGACGTTGATGGAGAGCGCTAGGAGTATGCTTAGTGGAACTAGCTTTGAAAAAAAAATTGGGTTGAAGTTGTTGCCACTGCCTGCTACCTAATTAACAAGTCTCCTACTTCAACGCTCGTGGATAAGACACCCATGGAGGTATGGTCTAGTAAAAAACCCCCATTAAGACATATTTGAGTATTTGGTTGTGAGGCATATGCTCATGTGCCTAAGGAGAAGAGGTCTAAGTTGGAGAATAAGGTTGTAAAATGTATCTTCATCGGTTATGGCATTGTTATGAAAGGATACAAGCTTTGGGATCCTATGGTCGAAAAAAAACTTTATATAGCAAAAATGTGTTTTTCAAGGAACTAGTTACTCCTAAAGTTGTGCCTCAGCCAGAGATAGAAGTAAAAAAGTATGCAGTTCATATTATTCCTACCCCCGAGAAAGAATAACCTGGTAGGCCTCATGACAAGGAGAGCTCAAGTAGCTCTGAAATTTCAGATGAAAATGAAGAACCTTAATCTCAACTTTTGTGAAGGTCTACACGGGTAAGGCGACAACTTGATAGGTTTGGATATTCATTGCATGATTCAAGTTGTATTTTTTCTTTGATCTCTAATACTCATGAGCTTAGGATTGTAAGGGAGGCTATGGGTATGCATAATTTAGATTCTTGGAAAAAGACCATGGATGAAGAAATGGCTGCATTAAAAAGAAATAACAATTGTGATCCGGTGCCCTTGCCTGATGGATGTAAACCCGTTGGTTGCAAATGGGTGTTCAAGAAAAAGTTTGGTTCAGATGTCAATGTTGAGAGATATAAGGCAAGGTTGGTCACAAAGGGTTATTCCCAAGTTGAGGGAATTGATTACGGTGATATTTTTTCTCCTGTTGCAAAGCTGACATCCATTAGATTTTTGTTATCACTAGCTACTGCATATGATTTAGAGATTGAATAGATGGATGTGAAGACAATTTTCCTTAATGGTGACTTGAAGGAACAAATCTATATGTCACAACCAAAGCATTACATTGATAAAGGTACAAAAAATTTGGTTTGTAAGTTGAAAAAGTCTTTGTATGGTTTGTACCAATCAACTAGGATGTGGTACCAAAAGTTTGATTCTTTTGTATTTTGTTTGGGATTTTTGAGGTCGAAATTAGATCATTGTGTCTATTTCAAAATAGTTGATGATCACATTCTCATTATTGCATTATATGTTGATGATATGTTGTTCATTGGGAATGGTAAATCTTTGATTTCTAATTTGAAGCCTCAACTTTCAACATAGCTTGAAATGAAGGATTTAGGTGCAACTAAGTACATTCTAGGTATGCAAATCCAAAGAGATAAGAAAAACAAAAAACTTTGGTTAGGTGAATTCTATGTTGGAAAGATTCAACATGGAAGATTGTAGACCATTGTGTGTTTCTATTATGATGGGGACAAAGCTATTAGTTTCAGATTGTCCAAAACCTCCTAGTGAGGTGGAGGATATGATGAGAGTACCTTATGCTAGTGTTGTTGGTAGTTTTATGTATGTCATAGTTTGTACAAGACCAGACATTGCCCAAGCGGTGGGAGTCCTTAGCCGATTCATGGCTAATCCTGGACAAGTACATTGGGATGCAGTAAAAAGAGTATTTAGGTATTTGTGGGGTATTTTCTGTTAGTTTTTATGATCCGATATAAGACAAAATTTTAATTCAAATCAAACACAAAGAACACAACCAATACCCTGGGAAAACCCTCCACTTGAGGGAGAAAAACCCAACAATTATATCTCTTATATATTGAAGCAATAAGAGAAAAAATCTTCTTTACAACTCAGGCACAACACAATGTCGATATTGATACAATGAATAATCACATCTCCTAGACGCGAATACAAATGAATATGTTTCTCCTTGAGATCGATCTGTTGCTACAAAATGATGACTTGCTGCTAGGCACAAACTTCTTTAGGAATGCGAATTATGATGAATGAACTTGATGATCTAATGAATGGCCATCACTTACATAAATACTCGCTGAAGGAGAAAGACGTGCCTCCTCAAGGCAATAAGTCAGCCTCAAAGAAGACGTGCCTCTTGAATATCATGATGTTGGCCTCAACTTAAAATTGCGACTTCTCAAAAGTCAACTTAATTAATTATTAACAATAATTAATATTTATTTTATTACTTGTATATGAAGTGCCTCTTCATATTGCAAATCAATAATATAAATTAAATAGCCATTAGGCTATATTTAATTTATTGCCTATAGAGAAACACGTGCCTGGAAGTAAGAGGCCCGCGGCTGCCAATAACATCAACACTCCCTCTCAGCTAGGGAGGAATACTTCCAACTGTGCAAGACATATCACCTCATCGTGATGTCAATCACCATGGCTACACCCATGTGTGGGAAAGAGCATATCAACTCATCGTGATATCAACCACCATGGCTACACCCATGTGTGGAAAAGAGCATATCACCTCATCGTGATATCAACCATCATGGCTACACCCATGTATGGTATATGTGCACAAGTGCCCATCACTCAACATGATGTCGTTATTTCATCATGACGTTCACCATGGCTACTCCCAAAGGGTGAATAAACATAAGTACAAGAAAATCATCACAAACTCTCTATCGTGATGTTGTCATGGAGTCACACACATGACATCCACCTTGGCTACTCCCAAAGGGTGGAAACAAGGGCTTGCACCTCAAATCTCTCTCATAGAGAGAAATGCATTAAAGCAAATCATAAAAGATCACTGAAGATGAGTCTCCCTCTTAGTTAGGGCTTCATTCTCCACAATACCAAGCTTGTCTCAAAAGTACACAAACTTTAATCTAGAGAGAGGCTTGGTGAGAATGTTTGTCGTCTACTCATCAGTGCTAATGTATCTCAACCGAATTGATTTCCTCAATACTATATCTCTGATATAGTGGTATTTGATCTCAACCTATTTGGTTATGTCATGAAACATTGGATTGACAAAAAGCTTCACACAACTTTGATTATCACAATGAATGATAGTAGGCTCCACTGATTGTCCAAAAAATCCTGCAAGGAGCTTCTAGAGCCACATTGCTTCTCGAGCTGCCACACATGCTGCAATATACTATACCTCTAATGTACTTAGTGCCACTGAAGACTACTTCCTACTACACCAGGAGATCATAGCAGACCCAAAACTAAAACAACATCCATAGGTTCTCTTTTGATTAGCAACACAACTTCGCCAATCAGAATCTGTATAACCATGCAGCTTCAAGTCCACACTAGAAGAATATCTCAAGCCATATCCAACTGTGCCACACAAGTATCTCAAGATATGCTTTGCTACAACTACATGTATTTGCCTTGGTTCACACATGAACTGACTAAGTGCACTCACTACATAGAAAATATCTGGTCTATTGTTGACTAGATACATCAACGATCCAATCAACTGTCGGTACATGGTAGGATCCACTAGATCTAAACTAGCTACAACCTCCTTTAACTTCTCAAAATTTGTTTCCATAGGTGTAGACATGGATTTACAATCCATCATACCAAATCTCTTCAAGATGTCTATTGTATACTTCCCTTGACTTAGAATGATCTCATCAGGCATCTGCCATACTTCTAAACCAAGGAAGTAATGCATGTACTTAAGATCCTTCATTTCAAATTCAGAAGCCAACTCCTTGCATTTGAGAATGAGGTGTTCTTCTCCGATAAGAAATAGATCATCAACACAAAGAACCAAGATCAAGGCCTCACCATTAATTACCTTGAAATATAGATTAGAGTCTGCATCATTCTTGTAGAAGCCCAAACTCAACAGGTGTCGATCAATCCTTTCATACCAAGCACGAGGAGCCTGCTTAAGGCCATACAATGCCTTCTTCAATCTGCAAACACGAGACTATTTCCTATGAACCTAAAATCCATCAGGTTGCTCAATGTATGCCTCTTCTTCAATTACACCATTTAGAAATGGTGTCTTCACATCCATTTGGTGTAACTTACATCCTTTAGCTGCTGCAATGGAAATGATAGTTCTGATGGAGGTATAACGAGCAACTGGAGCAAATGTTTCCTCATAATCTATCCCCTCTTTCTGAGAGAATCCTCTAGCCACAAATCTAGCCTTGTACTTCTCAATGCTTCCATCTACTGCATGCTTGATCTTTAATAGCCATTTAGAAGATACAACATATTTGTCTTCTGGTCTAAGTACAATGTCCCAAACATCGTTCTTGAGAATGGATTCATATTCTTCATCCATAACATCTTTCCATACTTGCTAACTTGAAGCTTCCTCAACACTGGAAGGCTCAAACTCAATCATTTGCTTCATCAATGCAATATAGTTTGAAAACTTATGAGATCTTTTGCTTTCTCTAAATGTTCCTCTAGGGGCTGCAATTTTTTTTGCCTCCTACATTGTTCACCTAGCCCATAAAGGTCTATTTCTACCAATAACAATGTCGGTAGGCCCATCAATAGGTTCCAAAGGCTCAACTAGTTCATCTTCTTCTTTTGGATCAATAGACTCCCTCTGAATCTCAAGAGTATGGTCAACTTCCATATCTTGGGAAGACTCTTGGTCTTCATTGTCTATCGCCATGTGATGGCCTTTGGATCTCTTGAATGCAATGTCTTCTTCAAATGTAACATCTCTATTGATCTCTATTAGTTTCTGACCTGGAATGTAAATCTTGTAGGCTTTTGAAGTCTCACTGTAGCCAACAAATATTCACTTCTTGCCAGATGGTTCCAATTTTGTTCTTTTATCTTTAGGGACATGAATATACACAAGACGACCAAATATTCTCAAATGACTGACTTCAAGCTTTACACCTGTGAAATCTTCTTCAGGAGTCATGTCCTCCAAGATGCGATCAGGGCTTCGATTCAGAACATACACAACTGTCCTAGAAGCTTCAGCCCAAAGGAAGATTTGCAGATCCTGATCATGAATCATGGCCTTAGTTGCTTCTACAATAGATTCGTTCTTCCTTTTTGCTACTCCGTTTTGTTGAGGATTGTAGGGAACACAAAACTCCCTCTTAATCCTTGCTTCAACACAAAAGTTACGAAAGCTTCCAAAGATGTATTCTCCTTCATTGTCAGATCTCAGAACTTTGATCCTTTTCCCGAACAAGTTTTCTACTTGAGCTTTGAATTCCTTGAATCTCTCAAGTACTTCCTCAGATTCTTTAGTCTTTAAGAAGTAAATCCAAGTCTTTCTAGAGTAGTCATCAATAAAAATTACATAATACAAGAAACCACTCAAAGAAGTAACAGACATTGGACCACACAAATCAGAATGAATAAGATCTAGAACGCATTTAGATCTACTTTCACTTCTATGAAAGGGTCTTTTAGTATTCTTACCCAATGCACATCCTCGACAAGTACCTTCATGTTGTTGGCTAAGTTTAGGAATGTGGGTGACCATCTTCTCCAAGATTGGAACTACACGAAAGTGAATGTGAGCAAGTCTTCTATGCCAGAGTTCACACGAACTTGAAGCATCATGCAACAAAGCTTGTAGAGGACGAGTGGAGAGCCTGTAGAGATATTCTTGTCGAACACCAATCACACTGGAAGACTTGATGTTGGAGTTCTTTGGCCATGCAAGAACTTTTCCTTCAGAGAATGCTACTTGATATCCCTTTTCTTCTAAGGCTGAAATTGAGACAAGGTTCCTCTTGATGCCTGGTACAAATAGTACATCACTCAACTGCAAGGAGATGCTTGAATCTAAGTGAATAGTGGAGGTCCCAACACCTTTCACAGAATAACATGCATCATCTCCAATTATGACTTGAACACTTGAATCTCTCATCACCAAATCTGAGAGATGTTCTCTAAACCCAGTGATGTGACGAGAGGCACCACTATCAATCAACCAAGTGTTGCTATATGTTGGAAAATTGCTTGATAAGGCAAAATAGAATAGAAATTCCCTTGAATCCTTTTGAGGAGAGACCTCATCCACATCCACAAATGAAGCATGTTGTTTTGGTCTAGTAGGGCAATCCTTTGCATAGTGACCAAACTTGTCACATCTGAAGCACTGTAGGTGGGAGAGATCCTTCTTCTTCTTAAATGGAGGAGCACCATCAGATCTTCTATCTTTATTCCTCTTGAAGTAGCCTTTCTTTCCTTCTTTTCCTTTCTACTTTGAAGATTGAGTACAACCTTGATTCTTCTTGAATACAATCTGCTCTCAATCGATCAAACTTAGGAAGTTTTGATCTCGCACTGATTCCTTGAATGTATGACTCCCAAGATGTAGGAAGACCATTGAGAGCCAACATAGTCAAATCCTTGTTATCAACAATATGCCCAATGGTAGAGAGTTGATCTCTCAACTCGGTGATCTTCATGAAGTATGAGATGACAAATCTCCTTTCGCCATCTTGATATGATGAAGTTGTTGCTTTAATGCAAGAGCCCGACTTGTATTGTTGATCTCATACTTCTCCTCCAAGGTCTTGAACATATCTCTTGTTGTTTGCAGCTTAGAGATGATTGGCACAATGTGATCTTTCACCGAATCAACCAACATCTTTTTCGCCTTAGTGCCATTTATTTTTATTTTTATCGGTTGGTTCGGGAATGTCACCCTCCACAAACTCGGCTAACTCATTTTCCTCCAAAGTGAGCATCACTCTAAACTTCCAAGATGTGAAGTTTGATGCGCCCTCAAGTCTATCTTCGATCTTGAGCCCGTTCACCATCTTGACGATAAGATAGATGCAATCAAAAGATGAGAATAGGAATGGAGGATATCGTTGCTTGAATAAAATATGATCTAGATCTTCTTATAGCCGCTCTGATACCATGTTAGTTTTTATGATTAGATATAAGACACAAAATTTTAATTCAAATCAAACACAAAGAACACAACCAATACCCTGGGAAAACCCTCCACTTGAGGGAGAAAAACCCAACAATTATATCTCGTATATATTGAAGCAATAAGAGAAGAAATCTACTTTACAACTCAAGCACAACACAATGTTCATATTGATACAATGAATAGTCACGCCTCTCCTAGATGCGAATACAAATGAATATGTTTCTCCTTGAGAACAATTTGTTGCTACAGAGTGATGACCTGTTGCTGGGCGCGAACTTTTTCAGGAATACAAATTTTGATGAATGAACTTGATGATCTAATGAATGACCATCACTTACATAGATACTTGTTGAAGGAGAAAGACGTGCCTCCTCAAGGCAATAAGTCGGCCTCAAAGAAGACATGCCTCTTGAATATCATCATGTCGGCCTCAATTGAAAATCGCGACTTCTCAAAAGTCGATTTAATTAATTATTAACAATAATTAATATTTATTTTATTACTTGTATATGAAGCACCTCTTCATATTACAAATCGATCATATAAATTAAATAGCCATTAGGCTATATTTAATTTATTGCTTGTAGAGAAACCTGTGCCTGGAAGTAAGAGGCCTGCGGCTGCCAATAACATCAACATTTTTGAGTATTCCTTATGTTATCACAAATATCCTACAAGATCTTTGCATTCAATTTATATTTGTGGATTCGTGGATTCAAATTGGGCAGGTGACATTGACAACAAAATATCCACCAGTGCCTACATGTTTACTATGTTCGGTGGTGCTATAAGTTGGATGAGTAAGCGACAAGTTGTAGTCACTTTGTCCACTACAGAAGCAAAGTATATGACAACTACTCATGCTTGTAAGGAAGCCATTTGGCTTCAAAGATTGTGTTTAGATGTTGGGCTTGATGCAAGGATGATTACTATTTGCAATGACAATTAGAGTGATATTTGTCTAGCAAAGAATCCCACCTTCCATGCTAGAACAAATATATTGATGCTCAATTCTATTTGGTGCGTGACATGATGGAAGATGGTAAGGTGCGAATTGAAAAAGTTGATACTTTGACGAGTGTTGTAGATTCCTTGACAAAGCCAGTGAGCATGGAGAAGTTCAAGTGGTGTTCAGAGTCTATGCACCTTTCGACCCCTAGCAGTTGATTACCTAATTAGATTGGCTCTTGAAAGGTGTTCGACATGTTGGAAAATGTTGGGAATTAAGGTGTCTCAACCTTTGCAATTTCCTAGCATTAAAATATTAATTTGTTAATGCTTATGTTGTATTTTCTTGCTCATATTAATTTGTCATCTAATGTGACTTGGCACAATGAGTTGTCAACATATTGAAAGGTGACATAGGATGTGACATGGATGTTGTGGTCTCCACAAGGCAATGTAGGCATCCCACTTTGGGAAGATATTCTTTGACATGTGTTGGCATCTTTGAGGGATTCTATGACAAAGTATGACAGATTCCTATGACAATCTTATGGCTCGTAAGAGTCAGATTCTATGACGGATTGGACAAGTGTTGGAAGGCGTCTTTGCATGGGAAAGTATTACGGATTCCTATGACAATCTTGTGATGTATAAGAGCCTAATTTTGATAAGTTGGACAAGTGTTGGAAGGCATCTTTGCATGGGAAAGTAGGTGCCCAAGTTTGACCTATGACAGGCTGTAAGGGAATGTAAGAGGCATCTTCTATATTTAGTCAGTTACGACAGATTGTCTTATAATTGTAAGAGTTGTCATATATGATAGATTTTATGACATTGTAAGGCATTTGTCATACCTATTAGGGGCAAATTTGGGGCACTCAAGTATGGAGGCATGTAAGGGGGGTTAGGAATCATGTGACAAGTGCCACAGGAGTCAAATATGTGTTTGAAAAATGCGTCACATGGATTTGGACGCCCATCTCTTGTAGCTTGTTCTAGAAGCTACCTTCATGTTTGTATTCTCTATATATTGGATATCTTGAAGTGGATTTAGCATGTTGTTTTTGCAGGTATTGTTATGCTATCAGAATTACTTCAGAATTCAACACTCGTGTATACTCTTGAAAAACTTGCATTGAAAGTGTGTTGTAATCACCATTGATTTGATAACACATTGTGTAAGTTTTGGAGTGTGGGGTTCTTCACTTGAAAGGGTTATCCCCATGATAAATCTTGTGTTGTGAGCTTATTATACTTGCATGCATTATTGTTTTGGTAATATTCTTGTTGTGCATCTCATATTGTAACTAAAAAAGAATTAAAACTATACATCTCTCCTCTTAGACCAACATTAGGAAGTGTTTCTGCATACCTTGCTTCCTTTCACATTAGGCTCATTTTATTATTAGTTATTCCCAAATTAAGTGTGAAAAAGGGATAATTTTTCCTACACTACAGAAGGAAACACAATACTTAGCAAAAAATACATGCTATTGTGTTTTCAAATAAATAACT
Source organism: Sequoiadendron giganteum (assembly GCA_007115665.2). NCBI lineage: Eukaryota > Viridiplantae > Streptophyta > Pinopsida > Cupressales > Cupressaceae > Sequoiadendron > Sequoiadendron giganteum. The sequence goes on from CM021104.1 coordinate 495,178,109, forward strand.
CATAGATCAAATGAACCAACACCTAATATAAATTTTCTCTGATACCATGTAGTGTTCACAAGAATCTCTGCATGAAATGCCAGTATTCGTTGAGCCATGAATGTCAAGAAGTTGCATGCTCTAAACTTGTGAGATGAATTGAAAACATAGAAATATAAGAAAAAGAAAGAGCACACAAAAATGGATTAATTGTACTATTGAATATTATGAACAATATATGTGTACATATAGTAAGAAGTGGTTGGGTCACATAAGAAGTTGCATCATACACATTAATAGTGGTGGAAAGTTTTTCCCTCCAATATAGCAAGAGGACATGCCACATACCTTGGAAGAATTTGACCAACTCTACAAGTTGCGACATAACCACCTTAAGATGGCTTAATACCAAGTGTATGCATAATTACTTAATAAGTAATAATATTATACACTAACACTCAATAATTATATTAACTCAATCATTCATAATACAATAAGATATTTCTTGCATTATGCTTAACTCTGATTTATGTGCAACTATTTATAGGTACATCAATATTAGAAGTTGCTAAGCAATATTACAAAGTAATTTGTATAAATCATGGGTTGAAAAACCATCTACAATAGTTACCAAAAAAATGATTTTGTGGATATACTAGAAACCTTTTCAAGGGATTCTAACGACATACAACTTCTTATGATGTGTTATAGCAAGTCTCAAAGTCCCAGATATAAATCCAACACCTTTGTATAAGTGTTATAGGATGAACTTTGTTAGGCCAAGGTGATTTAGCTTGGTGAATGAAGCAAAATAAGTGTATTTGGTTTTGTTTGGAAAAGGTCAAGATTCATCGAGCATGTTTTATGGCTACACCCTATTGTGCTATAAACAAAGTCTAAAATCATGGGGATATGAGACCTATTAATAGATCAAGGAGGCTCAAAATACTCATGAGTAAAGAAAAGTAATCAAAGAAGGCACTTTTGGGAAACATTCATCTCTAAGTTCTCAAAGGACTAGGAAAGTGTTGATGGGAGTCATTTATGGGAAGCATTTGTCAACATGTTTGGATTGAGGATGATGCCTTGGTGTTAGCAAAATTGAAGGAAAAATGGAAGTATTTCAATAAATCATTCAATTTCAATAAAGAATTCAAGGAGGAGATCAATCAATAAGGAAGGGATAATTTCTCCTCATAGCTCCTTGATAACATTCTACTAAACCCTAGGCACATGGATATGTTGGGACATATGAACGGGTATGGAAAATGTTTTGATTTGATAAAAAAATATTGTTTTTGGGCCTTTTTTGGTTTAATAATGTTTACAAATGATCAACTCACATATGAATCTTGTAGCAAATATGAGCGGGAAGAGTGGGAAGAGTGACGTGTTTAAATGGGTGTTGAGCGGGAGTGAGGAGTGCTCAGAAGGAGGAGGTGATGAGAATAGTGACGATAAAGACTGTTTTTTATGGTTGGGGAAATCCTCCAACTATTGAAGAGGACATTAAACTATTAGACCTTTAGTTGGATGCTTGTAGAAGTGTTAGCTTTATCGCTTCTTCCAAACAATTTGCTTGCAAGCTAGATTCGTCCAGGGTTTTGGAGGATGGGTTTTTGGGCTCTTTTGGCTCCTTTGGTTGGGGCCTTGAGAGAGGTTTCCTCCTCTCTCCTTTCCCTGTGAACTAGAATGTGTTATATGAGGTAGGTTCAAGTTCACATGTGGGCTCACTACCTCTATCTACTTTTGGTGTGCCCCCTCCTCTTTCAATGGTGGTAGATCTTGGTGGGTTGGACTCGAGAATCTTTGTGGCTCAACGTTTAGATGTACCCCCTATCCTTAAGGCTTCTACTATGGTTGGTCCTATGTCTCCCCAATCTCTAGGGACTATGTCTCCTCCAAACACTATTCCTTATTAATGTTTGCACAAGGAAGAAGTATTAAAATTCTTAACAAAATTATTGATAGGTCAACCTCCAAGTGGATGAATTCTCTAATGGGGAAGTTTTTGATGCTAGGCCTAATGTAGATAGTTTTAGATTGTGTGCGAGAAGGAAGTGGGAAACAAAAGATGTGCTAGAGATTGATGTTCTTTATTTTGGCTTCATCATCTCATTCACTCTTATTGATGACTATTTTCAAATCTTGAAGGGTAATCCTTCATTTTTTGGAAAATAATGCCTTTTCCTCACAAGTGGGAACTAGGTTTGGATCTCAATAGTGTTGGATTTTAAAAAGTTCTAGTGTGGGTTAGACTTCCTAGACTACAATTGGAGTATTGGGATGAAGAATTTTGGACAACCAAAGCTTGCTCTATGGGTGATCTCATAATGGTTGATGAGGTGACCATATCTAGAAAGCATTTTCTATATGCTAGATTTTGTGTCAATATTGTGGTTGACAAGAAACTTCCTTCCTCAATCACTCTCTCCTCAAAGTTTGGAGAATGGGTTCAACAACTTGATTATGATGGGTCCTTTGTGATGTTCTGTAATTATCACATGGCGGGACATACTATTGCTATGTGTCGTTTTTCATCTGGTGATGATAAATATTCTAAGAATCTACACAGTCCTTCCACCCCCAGTTTGGGGATGAGTATTGGAGATTGTCTTGTTGTGGACAAGAATGACTCCTCTTTGAAAGAGCAATGTGATTGCTTAGTTGAGGCTACACTTCATATTACTCATTTTGGCTCCTTTCCCTTTGGAAAGGAAAATGATTTATCCTCCTTTTTGTGTTCTAGTAACCCTTTTAATCTCGTCTATTTGGGGTTTGATTATGAAAATCATTGTAAAGCTAAATCAAAATACATCTCTTTGAATCTTTTTGGTTTTAAACCACCATATGTGGTGTTTTGTTCCTTGTTGGCCTCTAGCCTATTGATTTGTGGTCCTTCTAAGTGGCATGTTGTTTGTTTCAGTGTCACTTCTTGTGAAACTCATTTTGTTTGCCTTCATGGCCACTTTGTAATGGGTCTGAGCCCTTGCCATATTTTTACCTTAATCAATTTAACAAAATAAAGTTTTCCTAAATGAAGTGCAATTGCATGAGTATGATTTCTAAGTGCAAGTTTTCTATATGCTCTTCCCCTAAATGATTTTCACTAATGTTATTATTTGTTTTATATTGAAAAGAGAGCAAATGAGCTTTAGATTATTTAAATGATATAATGATTATATTACATTTAAGCTCAGATGAAATTATGATTTCCTATGAATGGTTGATATTTACAATTATAAATGCTTCAAAAGAAATTAAATGTGAAACCTATGTATTATTATTGTAAGATTGACTTTAGAAATCAATAAGTGAAGGTTATTTTTAACGTCCTAATTGAAGTGTGAAGTTGAATTCCTGATGCAATCAACAAATGAGAAATATTTTATAAATATTTAAAGACTATTTGATAATGTCAATAAGCATATACCAATGGGCACACTTCATATACTGAGAAGGGTGGGGGGTGAATCAGTATATGCCAATTTCAACTTGATTAAAAATTAATTACCATTAATAACTTCTCCAAACATGAACTCAAAAGCATCAAAGAGAAAATTATTGATGATGAAGCAACTAAGCAACACAAATGCAAACAATCACACAAAAGACACTAGATTTACGTGAAAACCCAAAATGGGAAAAACCACGACGTGAGAAAAGCTTCTTGGACCTCACAAAATAATATAAAAAATTAAAATAATTTTGTAGTAACTAACCCACAAGAATTGCAACCTTAACAGGAGACACCAATCCCCTTGAATTATGATTTGCAGACACCAACCTACTAGAGACACCAATCCCCTTAGATTAAGCTACAACACAATTATTGAGCACCAACTCAGATCCTCGCATTATAGAAAGAAATATAGATATGATCTCACTCAACCTGATCTGCATCAACAAGAGAGAACATCCTTTAATTAGGTTCTTCAATATTAATCACATTATATCAATTATAATGAAGAAACCATGAATACTTTAATAAGGATAGTTTAAGGATGATGTAGACTAATGGTTTGTGAAAATATTTTATGTTGAAAGGTTATTAAAATTAAACCTGCCCTACTAGTCCTTTATTTGGTTTTTAAAATTTTGAGGGGACACGGTTTCCAATTCACCATCTTTCTTCTAGCTCTCCCTTTCTTCATTCTTGTCAACATTTTCCTCCTAGCTAGAGTCTATCATGTTCTCCTCTTCCTCAACTCCTATATTTATTTCATTCATTTCACTCTCCTCAACCTCTTCTTCCTCACTAGTGCCATCCTCCTCGACCACATTTGCTTCCATCTCATCCTCCTCTTTCTAGCAATTATCCTAGTTCTCCTCCTCAGAAAAGGGGAAGTACTCCTCATCCAAGGACTCCATGACATCCTCGTTGAAGGCCAACTTTTTCCCTTCACAATTTGTACTTTTATTCTGATAATCCACTTTGGCTAAGTGGGTTGACCATCTCTACCCTTCTCGTTGCTTAGATCACAATGTTGATCCATATCACCTTCATCCAAGATCTCTATAGTGACATCTTTCTTATCCTTACTCTTTGAGGGGCCTAAAAACTTTCTTTTAGAAGCAGTATGATTTGATTGGCTTTTTCTTAATTTTTCGAGAGGGGGAGATAGATTGTATTTCAACTATGGTAGGGGTTTGAGAAACAACATTTTTCAAGAGACAAACTTTAAGATTCTTTCAAAAAGGAGGATTATTTGGAAGCAAGTGAGGATTGTCTTTCAACGACTTTATCTGTAGAGGTTTAACAACTTTAGCAAGGCATGGCTAAGGAGTAATAGAAAGCACATGGTTATAGAGTCTTAAGATAAGACCTTGGTGCAATGGAGGGGAGGTCCCCTTCACAATGCATTGATAAAGGGACGATAGTAGAAAAATGGGATATTGATTTTTTCTTTACGCCTAATGTGGTTTAGGAAAGGAAAATGGTAACTATGAATGGTTTTATATCTTCCCTCTAAAGTAAAATAGTGCATTATGAAGACTTACTAGACCAAAAGGAACCGACAACTTCTCCCTTTTGTAGCCATTTTGGAATCTCTACAACTTCTCCTACTTCTACTCTTTTTTAAAGAAACTATCAATAAACCTTTGATAGTTTTCGTTGCTCACTTTGGCCACCTTTATCCCTTTACATTCTAGTCTTGTCACCTCTGCTATGAGTCTAGGGGTCACCTCGAATCGAATACTGCCAATTGACAATGTTCCCTCCTTCCAAGAGCTGCAAAATTTGGAGGTGAGCTCATCATTGAAACCCTACATAGCGAGGAAGAAAGGTGTGATGCCAGCTTCCTAAAAAATCCTTTAAAGATCAACATTTTTCTTGAGAGGCATATACGAAAGGGTTTATAAACGCTTCCTTGGCCCACCCATCATACACCCAGAACTCTTCCACCACCTCCATTGAGAACCTTGAAAACCAAATAACTTTCCACTCTGAATGAGAGAAACCAAAATATAAATCGAACCGAGGCCTTTTTTGAAATCTCTACAAGTAAAGAAGGAAATATCATGTTTTGAGGAATGAGACAAGCCAAAAGTGTGGATCGTCAAGAAAACAAACCACTTGTCTTGATTGATGAGACCCCAAGTACACCCATTAATTTGAATCTTATGCATATTTGGCTTAGTCAAGGGATTAGACATGGGATTCGTGTGAGAATTAAGATTGTCATGCTTTTCCATAATTGCATACCCCGTAAACATATCCATAAGATTTGAATGAAGATTCCATCGCCCTTTCGTGTCTTTATGAAAGATTAGGACACCCCCATTCCTACTCTAGAAATCCACCTTATTATAATTATTGTAAATATTATTACATTTCCCTTTTTAAATAATGATTTGGCCTTTGTCCTTTGTAATATGCATTTGGTACTTCCCCCCATTAAAGAGGTACAATTTAATAAAAATAATGGGAGAAAAAATCATGTATAATTTTTTGTTGTGATTGGACAAGGATTGTGCCATATATAATAATCATTTTCGATTCTTTTCCTTTTCATAACATCCTTAAAAAATAAAGTTGAGAAATTTAAACTCATGGCACTAAAGAGTTTCCTAGTACCATGAAAGGGGAACCAAGAGTCGTTCATAGTCACCTTGGACATGGGCATCATGCAATTTTCATATATCATTGAAGATATTCACAGTCCTATTAATCCTCAATCTCTCTTATGAAATTAGGTCTTTTAGTTTTTGAGGGATATCATTGTAATTCCATCTTACCCATTGTGGATAGGAGATCCCCACATTGGACGCAACATCAACTGCTATGTTTCCTTCTTTATATATTTGGTTTAACTTATATTGACAAAATCCCTCAATCATCCTTTTTGAATCTTCCATCAAGTTCTTTACTGGATCCAACGAGCGACAGAGTCTCACTTGAGAATATCTATGATCAACTTGGAGTCTCCTTCAATAACAACTTTGTTATAGCGCCTCCTTCACTCTCTTCAGACCCCACCAAATAACAGTTGCTTTAGCAACATTGCTAGTGCAGATACCCAAATACTTAGCATAGTGATGAGGTAAAAATAACCTCATCATAATAATACCAAAAAAACCCATTTATATAAGCTCAATCCTCGGTCTCTGCCAATTAATTAAATTTTAGGAGAGATAATTGTTTATCTTTAAGGAAAAATATACAAACTTTATTTCTTATGATTAATTGAGGTAATCTACCAATACAGATTTAATGGGTTGTTTTGAGTGTTTTTGTAGAGCAATAACCAGACATCATGCAGCAGTTGCAAAACATTTAACCAACACATGTCTCAGTAAAGATTGAAGATAGACGCTAGGAATCTGCTCCTGAACATCAAACTGATGAACCAAAGATGTAGTTGATGTTAGTTTAATTTTTGTTATGTTCTTTTAGTCAAAGACTTCATGGCTCGTCTCAAGCCTTTTTAATGTTTATGTAATGGGTTCTAAAGACAATGGAAGTTAGTTGTAAACTCTTATAGACTTTTTCAATGGCTATCCACGCCATCTGAAATCTAGGGTTTAGTTAAATTTTTTTTATAAAAATGTAATTTTCAGAAGTAGAAAGGGACGCTCGATAGTAATGTAATGTCGTTAACATGATCTCTGAATACTTATGAATATAAACTATCTTCTGTTAATTAATGAGTTGTTGAGCTATGGATGATATTCGTCTTTAATGGAAGAACTTCAGAACCAGTAATGTATGTGACTTGAGAACGAATATGATATCCTGTGAGTTGGCCACTCGAGGGAGGATAGCTTAAATAGATAAGTACTTACTGTTCTGTCATTTTTTTACATAGATAACCATTCAGTAGGAAATTGTTGAGTCTGAAGTTCTGGAGCATTCCTTGTTTACCATTATCATGAGTTACTGATTGCAATTGTTAGAATCTTTTACTGTTTAGGAGGATGTTTTATAGTTTGTTTACTTGTTTTTCCACTTTCGTAGTTTATCAGCTATTTAGTTTACTTATTACTATGCTTCCTAGCTTAGTTGTTATGCTTTCTAAATTAGTCATCTTATGCTTTCTAGTTTAATATTTCCAGTTTTCTTAGAATAAATTGTTTCCTAGTTGCGTAGTTAGTTGGCCTTATACTAAAATTAATTTCAGTTGTCTTTGAGAAATCAGAAAATCTAAAATGAATTGTCTAAATTATCTTCTATTGCAAACTACCTTGGATATTGCCCGATCGACTTATTGATATTTTATATTCTAAGTAATGGGACCTAACGACAACCTATCACTTTTTGGCACTGTTGCGGGGACATAATAGCCTTCTTGCTTAAGTGTTACTAGGAGACAGTTTGAATACCTCATTTTAGGCCAAAATACCACCTTTGGCTTCCTTTTCTGCATGGTCAGGAAAAGAGGCCCCCACAGACGATTTATACCAAAGACCCCCCCAAAATATGTACCAATCATACATAGGGAGGCCCAAGGCTCAGATGACCATACCATTGACGAATTATTTGAGCCTAATCCACCAGAGGCTTTCCACTATTTACCTGAAGATCAACTGGTAGAACAACCAGTTATAGAGGAGATTTTTGTTAAGGAGCAGATTCCTCTGAACATCATGGGAGATCGTAGGGCTGAACCTAACCAACATAATGCCAACCGCAATGAAACTCAGCCTCCTTAAACGTTTACTTATCCTATTACTTTGGATGCAGATGATGATATTGCAATGAAAAACATTTCCCCAGCTTTCCTTCCAACTTTTTGTGGCTTGTCCTCGGAAGACCCAGACCAATTTCTTTTTGAATTTAAGGTCTTGTGTCAAACCTATGACTATAAAAATGATAACTAGAAACTGAACATCTTTCCTTCTACTTTGAAGGATTCAACAATGCGTTGGTTCATGGGACTAGGTTCTGGGAGTATTACATCTTGTGGGGAAATGAAGAACGTTTTCTTGCAAAAATACCAGACCTACTATAGGGTAAGTGATCGTAAGGAAGAGTTGTTTAAACTAAGACAAAACGAGGATGAGAGTTTAGAGGACTATCTAGATAGGTTTCTTTTCTTATCTAAACGATGTGGAGAAGAGGTTATTAGTGTTGAGATTCTCAAAACTATATTTCTGAAGGGACTTGATGACGACGCTAGAAGAAGTCTTGATCTGATGGGAAAAGGTGACGTGTCTCAATTGACCCTTGAGGAAATCTGTGAGTTGTGTCGAAATTTCTCCCGTACTCGGGGAGGAATCCGTAAAACTAATCTCTTTAAAGGGTCTAACAGGATAGGCAAGCTCCGCAAAGAAATAGAAAATCTTAAAACGAACATTCTTGTTCAGTTGAACACTACATTAGATGGCATACAAGCTAAAACTCGCAACCCTGAGACCTTGTCAATCTATTGTCCCAGGTGTAAAAACAAACACCTGTTGCAGGAGTGTCCTTTAGACAAAGTCAATGTTTGTCAACTCTGTGAGCAAAACCATCCTACCAATCAGTGTGAGCTTCTTGTTGATCTCAAGAATACTAAGAAAAAAACTATTTAGGTTGAAGAAGAGATAAACGCGTTAAACCAACGTTAAGGAGGTAACTTCTCTTATGGACAGAATTCCAACCCTACATGGAGACCACAAAATAACTGGGCTAATAATCAATGGACTCCATTTTGGAATCAGTCACTGCCACCACAACCTAACTAGGGAACTCCTTATTGGGGATCCCCTGAATGGGCAAATCAAACATGGGGAACTCAACAGTGGCCAAACCAATCACAACAACAATGGTACCCACAACATACTGCCCCCAATGGAATCGGGGACAAAATCAATTTTATACCAGGCCTAAGAGGAACCAACAATAGAATCTGTTACCGCCATCTCAAAACCCTCCTCAAAATGCGCAGGTAAATCAACCTCAGCTTCCAGCACAACCGCTTCCCAATCCTAAGAACAATCACCAGAATACATCGGTCTACTCTATTGAACAAGATAATGTTACAAGACTTAATGCAATACATTGTGGAAATGTTCAGTTGCGCTCTGGTAGAACTCTTCAACCCCCAACTATTGAAGAAATAGTGGATGAACCCAAGCCTAAAAGTCCTACAAAGGATACGCCACCTAATCATACCACTCCCACAAAAGATACTGAGCCTTTTTCAGCAGCAAGAGCTGTTGATTTATCCCAGGAGGAGGGAGGTTAGCCTTTGAGTGAATATAGGAAGGACACCGCTCCAAAAGAGAAAACTCTGGCACCATTTTCGGAACGTCTAAAACCAATGACTCTGGAAATGCTTGTGGCTTTTGAAACCGTGTTAATTTAGGAAATCAAGCAACTACAAATCGAGGTTCCTCTACTGCAAGCAATAAAGGAAATTCCTAAATTAAATCAATTAATCAAACAATTATGTATTAGAACACCGGGGAGGAAGCCAAAAAAGATAAATATTGTTCACATTGATGGCTATTTAGCTGATTTTTTGTCTGGAGAGACTGTTGCTCCAAAATATGATGATCCTGGGAGTCCACTTATAACCGTTACAATTAACGAGATAGCAATACCAAATGCATTAGTGGATTTGGGAGCAGCTATTAACGTGATGATTGTGGATGTGATGGAAAAATTAGGTCTAACTGATTTACGTCCCACAACCACAATCTTATAAATGGCAAATCAGTCTATAGCCATTCTGAAGGGCGTTATTAAAAACATTTTTGTCAAAGTTGATGGATGGGAATATCCAGTTGACTTTCAGGTAATTTAGTCGCTTACACCCAAAGATAGCTATCTAATAATTCTCAGAAGGCCATGGTTGGTCATTGTTGTCGCAAAGATTGATTGCAGAGAAGGCATAGTGACCATTTCTCATGGTCTAGATAGTAAACGTTTATTTTTTACCCCCTGCTAAACCCATCGAACATGATAAGGTTTGGGTTGATGAACCAGAAAATTCTAATGGTCAAGACATTTTGGCCTCGCTAGCCATGGTAGTAATTAAACAACATGGAGAAGAATTAGAGGATGAGTTAGTAGACGACGTGTCACGCCTTGCTATAGGCCCAAGTGAGGAAAAAATGATGGATGCTCTAGAAATTTTGGGACAACCAATTGATATAAGCGGGATGGAACAAAGTTATGCTACAATGGGAATGCCTTGTCCCTTAGCTAATATGATTCCCAGAACAAGCCATTTCTTTGAGGATATCACGAGATTTCACCGACTTATACCTCATAGTTGTCCTCTCAACACCTTGTTGCGACCAATACATACTGTCACTTCGGCCCATCCTGGAACAAAATCGATTATGCTACTCCCAGGAAAAACTCTTAATGTCAATAACTGGCTGACAGAAATACAAGAGGACAAATTGTTCTATGTATCGGTAAGGAGGTCTAAAGTTTTTGCTTGGGACTATATGGACATGAGGGGAATTCACCCGAGTGTTTGTACACATCACATTTACACTGATCCTAATATAAGGCTTGTATGCCACCCACAGAGGAGACTCAATCCTGCATTAAATGATTTAGTCAAAATTGAAATTGAGAAACTCTTTCGTGCAGGATTCATTTATCCTATCTCTGATAGTAAGTGGGTGTCACCTATAGTGGTTGTGTCAAAGAAAAATGGGAAATGGAGAATTTGTGTAGACTATAGAGAACTCAACAAAGCCACTCATCGAGATTATTTTCCCCTACCATTTCTTGATCAGGTACTCGACAACTTGGCTAGAATAAAATATTTCTCCTTTTTAAATGGATTTAGTGGTTACAACCAGATTCAAGTTGCTCCAGAAGATCAAGATAAGACCACATTTACTTGTCCCTGGGGCACATTTGCATACATGGTGCTTCCCTTTGGACTTTGTAACGCTCTTGCGAATTTTCAAAGAGTCGTTCTGGCTATATTTGTTGCATTTGTCAATGATTGTGTAGAAGTCTACATGGATGACTTCATAGTCTATGGGTCAACTTATGATGAAGCTCTTCAGGACCTAGACCGAGTTTTACAAGTTTGTGAGGAAAATCGGCTATCCCTTAGTCATGAAAAGTGTTTAATAATGGTAGAACAAGGAATAGTCTTAGGTCATCACATTTCCGTTGAGGGAATAGAAGTTGATCCCAAGAAAATTGAAGTCATCCAACAGTTGACTATTCCTCAAACACAAACTGATGTTCGAAGTTTCCTTGGACATGTTGGATACTGCAGAAGGTTCATAGAAGGCTTCAATAAAATAGTTGCTCCTATGGTCTTTCTTCTACATAAAGAAGTAGAGTTCAATTGGACACTTGAGTGTCAGCTATCATTTGAAACAATTAAGGAGAAGTTTGTCCTTGCTCTCGTACTGCGCGGGCCAAATTGGAGTCTTCCCTTCCATATTTATGTTGATGCTTCAGACGGTGCTATTGGTGCAGTATTGGGACAAGAAGATGAGGATGGGGGTAAATATGCCATATATTTTATTAGTAAAAACCTGACATCTGCAAAGAGAAACTATATGACATCAGAAAAAGAATTCTTGGTTGTTGTTCATGCCATTAAAAAATTTCGCCACTATATTATAGGATATAAGGTTACGGTTTATACAGATCATTCAACTGTAAAATATATAATGAACAAACCTGTAGTTAATGGTCGGATTATGAGATGGTTATTACTCCTTCAGGATTTTAATGCTACAATCCTTGACAAGCCAGGGAAATATAACGTAGTAGTAGACTTCCTATCACGAATCAAACAAGAAGAGGGTGACTGTGCACCCGTACAGGATGAGTTTCCAAATGAGAATTTGTTTGCTATTTTTGTAAAGTCACCCTGGTTCGCTAACATTGTCAACTATTTAGCCGCCTCTGAAATACCTCCAGGGTTTACATCGAAACAAAGGAAGCAACTTATAAGGGAAAGTGCCCCATTTAAATGGATTGATGGGATTTTATTTCGTTGTGGACCTAATATGGTCTTGAGAAGATGTGTCAGAGCTGATGAAACGTACAACATTCTAAGAGTCTGTCACGATGATCCTTCTAGAGGTCACTACTCTGCAAAGAGAACTTCCCATAAAATTTTAGGCATAGGATATTATTGGCCTTCAATGCATAAGGATGTTAAAAACTATGTTCATTGTTGTGATGAATGTCAGAGAGAAGGAAGACCGACTGTTTCTGTTGAAATGCCTTTACAGCCACAGATAGTTCTCGAGCCATTTGAAAAATGGGGTTTAGATTTCATCAGACCCATCGATCCTTCCTCTCAAGGGAAAGAATACATATTGGTTTGCACTGATTACCTAACGAAATGGGCAGAAGTTCAAGCCTTAGGAGTTGCTAGGGAAGAGCAAGTCGCGAACTTCCTCTATAATAAGATATTCCTTAGATTTGGAGCCCCTCAAACTATCGTCACCGATCAGGGACCTCAATTCATGTCTAAAGTACTCTTGGCATTCACTAACCATTTTCAAGTAAGCCATAGAAAGTCATCCCCTTATCACTCTCAAGCAAACGACCAGGTGGAAGTGACTAATAGAGAGCTAGAGAACATATTAACGAAAACAGTTTCTTCAGGAAGAAAAGATTGGGCCAAGAAATTGCCTGAACCTATTTGGGCGTAAAACATAACCTGGAAATCCACAACTGGATTCAACCCCTATGAGCTTGTCTTTGGGAAGAAACTTCTTCTCCCCATTGAGTTTGAACTCCAAACTCTACGAACAACTATGGAGCTAGGTTTGGATTCGAAACATGCCCAAGTTGAACAAGTTATGAAATTAAGTGAATTGGATGAACTTCGCTTAGACGTTGTCCATCAAACTAAACTAATTCAACATCAACAGAAAATGTGGCATGACAAACACATTAAAGAAAGAGAATTCCATAACGGGGACTGGGCCTTGCTATTTGATTCTCGATATAAAGATCATAAAGGAAAGCTCAGGACTCATTGGTTGGGTCCCTATGAAATTTTTGAGGTCTTTTCGAATGGCACAGTTTAGTTGAAACCCATTGATGGTGATACACGAACTCTCCTAGTCAACGGTCATCGCTTACGTATCTACCATAAGCCGGTCAACAGGGAAGAATTTACAAAACTGGTAGAAATGCAGGGAGAGATCCAATGCATTGACTCTGCCAAAACAAAGTCCAACTAATCCTGTATTTAAAAAAAAAAAAAAGACATGTATACCAAGATGTTGTGAAAAAGCATTTTTCTTTCATCAGTTCTTTTTTTTGGACTTAGCTAATTTTTGTTTCCGTTTGGTAGGATTTCTTATAAGGAAGAAAATAACTTCTGAAGCACCTTTCTAAGATGCTCTGGAACTTGATGGTCCTGATGCCAAGTGCTCTGGAACTTGACGATCCTCATACCTAATGCTCTGGAACCTATACACCAACTCACCAAGTCAAAAAGTTGTACCTGTAGAACGGTTCAAAGCTCTTGAAGTTCAAGATCGTTGTTACACTATTTCACCTTCATTCGGTTGTTGCTTCGGTTGCATCTTTCGGTGATGCTCTGAAACCTTCATTTCATTGCTACTCTGATTGCATCTTTCGACGATGCTCCAGATTTTTCATTTTGTTGTTGCATCTTTCGACGATGCTCTGGAACCGTCATTATGTTGCTACTCTGACTGCATCATTCAGCGATGCTTTGGAACTTATCTGCCTTCTCCGTCTTAATGCATGCCTCATGCGTGCTCCAAAACTTTTTCACTAGTTTTGAGTGTGTCCTCATTTGCGTGCTCTGGAACTTATCCATCAGCATTCTGCCACCTTCTTCATAACTTTGAAATTTCGTGATGCTTTCATTACTATATCTTAGTACATATGCCTTCCTATTTGTTTTTTTAATCATAAATAAAGCCGCCATTATAGCCTGTCCTCATTGATGGCTTCGTCATTCATAAGCTTCCACAATCATGCCATAATAAATCCACCATCACCTCAACCAATACCATCACGTCATCCTGTCAAGTCAGTAAAGGTATGAGATCTTTAAACGATCATAGAATGAAAGTAAGTACAAATTTTCGCTTTAAGTAAGTAGTTATTTTCAAATAAAGTGTAGTTAATTGGCACGAACTTCCCTCCTAATTTAGCAATTTGTGCCATTCGGCGATCAACTACTAGTACGACAAGCTTTCTGCACACCTTCATGTAGATTAATATCATTGCACAGTAAGCTCCGAACAAGACAAATAAATAATCTCAGCAGCTTATATTTTCAAAAATAGTTGTGTACAAGTTTCTTGCGTTGTTGAAATCTTCAGCGAAGTGGGAAATAAGAAAATGGGGGGTGGCAAAAAGAAGTCGGAGCTAGCTTCTACAGAAAAATTATTGGGGTTAAGCAATATTTTTGGTCTGTTTGAGGAGGCAGGGTGGTTAGACTTTATCAGAAAGTTCGAAGGTTATAATGAAAAGCTGGTGAACACATTTGCAGAAAACTACTCAAATGGTCAGGTGATACTCCATGGAAAGTGCTTTAAGGTGAGTCCGAAAATTATCTCTCATCTATCAGGGTTAGATAATTCAGGCATTAAATTGAAAGAGACCTCTCAAATAACATATCAAAAATTGTCTGAATTATTTGTTAGAGAGGGAGACCCTCACCCTATGGTAGTCATTAGTACTAGAGGTCAAAATAAGGGATTTCAAAGAACCTCTATACTAGAGCCTTGGGGAACTACAGTGGCTTGGATCATAAAATATTTCACCTGTGAAGGACAACTCATTGTAGTAGTAGGACTTGCATTTCACATGCTAATCCATTTGCACCATGGAAAGGAAAACCCTGCTCTTAGGGTTAATTTCCCAGAATTTTTATGTTATTCTATAAATTCTTCTATAGAACGATATAAGACGGGGTCGGGGTCAGGGCCACTTAAACACCATGGGTTAATACAATTAATTTGTAAATATCACTTCCGTAAGAAATCTGAAGGTAAGTGGGAGAAGTTTTTATAGAAAATTGAAAAGTCTTCAGTTAAAAGGAAATCGGAACCAGGTGAAACATCTAAACAAGTTGCTTCGCCATCCGGAGCAATTTCCCCTAAGGGCTCTCAAGCTCCAATTCCCACAACCCCTAGTGAAGAAATGCCATAATCTTTGAATGAAGAATTTAAAACCCTTGATCATCCAGAGGATGTTGAACTCATCTACCCTAATATGAGCATTCCCATGAGAAAAATAAAAGGAAAAAGAAAAACGCTTGTCACCTTCCAAAATATTCCTCCCCTGAGGAGAAGTAAGCATCTAGCCTTTGAATTCACAGAAACCCCAATACAGAGTATTAAGGGTAGTACAAAGAAAAAGAAGCCCAAACGACCGTCAAAACCCTCTGACACTTTTGATTCTATTGATCAAGTAGAAATGCCTCTAGAGAAATTGTTGAGGAAATTCCTTCCCTTTCAAAATATGCAAAAGAAGCCCTTGCAGAGGAAATTCAAGAAAAAAAATAGGATGGGGAAGATAATATTTTAAGTCACTTATCTCCCATTGTTGATAGAATTGTAGAGACTGATGAAATTAGAGATACTAATGCAGAAATGAAGAAACTTAGAGTAGAAATTGATGATTTGAGGAAACAATTGTACATAAACAATGAACAGATTGAATTGAAAGAAGAAGAGTTAACAATGCATGTTGTTGTAATAAGTAAAGGAGATCAGGAAATTCAGGGTTTGAAACTACAGCTACAAGAAAAAGACACATTGATTTATGAATTGAAAGAACAAATTCATGAATTAAGTCAGAGAAATAGGACTTATAATGATGATATTGCTGACAAAAATAAAAAAATTGAAATGTTAAAAAATAATTTTATGCTTATGTTCTCAGCTTTTGAGGAAAAAAAGAAAACACAAAAAAATAAATTAAATGCTTCCCTTAGCAAAATTGTAGAGTTAGAACAAGACTTACAAGAAAGCACTACTAAACCAAAAATGGAATCAAAGGAAATCTAGACAAAGCCAATTATAAGTGAATGGTTTCAGGTTCACATTCCCCCATTACTTATGAAATGGATGGAAAGGTGTTATTTCTTAAGAAATGTTAAGATTGAGAACTATAGATTGAAAAAGGAGCTGGTACTTCTAAAATAATCATTTCATAAGGCTTATAGAGGGAAGCAAGATGCATGTCAGCTAGTTGAGTGTTTGTTATCCTATAGAAGGCCATCAAGATTATATTCAATGTTTCTAAATGAACAATGGATAAGGTGGAAACTGTTTAGAATCTACAATGATCAACCTTATGAGCCTAATGATAAAGAATTTGTTAACATATTTGTAGAATCAACTCCTAAAGATAAAGATTTGCTTTGTGAATTCTTTGTACATGATCTTTTGTTAGAAAATCATATTGATTTCTTCATAAATATGTTTGTTGGCGAAGTACAATTGAGAGCTTTGTTGTCCACCATGTGAAATAAGGTTCATTGGCAGGAGTGCAACAGAGAATATGCTCAAGCAGAAAGAACTATGGGCCTTCAAATAAGATCACCTAATGCTAGGCCTGCAGATTTTAAGGACACCTTTTTATCTCTTCTAGTAAATAAAGAAATGAAAGAAGATATGATGACAGTCTCTGACTCTGTTACAATAATTCCATGGAATATGGACAAAAGTTAATTGGAAAAGTCTAGCATGCTTGCGAAGAAAGATTTACTCCATTACCAGCTTATCTCAAGAAAAGAGAGGATATCTCTCCTCTTAATATCAAATGGTCTTTTAGAAGGGCAGATGCTTTAGCTAAAATCCTAAAAGACCTCAGGACAAATTGGATAGGGATGAGGTGTAGACCTCCCTTGCTACTCAATCCACCCCCTGCTTTCCACATTTCAATAGATCATAATGATAGATTTTTCAATGAATGGAAAGAAGGTGTTGCTTTACATAGAGGGTTCATTCACGACCCTATAACTTTTGATTCAACAACAAGAGAAGAGTATGACATTAGTACCAAATACGAAGAATGGAATAAAGGTCAAGGTTTCAACCATGGAGCAAGAGGACATGCCAGGAACTAGGAGGGGAAGGAAATGATGAGGTAAAAATAACCTCATCATAATAATACCAAAAAAACCCATTTATATAAGCTCAATCCTCGGTCTCTGCCAATTAATTAAATTTTAGGAGAGATAATTGTTTATCTTTAAGGAAAATTATACAAACTTTATTTCTTATGATTAATTGAGGTAATCTACCAATACAGATTTAATGGGTTGTTTTGAGTGTTTTTGTAGAGCAATAACCAGACATCATGCAGCAGTTGCAAAACGTTTAACCAACACATGTCTTAGTAAAGATTGAAGATAGACGCTAGGAATCTGCTCCTGAACATCAAACTGATGAACCAAAGATGTAGTTGATGTTAGTTTAATTTTTGTTATGTTCTTTTAGTCAAAGACTTCATGGCTCGTCTCGAGCCTTTTTAATGTTTATGTAATGGGTTCTAAAGACAATGGAAGTTAGTTGTAAACTCTTATAGACTTTTTCAATGGCTATCCACGCCATCTGAAATCTAGGGTTTAGTTAAATTTTTTTTATAAAAATGTAATTTTCAGAAGTAGAAAGGGACGCTCAATAGTAATGTAATGTCATTAGCATGATCTCTGAATACTTATGAATATAAACTATCTTCTGTTAATTAATGAGTTGTTGAGCTATGGATGATATTTGTCTTTAATGGAAGAACTTCAGAACCAGTAGTGTATGTGACTTGAGAACGAATATGATATCTCACGAGCTGGCCACTCGAGGGAGGATAGCTTAAATAGATAAGTACTTGTTGTTATGTCATTTTTTTACATAGATAACCATTCAATAGGAAATTGTTGAGTCTGAAGTTCCGGAGCATTCCTTGTTTACCATTATCATGAGTTACTGATTACAACTGTTAGAATCTTTTACTATTTAAGAGGATGTTTTATAGTTTGTTTACTTGTTTTTCCACTTTCGTAGTTTATCAACTATTTAGTTTACTTATTACTATGCTTCCTAGCTTAGTTGTTATGCTTTCTAGTTTAATATTTCCAGTTTTCTTAGAATAAATTGTTTCCTAGTTGCGTAGTTAGTTGGCCTTAGACTAAAATTAATTTCAATTATCTTTGAGAAATCAAAAAATCTAAAATGAGTTGTCTAAATTATCTTTTATTGCAAATTGCTTTGGACACTACCCAGTTGACTTATTGATATTTTATATTCTAAAGTAATGGGACCTAACGACAACCTATCACATAGCCTTCAATAAGAGCACCTATTTGATCTCTTATAACTCTTCCAACAACAACCAACCCCGAGTTTCCTTTGGAGCAACTGTCAAAATTAAGTTTTATCCAGCCTTCATCTAGATGGATCCATTTAGTTATCTTTTTTTCAAAAGCTTTGCCCAATTAATTTTGGTTAGGTCTTTTTTAATTCCCCAATTCTGTTTGATCCCGAGATCCCCATATGATGGCATCTTTTTTTAGAAGCCATAGTTTTGAGAGTTTAAATTATCCTGAATTTGTTGTTTTGTGCTTAAGAAGACCTCCATACTACTCCTTTAATCTCTAAATATTCTATTATCTCTCTTTCCATAGGCTTCATGACACGAAAGGAGGTATTTGCTTCCATGGATCTTCCATAATTGGATTCAACTAAAAGGACAACTATTCCATTGTTCCACAAATTCTCTTAGTGAATGTGGAAATACCTAATTAATTAGCAAAATTCTTAAAACATGTGTCCAGAGTTCCCTAGCAAAGGAAGAGTGGATGAACATGTGATCAATACTCTCAACCTCTTCATAATAAAGGGAGCACCTATTAACCAACTGAAACCATCTTCTATTAAGAACATCTATGGTGAGGATACTACCATGGGTTGCTTCGCACCAGAAATAGTTAATCTTAGGAATGAGTTTGACATTCTAAATCTTATTCCAGTCGAAGTTTTGAGGTGGGTTGCTTCCCACCAGAAACAGTTAATCTTAGGAATGAGTTTGTGAGAAAAAGAGACAATCGCCAATAAGAGGGCCCAAGAGAAGAGAAGTATCAATCCTCTCATGGAAACTACCTCCCCTTAGAACCCAACTTCCATTCAGTTGTTCCCCAAAACTTTTCCATTTTGGGTAAACACCTACCTAATCAACATAATCATGTACAAGAAGTTCTTGTTTATTCTTATAAGCCCTTGCTTTGTATGTTTTAGTTGATTAACTAAGGACAACACTAGACCAATGCACCAAGCATCGTGCCAAAATTTGATCTTTCTACCATTGCCCACCCTCCTAATTCCTTGTCTAAGAGTATTTCTTATTTTCCAAATGTTGTTCCAAATGACCAATCCCCTAGGCCAATCCAAAGAGAACAAAAGACTTCCAAGATCAAATTTTCTATATATTTGTCTTTTTAAAATATTAAATTTGAATTAAGAATATAATTTTTTAATTATCGTTAATGTTATTATTAATTATAAATATAAATTATTAATTAAAAATATAAATTTTGACCATATACTATCAAAATCCAACTCTTAAGTTCGTTTAAATTAAATTAATAAAACCATTCCTAAAATAATGAAAAATTAATAATTCACCTTTATTATTTAATTTACCTATTTATAGCTTAACAAAAGATAATGTATATGGAAGAAAGGTAAAACTATTCCTAAAAATGGAAAAATAATAGTTCACCAATAGTCAATCATGTTCATTTCTAAAATTTATAAAGTTAAATATTTTGCATGTTCACTTTAGGAGATTAAATTGTATTTCAAGAAGAAAAATTCTATTTCTAATTAAACAAACCTGGTTGTAATAAAATAAAATATTTAAATAATTCTAAATTAAAATAAAATAACTCTCAAGTAAATAAAATGATTATAATAAATAAAACAAATAAAATAACTTTAAGTATAAAAATAGATGATAATGCAATTAATATATTAATAATAATATTATATTATTATTAAAAAATATAATATAATATAATTAGAATGCATTTATATTATATTGATATAATTATGATAAGCATTATAATAATGATATATAAATTTAATTTATTATTAATATTACTATTTATATTAAATTATTGATTATAAATTCTATACTTTTTCAAATAAACAATAAACAATAAACAATAAAATAAAAAAATAGTTAAATAATTTAAAAGTAAAATAGAATATTATTTATTATAATAATTCAAAAGTAAAATAGAATAATCATTGAATAAATGATCATGCAATCTAGTGTTGATTTAATTTTGTTGGTTCATTGATTTTCAATATTGTATTTACAATTCTTATTTTAATAAATTCAACTTTATCTACACTTTTTAGAGATCTATTTATCAAACTTAAAATCATCTAATTAATCAAATAATTGAAATTTTCACAGTTTTAATTTTGACAAATTCAACTTTGACTATTGTGATCCAACTTAAAATCAACTAATCAATCAATTATTTATTCTAAAGAACAAATTCAATTTCAATTGTGTTAGTTATAGTACTATTATCTTCAACAATCCAAAAATATTGGAATAAATTAAGTTTCCAAAAATTTATTGAACTCAAATACACTCTCATGTCATCATCTATCAATTAGATAACACATTTAATCTATCAACTACCTAAATAATGCATTCTTTACCTCTTTCAACATCGATGACAAATACTTTTATTGCAAAGAAAAATATATACGAATAAACTTATACACAAC
Organism: Sequoiadendron giganteum; assembly: GCA_007115665.2. Taxonomy (NCBI): domain Eukaryota; kingdom Viridiplantae; phylum Streptophyta; class Pinopsida; order Cupressales; family Cupressaceae; genus Sequoiadendron; species Sequoiadendron giganteum. Next base: position 495,199,250 of record CM021104.1, read on the forward strand.
AGCAGACTGCAAAGAAATCCAAATTACCTAGTTTGTTTTCATATTGGTAGTGAAAGAAAAGCTTTACCAGAAAGAAAAATATAGGTGAATACACACTTAAACACAACAACAGGCTGCAAAGAAATCGAAATCAGAAGCTAAAAGAAAGCAATGATAAAAAGCAACAACCAGCAGGAAATGACTCACAGCAAAGAAACCATCTACCACTGTCAAAATAACAAATTAAAACCCCTTCAAAATAACGAAACGCATAAAAAAGCAACATAAAAAGAGGGTAATACATTATTCAAATAGAAGGATTCGGCGCAAATCTGAACAGGCTCTGAAACAAACAAATTTACATGCTCCCTCATGGGCCCTACAAAACGTCAAATTAAGGTCCTGAGAAAGACAAATAACAGAACCCTAAAATGGCGGCAGGCCAGCATTAGGAGCACCATAAATTACTTAGCAGCTGCTCAAAAGTTAAAGATAACAATACATGTAATAAAAGACAACTACCAGCAGCAGCTAATTGGCTAATTGAATGGTAGCAAGTAAGTTGATTTATAGCAGGCTACCTAAACCTTTTGACTTTTAGGTCGAAGACATTCTCTGTATGACACGGAGAGAGAAAGAGAGAGCTAGGGTTTGAAACTTACTTGTAAGTATTTGAAATAAGGTCATGCTGTGTAAGGAGAGGCAGATGCGGAGGCGGCGGCCGGCAAACTTGTAAGTATTTGAAGTAATGCCATGCTGTGTAAGGAGGGGCAGAGAAGGAGGCGGCGTCGGCCGGCAAACTGAGCTGGACGCCTAATCTGTTCATACTGTCGGTGTTATTTCATTGCGTTTAAATTGCAGTCGTTTGGTTTTATCTACCAAATTAGTTTAATGGGTATCCGAAGTAATGATGCTGCTTTGATAGGACCGTCTTTCCAAATGCAGGCGCACGAGAGGATTTTTCCTAAAGCGTTTTGGAATGACGTTTTACGTCGGCAACGGAAAACAAGGGCATAATTTACTTTCCTAATGTGGAAGTTCTTTCCAACGTTTATCGTTATCTCCGCGGCTCCGCCTTCCTAGTATTTTAATAAACCAACTTAAATTAACTTTATTGTTTTTTTGAGATTGCAGGGATGGAGTAGCTTCTCTATAAACTGGTGATAGGTGATGCTAGCGCAACATGTTTTTTGGTACCACGGGGATGGGGGAGACTAGATCTCGTGACCTCTTGCCTGCAACAGAATGCTTTAATCAATCAAGCTAGACCCTCCGCCCAAATTAACTTCATTGTTATCTTGATTGGCTTAGTTCTTTTTAAGTCAGATAAATTTGAAGTTTAGTGGATAGACAGAGGCACTTTGATTTGTTAATAGAACGAAGAAGAAGATAAAGATAAAGAAAAAGATGATGGTTGGGGTGCTCCTCCTGACGTCACTCTAGACCCTGTTGATGTATGGGGGAAAGCATGGATGGCAGACACCCTTCGGGTTTTGCTGGCACTGTTTTGGCTGTTTAATGACATGTTTGTTTTAATTTTTCATGCTTTTAGATTTATGGGCTAAACCCATGTGACTTGATATTTTGTTATTTTTGGGCGCTACCCATGTGACTCTCGGGGTGTGCCTTTTTACCACCTGCCATTTTTTTGTGAATATGTACTCTTATCTTTAAATTAATAAAGATAGTTGTCTATTCATAAAAAAAAATATTAATGTATATTTGTTTATGTGTTAATAATTATGATGTAATTAATTATTTTAAATATATCATTGATATATCAAAAATGTGTTCAAATACATATAAGAGAACATTAAATGGACGAGCATTAATGGTTCATTGTATATTCCATATGAAACAAAATGTGATGTAATTCGCTGCAAATAAAGTCTACTTTTAAAAATATAACAAAATTGTAATAAAATATTATGTTAAGTTTGCACAATCTAACAAGTAATTTGTCCAAACACATGGACAAAACTGTCAACATCAATGCATGCTTTGAATTTAATAAAAAACATACTAGTGTACAACTTTCTTTAAACAATTAAAACTAGTATTGTCATGGACATTGATATATTCCAACTTGACATAATTAAAAACACTTATTTCTCAAAGTTATTATATCTCTCACAAATAGTGGGCAATAAATGTTCACATTGGAGACTTCAACCACAGGGTATTTTGTACCTATTAAAAGAACATGTAGATGTGAGACTCACCATTTGGAAATAAACAATTAATACAGCAGATTTTAAAATTGACTCTATCAATCTACATCATCCCCTCTCATCCAATTTTAAAATACATTTAAATTTTTAAAATTAATGATAAAGTAATGCAAGAATAAAGTAGAGAACAATTATAATTCAAGGAATGATGAACTATTTAGAATGTGCAACTGTATGTAACCAAATAATATAAATCCTTAATTATATTGAGTTCATAAGTCGTTGCTTGTGCAGAGGTGGCAGTCCCTACTAAAAGTTATTAGTTGGTGCTTGAGATTACAATGTATTTATCCATATATAGGATCTAGATTTCATTGGTAGGCATCTTGAAGGCACAACATTGACATTTTGTACTTATTGGTTGATCCCTCAAAGCATGGTATTGCAATACAACATATATAGTATCCTCTATTATACATTGTTTTTACCATGTTTTTTGAACCTAGTATTTTTTATTTGCACCTACATTATGTTGTTTCTATGTTTTAATTATAAGAAAATATACTTTTACAAATAACACTATTCGATAACCAAATTTTATGTTATGCAATAAACAAGAAAAGCCATGGTAGTGACAAAAGGTGAAAATCTATAAGAGAAATTGCCTCAAACATGGAGGAAATCCCAAAACATTAGAAAGATTACACCTAAATATTAAAACAACAAAAATATTAACTACATTTTAATCTAACGAGTAAAGAACAAGCAGTTGCCATAGTGGGCTAAGTGAAGGATCTAGAGTGTTGGGTGTGTTGATAGTAATTGTGAAACAATAAAGCTTTATAAAGTGTTGCATTCCCTAAAATATTTTTCTCATCTAAAAATGTTTTGTGGAACAAGTTTCCAAGTTGATGCATTAGCCTCTAAAATCCTAAGTTGCTAACATCACTTAGAGATGTATTTGTGCTATGTGGTCCCCTTCTCTTGTGGTAATTGCAAATGTAAATGTTTTATAAATATTTAAAGTTAGTTTTAAGACAAAGTGGCATGTTCTTTTCTAAGGATTTCATTATGTTGTGACATCTTTAAACTATTTTCTCACTTGTGTATGTCTTTTAGTACATTTTTCCTTTAAATTTGAATCAATCTAGTTTTCTCTATTGCATAGTAGATTTAGAAATACATTTCTATTTCATTTTCTAAGACATTCAAATAACATCCATATTCCCAACTTTTTATATTGAATAAATTTTACAAGTATGGCTCAAATTATGAGCAACTAAGCACAAACAAAACCAAGATTAGCTCCTAGAGAGCACTAACATTAGATTGTAACTTAGGTATTGACATAAAATTAACAAATTATTGCATTTTATGATATAGGAATTAAACTAGTCATATTTCTCATGTCTAATACACTTGGTGATGTCGATACAATTAAATTGATTTTATAGTTGATTAAATCCAACTAAGTTATATTTCATAGTGCAACATTCATCTAAATTGTGTTAACAATTAAAATATGGTGCAAAGGAATGTATAGGTGGGTGATCCCACAATACTAGTTTACAATTTTTGGCCAAACTAGACATTGAACTAATTTTTTTTAACTAAATCTTCACTTTCAGGCACCTATAGCTACTAAACCATGAGGAATTTGAAGATGATGTGAACTAGTGATTTGTGGCATTTTGTCTATAGATTCTATATATATTTTTTTAAAAAAATTGAATCAGATTGCATTTCTTTTTCCATCTACTTCAAAAACTAGTTTTTATCAATAAACATCATTTTTAAGGAGTGATGCTCACCGTATACAACATAATTTTTTTCTATGAAGGATAAAATTTTAGTTTTTTGAATGTAGATTTGTAACTACAATATCTAACAAGTTCATTTGGTTTCATAGTGTTTTATTGAATATATTTTCCTTAATCAAGTTTCGAAGTCAAAACAATTACAATTTAGACATAAGCGGACCATATACAACATAACTTTTTTTGTATGTATCGAAATTTAATTTTTTTTACTATATCAAGGACATCAATACCTAGCCCAAACATTATTTTCCAAAAAAAAATTGATAATATACTATTTTTCCACATGTGCAGAACAGAGAGCTTGATTTTCGGTGAAAAACCTATGTTTAATTAAACTAAAAAAACACATAATAAAACCAAAATATATTAAAATTGTATTCGATGGATAGCTCGTTCTAAGAACTACCATCATCTAGTTGGGTTTGTGAAGTTTCCTCCATTTTCATCCTCAACCCGAGCTTCGAAAGGTATTTTTTTGCAAAAAATTGGTGCAAGAAGGAGAGAAGGGAAAAAAAGGGGGTTGCTCGAACCCCCCTTCGAGCAAACCCCCCTTGACCTTTCAAGTGAATGGGGGTTTGCTCGAAGGGGGTTCGAGCGAACCCCCTTTTTTCCAAAATTTCCCTTTGTTTCCATTCTGGAAAATATGCAGAAAGTGGGTCCCATCATTAAAGAGGGTTCGCTTGAAGGGGGGTTTGAGTGAGCCCCTTATGGGTTAGAGGAAACCCCCCTTCGTGCAAACCCCCCAAAACCCAAATTTTCTTCATGGGAACATTTTTTGTAATTTATCTTCCTCAACGAAATTGTAACCAATTTTGTGGGATCACCTAGGTCAACATGAAATATAACATCCATTCAAGTGTGAAGTATAGGAAACATCTACTAAAGACCAACTTGTGTAGAAGGGAGGTCTATGGTGAAGATCTTTAGAGAATATGGCACAACCAAAATATATTATGCAACTTCTATTTTCTAATTCAACATTTCAAACTTGGTGCATCTGATAGTAAAATTGTGAAATTTTAAAATAAATCAAAGGCTTACACATAAGAAACTTTTTAGGACCACATCCCATAATCCCAAGAAAAAAATCTTTTGTTGAAATTATCGCTCGACAATAATGAAGACTACATCAAGAAAAGATAAAAATAGAGAAAAAATGCATATCAAATAGGAGAATAGTGCACCCAAGATTAAGGTAATAAATATAAACGTACCCACACCCACCAAGGATAGTGCCCAAAAATACTCATAGTCAACAAATAAATAATGCTACTAGGTTAGAAATTAAATGAGACCCCACATTGGAGGATAAGGATAGTTGTGGGTGGGGGAAATTTTGTTCACCATGTAACTCTTGTTTAACTATATGAAATCGACTTAGAGTCCTATTGTTTTATGTTTCTTTTGCATAAACGCCTTTGTTGCACCTCAAGGGTTGTATAAACCTTGTATCTTAAGCTTATACAACATGAATTTAAGCAAAACCATAATAAGATTAATTTATAAAATCCAATATCTTCTTAGACAATAATTTTTACAATTCCATTATATATAACACCTTCAAATTCCTTAAGTAAAGGAGTATGTTTTATATCTAAGGCCACATTCATAAGTTAAGGTGTAAATGTCCTTTTTCGGCAACCTTTATCTGACACTATCAATACGCATTCGGCCATATTTATTAATTAATTAAAATTCACAATCAATGTGATTTTGAATTTTAATTAATTAATTAATACAGTCATATATGCATCCAAAATGTTGGATAGTGTAATTTAAGAGTTTATGTCTACATCTTTATAAGGAGGCTTTATTTTCCTCTTGTAAATAACCAAATTCATTGGATATGTGTTTGTTTGAGTCTTTCTTAAGCTCAGATTAGATGCATTATAAAACTTAATATCATTTTTTGAAGATCGATCAAGAAATACGACTTCACATTGGACAGTAAAAAACACAATTTTATTGAGTAAAATTTATTCAAATATGTATGAGAAGCTAACCTCCCACAAGGGATTCATAATCATAGTAACAAAATTCCACCAAGATAAAGCCTTGAACAATTTCACACTAACAAGATAAAGATCAGTTATAAAGAATAGTTGCAAAGGCATATTGGTCTAACATAATATTATAAAAATATTATAATATCATTTATTATTTTATGTATCCAGTATCATGTATGCAAACTCAAAAATTACATCAAATCTAACATATTTTCTTCAGCATATTTGCTGTCGTGAATGTAATCAACATTAGAGGATTTTGACAAGATTCTAATTTTGTTGCACAATCTACAATAGCTCTTTTGTGTGATTGCATATGAGTTTTGATAATTTAGTAATGGATAACTAAGTATATAATACTATGAATGGCATTCTTTGATGCTTTAGATAAGTAGATCACTTCCAATTTTCATTTCCCATTTTTACCTCATTTTTTTATTGTGAATATGTTGCCTAGGAGTAGGCATTGGTCTCTTGTATGTGCTCCAATCATCCATATATAGACACGAATCATAAAATTATTTATGTTCAGTTCCATTTTGTGAATTCACGATATTAATATTTATAGGGAATCGAAGAAACCATTATCTATGCATCATGAATTCACCCCACCTTACATTTGTTTCCAAGGTGTATTATCATCTATATAGGGGCCAAAGATAGTTAATCTATGTAGTCTAGTGACAATATTTTGGGTTCATAAAAAAATGTTGGGTTTAGCCATTGTTTACACTATTTGTTGTTTATTTTAATTAATTTCAATACCTATTGAAGTATACCCCTGGGAATACCCTCCCAATTCTAATTTGATCTAAAAGTGTAGAAGATAAAACCCACTCTTGTCAAGTTAGTTTAAACTCCTCCATGGCTCTGTTGATGAACTATTTTATCCAAATGATGACAACCTTGGCCTTGAGAGTAAATTTTGTTCTAGGAAGTGGAGCAATGATTTTGAGACCTAAAAAGAGGAAGAGATAAGACTATAGATGGATATTAATAAAGAGATGATAAGAGAGAGAAAGAGAGAGATAAAGATATAGAGAGAGGGAGGAATAGAGAAATAGGTCGATAAAGCATGAGAGAGATGGATAAGAAATATAGAGGGAAAGAGAAATAGAGAAAAGAGAGAAAGAGATAAAGAAAGAGAGTGTGAGGGAGGGTGAGAGATAGAGACAAAGGGAGAAAATGAGAGAGAGAGAGAGAGAGAGAGAGAGAGAGAGAGAGAGAGAGAGAGATAGAAAGAGAAAAAGATATATAGAGAGAGAGAGGAAAAGATAAGGGGAGTGATAGAGGGAGACAAAGAGAAATATAGAGATAAAGTGGTAAATAAGGAGATATAGAGAAAAGTAAAAAGATAGAGAGATAAAGTATATATATATATATAAGGAGATTGATAGATGAATAGATAAAGAGAGAAAGTGAGAGAGACAAAGATAAGAGATATATAGAGGAAGAGAGAAAGAGTGTGTGTAAGAGAGAGACAGAGAAGGGTAAAGAGAGAAATAAAGAGAGGGGGGAGATGTTGTCAAATAAGGTGAAATTATTGCAATAAAATCTCTTACAAGTGTATAGCATATTAAATTTAATTATTTATCCAAGGATTACCATATGATGAGTATGTGATTGCTAAAATTGATAATAAGAATAAAATCAGTAAGCCATATGAACATATGATTACATGGAGAAACCCTTTCAAAAAAACTTCACACAAGAAAGAGGAAAAATATGTATTAATCTTCAACAAAGAGATACATCCAATATTCTACAATCCCTTCACTCTAATAACACTCTAGAAAAGCCTATGTACTTATAAAATAAACTTATGAAACTACTATTTTATGCCTCTAATTTATAGGGAAATGGGAGAGGAATACCACAAATGGTTTCCCAAAATAATGTACCATTGAACCAAGGTAAAATATAAAACTCTCAAATCCAAAATGAAGAGGCTCTTTTGATAATAGTAAATGTAATTCCAATTAGCCATGAATAGAAAAAATAACCTCCATATTAATAACAGATGGAAAATTTGACTTATAATTCCCCTAGAATGTTCCATATCCAAAGGTAGACATCCAAAATCATCACCCAACTCATATGGGAACCACCAAAAACATGCCATATGATTCACTACTCAATTATCATGCATAAGTTGAGAAAATTGCTTAAAATAGCTTCATAACTATCATTACCAACTCCACTTTCTTCATGAATGCATGTAATAACTAATGCCAAGATTCTCAAGGAATCTTAATTATAAATTATTTTCCAATAATTATACCCTAGGTGTCCAAAAACACTTTTCAAGAGTGTTGTAGATACATATAAAATATACATAGGATTGCAAGGTAAATAACACCTTAATCTTAACATTCTCGCACTTGAAATTATACATTATAATTATATCCATAGGAAATACAAATACAATTAAGTATAAGAATTAAGGCACATGGCCTTCCTACACCAATAGAACATATTTGTGGTCACTAGCTTTGTAAGCAATTCAATGACATTATCTAGAGAATTAGCCTTATCTAACAAGATCTTACCATTCTAAACCATTTCTCACACAAATTGGTACTAAATATAAACATGTTTAGTACGAGAACAATACATGGGATTCCTAACCAAACAAAGAGTACTTTGACTATCAACTTCAATTACTAATACTTATACAAAGTATCTATAACCAAATTGCCTCCTTAGAGGTATGTGTAGCAACCATATGTTTTTATCCCATTGTGTAAAAATAAACCATGAGAAACCTTTTAATCATCCAACTCATTAAACCACCAAATAGATAAAAACACGTAGCCACTAGTGGATATTCAACTATCCAAGTCACTTACCTAATCTATATCAAAAAATCCATATATTTCCAATGACTTACCCATGTCATTAAAACCATGATAACACAAACAATAATTATAAGTTTCATGCAAATATCTAAATACCCTCCTAACAAAATTCTAATGCTCTCTACCAAGGTTAGACATAAACTTTCTCAAACCTCCCACTACTTGGGAAATCTTTGGTCTACTAAAAACCATTACATGCATCAAGCTACCAATAACACCCCATAAGGCATATTAGGAATTCCATCAAAACCATCATATAATTTAGGGAGATTGTTAAGGGTAAGTACATGGAAATTGGGGACCAAAATGGGTCTTAAATGGCCACTTTTTTCTAAAATCAAGAAAAATTAAAGATAGTTACACTCAAATTTTGAATATGTGACAAGAACAAGAGTCTTAGTGCTTTGAATCTACTTTCTAAACTACTAATTCGTTTTGAAAATGGTGGGAGATTAAGGGCTTAAAATAGGGGGAGCACACAAAGTGCTCCTATTTTTGTAAAAAAATAAGATAGCGTCTCGTGTTCTCCCCCCAAAATTTTAACTTTTTTTAATATTTCAAAAATCATATTAGTGAAAAATTAGCTAACATCATGTAGTTTATGCTTAATTTTTTACTAAATTTTAATAAATATATGTTTTTAAACTAATTTTCGAAGTAGATAAATCCTGAAAAATTAAAAATTGATTGTGCTCCCCCCTAATCTTTTGGAAAGTAATATTTTTTGAATGTGTATATTTAATCAAGTCTAAAATGTAAAAATGTAATATTTTTTTAAATTTGGATGAACAGATAAAAAATGAAACAAAAAATACTATACATAGGTTTTTGACAAAAATAGAAGACACTAGAAAAATAAATTAAAGTTCAAAACCTAACATATTCAAAATTTAGAGAAAATACATTGTTAGAAAGATAAGAGAGAGCTTGATGTTATTGTGGTATTTTTTTAACTCAAAATGGAAAGACATGCAAACCTGATGAAGAGCACACTTAAGATTTAGTCACTTTTTTATAATTTATAGAAAATATGTCTTTGGAAATTGACATGTAAGTCTAACCCTTTAGGTTGGATGCCCAAGGAAAATCCAACCCTAAGATTAGAAATATCCAAGGTAGATAGAAATACAAGTATGGTATATCACACTCGCATTATGTCTATCATAAAATAAAAAAATACAATCTCCCTCTCCCTCCTCTACCTATCTCTCTCCCTTTATATACCTATATTTCTCTCTATATACACTCCTCTCTCCCTCCCTTCCTCTCTTTTCACTTACTTACAACCAACTCTCATAACACATAGCCGTTATACTATTTTACAAGGCAATTTAAAAAAAACTCTTTGTGGGCACTACTCGTGAACCCTTGATTGGGGGGCTCCAAAATATATCACCACCCCCCAGTAATATAAGTGGGAGGGGAAATCCTCCCACATCCCCTTGTTAGTAACTACAATCCAAATATAGTTGAAACAAAACCTTTAAATCAGGAAGAGGGAGAGACTACACTACCAACATTTTGTCTCTCTCTCACTACCTCCCTATCTCTCGCTCTCTCTTTAAATCTCTCTCTCTCCCTCTCCCTAAACCCATATATGTAGGTATGTATGTATGTATGTATGTATGTATGTATGTATGTATGCATGTATATATGTATGTGTGTATGTATGTATATGTATATGTATGTATATGTATGTATGTATGCATGCATGTATATATGTATGTGTGTATGTATGTATATGTATATATGTATATGCATAGACATATACATATGTGTGTGTATGCATATACATATACATACATATATACATATATAAATATATATATACATACAAATTTAAGAGATGGTATTCAATTTATATTATCATGCATATATAGGATATTGTTGTGTGTAAAGGTTCCAATTTCAAATAATTATTGTGTATATGAAATAATTGATAAAAACATTGGATAAGTTTGCATGACTAGGGGATTTATAATATTTGATTAGTTATTTAAATATTATTATAATCAAGAAGAAATTTTCTCCTATATATCATGGAGAAGAGGGGTCTATTAAGGGGAAATACTTCAAGCATAAAGGTATGTCCAAATGGGTAAAGACATAAAATAAGATGATCTTTTTTCTTTTTTCACAACTACTTAAGGAGGTCAATATTTTCTCTAAAAACTCTATATTTCTTAGTTATAAAAGAACCTACTTATATTGGGTGGCTATCATCCTAATAAAATATTTAGGGAGAAAGCTTGGAAAGGATAACTCATTCAGTGCTTATTTTTTTTGGGATCATTACTATATGTTTTTTTCTTAAAAGAGACATGAAAAATTATCCATACTTATGTTCATGGAGAACTCATATAATCTCCTTGCTAGTAATCATCAGATTACCTAATCAAAATGACTTTATTCTAAATTTGTGTGGAATACTTTATGCTCATTGGCAAATGACAAATGTGTATAAATAATCATGGTATTTATTATTCCTAAACCAAGAATCAAATTTATCTAATTATTGTGTTATTGATTATTCTTGTGGTTCTATTTATAGGAAATATACCATAGACTATGTCTTGAAAATAAATGGTACAGATGTTATTCCATGGATGGAGTTAAACATTAAAAAGGCTATCTTATATATGGTTTATTAATCAAAAGGATAAAATATAAAAGTAGCTCCAAAAAGAATCAATGTTGCATTGAAGATTTATGGAAGAGTTTTATTTGGATACTTATCAAAGTACCATCTTATTATATGATAACTGGAGTTATTTTAATCTTACCAAAAAACCCTCATTTCCAAGAAACAAAGAGAGAAAAGCACATTGAAGATCATGCACACTTCACTCAAGGGAAAGTATTTGATCATAAAATTTCTCTCCAATTATATTCATCTAAATAATAAGTGGTATATTATGATCAAGAAGAAATAGATTGGAATCTCAACCATCACATATAAAACCATGTTCAATGATTGGCCTTAGGTGATGCCATTAAGGGGGATTGTACATGACACCACTTCATGGTTAAATCCTAGATGCAATACCTAATATGCATAATATAAAACCTTTAGACATTATATGCTCCAAATTCATATCAATTCTTGGTGTTAGGTGATGTCATTGAGGGGGAGTGTACATGTCAATGACACCACCTAGTGGTTACGTCCTAGATGTAAGACCAAATTGGCATAACATAAGACATCTATGGAATATTTATATAAGTTCTTTCGACATATTGTAAATTATTCTCTTTATAAATATTCTATTTCTAAAAGAATTGGATTATATTAAGATTTGTAGGCACTATGTAATGAACCTACCCGACAATGCCAATTTGAGGAGATCCGAGCTCCAATAAAAACATTTATAAGACCTCATATATAGAGCATATTTTTTAAATAGCAGGATTATAAATTATGGCAAGCTGACTTTCATGTAGTCTTGAATACATGGTTTTCATTTTGGCATATATTTTTATCCTTGTTTATCATTGTCAAAAAAGACCTACATTATAGAAATCCACATGTGATGCCCCCTTTTAACATTAAGGAAGAGTTTTAGAAAATAATTTGATTAGGGGTCACACCCTTATAACATTTACATATTATTCTAATATAAGGTTCTAAAACCTTATGTTATAAAAGCATATACCATTTATTAAGAATAATCTAATAAATATTAGATTGTTAATTATTTATGAATGGTTGCTTTCAATATGTGTGAATAATACTACTTAAGATATTTTTCTACCCTTTCTCCTATATTTAAGAAGGTTCTCTCTCATTTGAGAGTGTGTGAATTTGGACATTTATAGTGAACCATATCAAAATGTATATGGGGTATTATTGGCCACGTGGAAGTATGTAGAGGAGTCTCCCCAAGCTCAATTTATTTTAAATTAATAGACTATGTTTTGTAAGTGTTTTAAGAAAATGATGCTTTATGGGGTTTATTTACTCGAAAGGGGTTTCCCTATGTATATCTTGTGTAATATGTAAAATACATGCTTGTATGATTCTCATTTTATTTACTTTATATATTTTTTATAATGACTAGTATCCTAAGATCCTAGTTTCTAACAAGAATACACTTCAACGATTTTGTAAAGACCACTGCAAATATATTTTCATAAGAGGATAATATTGTATTTGAAATATGTCATTAGGGAACTCTCCATAAGCATCATCAAATTGATACATGTATTTTGTTGCATTATTGGAGGGCTAGATATCCAATACAAAATAGATGAATTCTAAAGAATCATCTAATGTGCTCAAAAGCTATTACATCTAGTAATTTTAAAACAACAGATTTTAAGAAGAAAGGCATGTTGAACCTCTCATCAGATTCATATTTTAAATATATGAGTGGGTGTTGGCAAGAAGTTGAATCCACTTTTTGGCCATTTAGTGGAAGTGTTTTCCTTGATTTTCAGAATTTGACACATTTGACCTTAATATTTGAAGCACTTAGAGATGGAATCTTGGAAAAAGTCACCAAACATAAAATGTAGTACTCGGAGTCTAGTTTCCAAATACGTAATTTATTTTAATACCCAGATGATAGAAATCAATTTTCAATAGGTGTTTCTAAAAACCACTGTTTAAAAGTCATTTTTTTTACCATACCATGCATGTGTACGTCATCCATATTTTGACCTAAATAATCATATTTTTCTAAATCCTTTTGGGAAAAGATTTGTAACTCACTGAAGCACGCTTTCCATATTTTATTGATTTTTTTTTTGTTAATTTTTTACTGGCCATATTTGGTGTTTTGAAAAATCATCGTGTACATCACGCATAAGATGACCTAAACTTATCATTTTTTGATTTTTTTTTTAAATTGAAAAGAATTGTCTAAAGTACGCTTTCGTGCAATCCGTTCGCCAAAAAATTATGTTAATCAAAAGTTATTAAAATACTAAAAAACCTTGATAATTCAAGTTTATGAACCTGTTTCATTAGAAATTAAATGAAAAACAAAAAATTAATCCAATTGTAAAAAAATTTATATATTTGGAATCTACACTGTCTCATCTATAATGGGTTTTAATTTCGTCAAAAAAATCTACAAAAAATATCTTCAGACGTATGTCCAAAGTCATTATTTTCTTGTGACATTGCTAGGACCTTCAACTTGCAGGTCAAACCAAGTCTAGCGCCTAGGTTTAGATCCCCAAACCTTTTCCCGAACCAAAAATCAAAGCACAAACCCAACCAAAAATTTATATTTTAAAAAACGGGATCCCGTTTTATTAAAAAAATAAAAAAGTTATGCTTTTAACGGGATCCGTTTTGAAAATTTAAAAATGGAAAATTTCCATTTTTGGAAATTTTCAAAATGGACATTTCAAAAAGCGAAAACAATCCTATTTTGAAAAGTTACCAAAAATGGAAATTTCCATTTTTGGAAAGTTTTCAAAATGGGATCTCATTTTTTGAAAAGCGGGAAAAAATGGGATCCCGTTTTTTTATTTTAGGCTCAGGATCCTGAACCTAAACGAGATCCCGTTTTTGCAATGTCGATTTCATTTTTTTGGCTAAGGCAAAAACTTCCACGTTTCATGGACTTAACTTCTTGCACTTACCCGAGTTAGATTTGATGGTGTGAATGATAAGCATGTTGTTCCTAGTTCTCAAATTTAATGGCACCAAAATTGACAGAGGTGAATTTGGTGCAAACACTAATTTCACAATAAATCACACAAAATAAATCCAATAAATCTAAAAAATTTACTTAGCTTAATAGTTGTTTATCTCACTTCCCAAAATAAAGCTCCTATAAAATCTTTGTTTTGCAGCCTTAAGAGTGAAGTTGGTAAAAACCCTAATCTTATTATAAATCATGTACTTTTCTCTCATTTCCCTAAAATTTCGGTTGTAGAAGCTACAACGTGTCCTTGAAAAAATGCCAAGAGTTAAGAAAAAAATTCCAAAATTTGAGAGACATGCACTTCCCAAAATGAATTTGGTGGACACCCTAAATCTGTAATAAATTTCTTAGTTCTACTCCAATTTTTCTAAAATTTGGACTATAAAAGGTTCAATATGTCCTTGAAAAACAATAAAAAAATAAGGAAAATATTTGCCAAAATTTGAGAGATATGAACTTCCCAAAATGACTTCCAAAATTGAAAAATAATGCCTTGCCTTCTCGGTGCCAAGATTGTGCTCTAATACCACTTGTAATGAAACAACTTGCACAATAAAAGAATATAATAACAAATATGTTGGAAATACTTGGCAATAATATGCCACTTTGAGGGAGAAACCTTCTAATCCACTTTGAGGAGGATACCTCCAATATTTTTAATAAGAACTCAATACTCCACATGATGATAATAACTAACCTATACCTCCTACATATATCATATTATGACTTGGATACCACCTAGGTTGACTTAGATACTTAAGTATAACTCCTAGGATGACTACTCATAACCCAATACATGCTATAGGGTTAAGGGCATAACACATTGTTCAACTCTGAGATTAACCCTAATCCAATGCAATACTAACTATAGCTATTCTTGAGTTTAATTGGTGTCTACAATAAGCTTCATGCTTCTTGGAAATTCATTAAAAAATATATTTTATCAATCATTGATGATTCATTAGTTTCTAACTTTTATGTGAGTAGTAGGGATTATTTCAATGATTTTCCAATGTTGGAGAAATGATTTAGACCATTGGTTTTACATACTTATTGTATAGGATCTTACCACTTTTCAAAGGGGGGAACCTATTGACATAATTAGTAGTAGGAGGTGGTTGATCACACTCATAGAGTTTTACCCAACCGTTTGGAAAGTTTGGGTTGTTAAGAGTTGGTTGTCACCCCATAATGACTCCTTGTTCATGTTTTTCCTCATTAGGGAATTGGTCATTACTCACAAGAAAGATAACCAGATTCAATAAAGGGACCTTGCCATTATTTGTTCAATATAAGGCACCCTTATCACATGGCTAAGAAGCAATATAAGGAAAATGTCTAAAGCAACCATCAACATCCTCTATGTTGAGGATAGTCATCTGAGACATGATAATTATGTCGGGTATGATCATTGTGACTATGACCCAATGTTCATTAAGAGTATTCAAATAGGAAACTTTTAAGACAACCTTGATAGCTTGCACCTAAATCTATAGAAGAACATTAAAAAAAAACATAGACTTAGTTTACAAGGAAAAATGAGAATCAACAAGAGCTCTCAAGAAAAATGTCAAGTTTTTTGCCTTCTCAAATATTGAACAAAAAATCTCAATTTTGAAAGCATGCCAAATTTAGGTGAACTTAGCCAAAATTCATGCCCAATTGCTTAGAAGAATCATGTGCCAAGAAAAGAGATCAAGTCAAAAAAATATTAAAGAAATCATTATCCAAATTGAAGCAACTTGATCCCATGGATAAAAACAAAAGAGGTGCTTTAATGTTTCCAGATGACCACAAAAAGGATAATAGGGATTAATAATAGCTAGATAAATCAAACAAGAACCAATGGAAATATTCTAGTAAAGAATACATCAAGAAAAATGAGCAAGCTTGGGTTCCAAGATAGTGAAGCATACTACATAAAATCTTCATTTTCAAGCAATGGTTGTTGATTGCAAACCCATCATTTATTAATTTTTTAAACCATAGGCAAATGTGGAGAAATTAATGACTAGCCTTTACAAGGATATAATTATAGAGA
Organism: Sequoiadendron giganteum; assembly: GCA_007115665.2. NCBI lineage: Eukaryota > Viridiplantae > Streptophyta > Pinopsida > Cupressales > Cupressaceae > Sequoiadendron > Sequoiadendron giganteum. The sequence goes on from CM021104.1 coordinate 495,215,782, forward strand.
GTGATATTAGGATACCATTTCTAATCTTTTCGCCAAGGTCTAGTACATCTAATCCCAATGTTGTGAAGCATTTCTAAAAGAACTAACTCAACAATGGTCTAAAGACACTCAAAATTTTGATTGGAAAGCCTCTTTTTCACCTTGAATTTAGTCCAAGATAGCCAATTATGATGGATCTATAAAATATGTCTAAAATTGATCAAATCCCTCTATGAAAAAATTAAGAGTATGAATCCATGGGACTTTAGCTAAAGGTTGATCCTCACAAGTGATCACAAGAGACCACCAAAGAGAGTGGTGGTTGATAGAAATCTCATATCTAAAGCCATTCTCATTCCAAATTAACTAGGGTTTAATAGCTTCCAAGCTTTCCATATTATTTTGGCAATAAAAGTGTCTTGAATTTGCACTAGCTCCTTTATAATGAGAGTGAATTAAAAACTTAGTTCTTTCTAAGTCTATTTGCCATGAGGTACCCCAAAAGAAAGACAATACCTCAACAAGATTGTCATGCCTCATTCCGCTCCAGTGCTCCAGTAATTAATTTAGTATATAAAACCAACTTTGACGATAGATATTAATAAAACCAAATTCTCTAAAATTAAAAGAAAGACAACAAAATTTTGAGATGATTTTGTAAAAACCTTTCCCCTTTTCAAATGAAGTCTACAAGAAATCCTTTAATAAAGAAAACTTTAAAAAAACCTAACAAAAAAGAGTAATAAACATCTATGACTACAAGCACTCTAAAATAAACTTGAAATTTCTCAATAAGACAAGACACAATTTAGTCTTCTTTTCTTTGACAGTTTAGAGAAAATTTTGAATGATTGAATGGCCAAAGACTTCTCCCAATGTTAAAAACACCAGACCAACCATTCAGACTTTTTGCATGCTTCTACCGTAAACAACCGACATGCCCAGCAGGCTCACCTTCATCACAAAGTGCCTGCATGTTGTGGTTTAAGCTCTTCCTTTGCCATGCACCTATACACAAAATATTCAGAAAATTGAAAACCCAAAAGTAGTGTCTAAGATCTCAGTCGCTCGCTGCTATAAAGACTTGATCATGGGTGTTGAACTGTTGAAAGGGACACTCTCAGATCTGAGCATGCGCCATAGAAAATCAAAGGTAAGAAGATAGAATATGAAAGATGAGTACATGGGCATGAGGCATGCACCAGTATAAAGGATGAAAAGATCTTCAAAATGAGTAAAAAGTACCAATCTATGCAAGGAAAAGTAGTAAAACATGCAAACTCTACTTGGAAGGTGAACATTTGTCCTGAAGAGAGTTTACTAGAGCAAGGAAGGTGTAGATTTGAAAAAGCATAAGAAAGAATGCATTAGATCATTGGCGTGCTCCTCACTGAAGGTTGAGAAAAGTTGAGAACATCTAAAGCACACTTGGTGTCTACAAGAAAGTTGAACAAAATTCTGTCTTACCCGTTTTCCATAGAGTCAAAACTCTTATTGTCTTTCATTTTCAGGATTGGTTCCAGGTGCTCAGTAGTTCACCGTGGATTTTCAGTCATTGCATAGAGTCTTATCATTTCCTTCACTCGTCAATCAAGCTGTCATTAGGTTGATGGTCTAATTTCCTTCTATGGAAGGACAGGATATTGTAAGGTTTCGTCCTTGACAAGTTTGTAGGGGAACATTGACTATACAAGTTTCTAGAGAAGTAAAATTTGAGTGAAGGGGAATGCTTGTTAGGGTTTCAAATATCTTTCGAGGGATTATTAAATTCAATGTAAAAAAAGTTATTATCTATTGTATCAATCACTTGAGTTTTTAGAGAAGTAAAATACAAGTTAACAAAATTGTCTTAGTGAAGGGGAATGGTTGTTAGGGTTTCAAATATATCTTTCGAAGGTTATCAAATTCAATGCAAAAAAGTCATTATTTGTTGCATCAATCACTTGAGTTTTTAGAGAAGTAAAATTCAAGTTAATAAAATTGTTCTAATGAAGATAAATGTTTGTTAGGGTTTCAAATATCTTTCAAGGGATTATCAAATTCAATGCAAAAAAGTCATTATTTGTTGTATCAATCACTTGAGTTTTTAGACAAGTAAAATTCAAGTTAATAAAATTGTCCTAGTGAAGGTGAATGGTTGTTAGGGTTTCAAATATCTTTTGAGGGATTATCAAATTCAATGCAAAAAAGTCATTATTTGTTGCATCAATCACTTGAGTTTTTAGAGAAGTAAAATTCAAGTTAACAAAATTGTCTTAGTGAGGGTGAATGTTTGTTAGGGTTTCAAATATCTTTCGAGGGATTATCAAATTCAATGTAAAAGAGTCATTATCTGTTGTATCAATCACTAGGGTTTTTAGAGAAGTAAAATTCAAGTTAACAAAATTGTTCTAGTGAAGGTGAATGTTTGTTAGTGTTTTAAATATCTTTGGAGGGATTATCAATTTGAATGCAAAAAAGTCATTATCTATTGTATCAATCACTTGAAGTTTTAGAGAAGTAAAATTCAAGTTAACAAAATTGTCCTAGTGAAGGTGAATGTTTGTTAGGGTTTCAAATATCTTTCGAGGGATTATCAAATTTAATGCAAAAAAATCATTATCTCTTGTATCAATCATTTGAGTTTTTAGAGAAGTAAAATTCAAGTTAACAAAATTGTTTAGTGAAGGTGAATGTTTGTTAGGGTCTCAAGTAATTATCAAATTCAATGCAAGAAAGTCATTATTTGTTGCATGAATCACTAGGAGAGGGCTTTCACACATTAGAATTTAGTTGTGTTTATTATTAAAAATTCACTAAAGGTTTATTTCAACATGTCAAATATTTAGTCAAGGATCATGCAAAGATTTTTTGGATTTTTTAGATAATGTATTTTAAGATGATTTTGGAGGATATATTTTGTTTTAGATAATGTATTTTTAAAATAATTTTGGAGGATTTCTTTTGTTTTAGATAATGTATTTTAAGATAATTTTGGAGGATATTTTTTTTGTTTTAGATAATTGTATTTTAAGATGATTTTTTATTTTAGATAATATATTTTAAGATGATTTCAAAGGACTTTTTTTGTTTTAGATAATGTACTTTAAGATGATTTTGGAGGATTTTTTTGTTTGTTTTAGATAGTGTATTTTAAGATGATTTCGTATTTTGAGCTTGTTTTGATAGAAAACAAATCATTTTTAGTATATGAACTTTAATCTATTTCTTATTTATCTCAATCACATGTAAAATCTTGTAAAATATTTATAAAAAGCACTTTTAGCATTTATATAGGAGCAAATAGTAATTTTTTTGCCCACTTGTTACTAGGATTAATGATTAAACATTTTATGTGATCTTGTGTGTGTGTTGATTAGTAGATCAAATTGATGTTAATAAAAATAACAGGCTTTGTATCACATATTTCAAATAAATATGGTCAAATTATAGCTTTCTATGTAATTCCCTTAATTGAATTTACTGAATCTTGTGTATTTAATCCAATTTCCAACTTTTGTGTTGTACTCATGCTTTCTAGTCTCTACTTTTAGATAGGAAGTGTGAGTGTTTGTTAGTTGTAGGTGTTTTGTTTCAAGAAAAAATTATAAAAAATATCTCATCTTAAGTAGAATTGTTGATAAGCCTCGTGCCCCTACCCAAGAACCAAAAAGATATACATTTTCTTAAGTTCAATTTTGTTTTGAATACTAAAACTAAAATCTTGTTTAAAGTTTTAGGGTTTATTTTTATTACAAGGGATCTTCTCCTTCTTATTAATTTTCTTTTATCCTTACATTTTTGTTTGTTTGTTTTGAGTTGTTCTAAAATAGATAAATTAAAACACTAACACCATACAGTATGGATTAGATGTGGAAATGATGCACAAACATAGATATATTAATACTAATATTTAAGACATTAACATCACTACTTTATTGGAGAAAATGGAGGAATTCTAATACAAAATAATTATATGGGATAATTGAGCTTATAGTCTAGCTCAATGGCATGTCCCCGAAAATTGTAACACCACATATATCAAGATACAAATAAATATCAAAATCTACTTGTATGTAATTGCAATTTAAATATAATTATAATCATCATAGATAATATTATAATTATATTATTAACAATTTAACCATTATTACCTTAAACGTGATTATCTATTATAGAATAACATATAGTATAATGATAAGTCTGACTATAATGTTAATACATGAAATTTATAAGCATCATGAATACAATAACCTATATCCTAAACTAATAGATATGATTTCATAAACCATAGAAGGAAAAGTATATAACATATAAAATAAATAAATAAAGATAAAATAAAATATAAAATATAACATATAAATAATATCAAACGAAAGAGAGATAACTAATATCAAGTTGATTCCTAACATAGGCGATTAACAGTCAAACATTTTTAAGGATTGGTCAAAAGGAGACGACCTATATTGAGAACCGGTTCCAAGCAAAGGAAGCAACATATGAAGGAAAAGGCACATCCAAAGTATCGACCATAAGAGAGAGGTGAATGCAAGTCTAAAGGAAATGAATCAAGAAACAAAAGATAAAATACAAACTACAGGTCATCAGGTGGTATTTAAGAGGTTGCAAGTGTAATTTTGCTAAAACACATAGTAGATTCAAAGGATAGGAAGTAAATATGCTCATTGTTATTTATCTCTCTTTATAATATATTCAGAAATCTATAGAGTAGAATCAATAAGTGTACATATTATTGTTTATTTCCACTTATGATAGGTTCAAACATTTATATGTTGTATATCTAATCATTTGTATTTTTGTAATTAGTCAATTGTTTATCCATGTTCCACCATGGTAGGAATGAGGGATTACAAAGGGGAAATGCAGCAAAATAGAGTCTCCTAGATACGCCACCCAAGGGTGGGACGTAATGAGCCCACATGGGTCAAGGGGGTTTTTCCTTTGAGATCAAAGGGTACTGCCCTTGGGTCTAGGTTGATCTTTGGATGTGGCAAGGGGGATCTCTACTAGATACGCCACTTGGGTGGGGGACATAATGAGCCCTCATAGGCCAGGGGGTTTTGCCTTTGGGATCAAAGGGTGCTACCTCTAGGTCTAGATTGATCACTAGGATAATTGTTATAATCTCACCCCACTATCATGGTGCAACAAGGAAGGGAGATCGATTATGGGAGATGGTACAAGGATGATGACAAGGTCTCACTAGGTCATATGAATGACATGCAACACATGAAGAGGGGAGAGATCAAGACATCCTATCATCATTCTCGTTTCATTTGATCCATAATTGAGCAGACACAAAGTAGGACTAGTTAATTCATTATGGAGTTGCTAAGGTTAAATATATCATTTAAATAGAGTTACTCATGTTTAATCCTAATGTTCAATGTGGAGTATTAATTGTTAGGCCATTTTAGTGATGGAATTCTAACTTACTTGCAAGGACTAAACCAATTCAAAGTACCCTCTAGGACTCATTGCTTGTGGAATTCATAATTTGGAATAGATTTAGGCTAACTCCCAGTTAGGAACATTACAAGTGGTATCGAAGCATGTTCCTGCCATCCTGTGGGACATTCCCACTTTAACTACCACTCAATTAGGCTTAATTATTCAACCTTCTTAAGTAAGCTAATAATGCATGTGCACACCTTCCATTTGTATACTTGGTGACCTACATGTATTTATGCAACTTTGTGTATACCTTGCATATACCTTGTGACTTCAACTGCATATTGTGTGTTCATATGTATAACAGAGGAAAGGATAGGACCCACAGTGTAGTGCACAATGCATCGATATTCTTTCTATATGGGATGGATATGTATGTGTCTACCATTGTGATGTGCTAGTTGATGAGGTAAAAATAACCTCATCATGATAACATAATAAAGCCCTTCCTCATACATACAAAATACTTATTCTCTGCCAATTAATTAAACTTTAGGCATAATAATTGCTTGTCTTTTGAGAAAAATAGTACAAACTTTATTTCTTGTGATTTATTAAAGTATCTTGCCAATGCAGATTTAATGGGTTGTTTAAAGTATTTTGTAGGATAATAATTGGTCATCATACATCAGTTAAAAGCGTTCAAACAACATGAGCTCCAAAACATATTGAAGATATGTGATGGAAACATACTCTAGAACTTTAGGATGATGGACTGAAATCATAATTTCTTTTAGTTAAATTTTTGTTATGTTTTAAAATTTTAAAGACTTCATGGCTTGATTTGAGCCTCTTTAATATCTGTGTAATGGGCATTTAAAGACATAAATTTTGTTTACAATCTATTACAGACTTTTTCAATGGTAATCTAAGTCATCTAAAATATAGGATTTAGTTAGAAGTTTTCTATAAATATGTAACCTCCAAAAGCAAAAGACAACACGGAATAGCATTGTTATGTTGTTGACATGTTTTCTAAATATATATGAATAAAGAGACTATTGCATATCAATCTCTGAGTTGTTGAAATTATGGATGGAAATTATTTTTAATGAAAGAGATTTTGAATATGCTGTGCATGTGACCTGAGAACGAATGCAGGAACCTGCAAGTTGGCCACTTGAGGGAGAATAGATTAAATAGATGAGTACTTTCCTTTATGTTGTCTTTATTACATGAATAATAATTATGAGTGTAGTCATTTTTCTATGTTAATTCTGTAGAAGTCATTAAGACTGTTGTTTTAGAGTCTGAAGTTTTGGAGTACTCATTGTCTGTCATTTTCATAGTGTGTTAATTGTTATGAATAGTTATTTTTTGTTATTGATTAGATGTTCCATAGTTTTTTTACAAATTTTTCTACTTCTTTAGTTTACATGCTTTTCAGTTTAGTTATTTTTGTGCTTTCTCGTTTAGTTATCATGTTTTCTAGATTAATCATTTTGTGCTTTCTAGTTTAAATGCTTTCAGTTTTCTTTAGATAAACTACCTTTCAATTGGATAGTTAGACGACCTTAGATTAAGAATTAATGTTAGTTGATCTAAAAATTTAGAAAATCTAAGAGAGTTAGTCAAGTCACCTTCTATTGCAAACAACCTTGGACAATGCCCGATTGACATATTGAAGTTTTATCTTCTAAAGTAATGGGACCTAACAACAGCCTATCACTTCTCGGCGCTGTTGTCGGGGGTAGTTTTCTTGCTTGAATATTAATTGGAGATGCCTCAAATACCTCTTTTATGGCCAAAATACCCCTCTGGATTCCTTTTCTGCATGGTCAAGAAAAGAGGCCCTCACGGAAGATTTATACCAAAGACCCCCCCAAAATACGTTCCAATCATACATAGGGAGGCCCAAGGCTCAAAGGACCACTCAGTTGATGAATTACTTGATCTCAATCCACTAGAGGCTTTCCAATATTTTCTCGAAGATCATCCAGTAGAACAACCTGTCATAGAGGAAATTATCCACGAGGAACACATTCCTCTGAACATCATGGTTGATCGTAGGGCTGAACCTAACCAAAATAATGCCAACTATAATAACAATGATCCTCTGGTGCCACAAACATTCACTTATCCTATTACTCTAGATGCAAATGATGATTCCACAATGAAAAACATCTCTCCAGCTTTCCTGCCAACCTTCTATGGCTGTCTTCAGAAGACCCATACCAATTTCTTTTCAATTTTAAGGTCCTTTGTCAAACTTATGAGTACAAAAAAGATAACCAGAAACTAAAGTTGTTTCCTTCTACCTTGAAGGATATGACCATGCGTTGGTTTATGGGATTAGTTGTAAGATCTATTACATCTTGGGATGACATGGAGAATGATTTCCTGCATAAATACCGGAGTTATTGTAGCGTGAGTGATCGAAAGGAGGATTTGTTTAAACTTAGGAAAAATGAGGATGAGAGTCTAGAGGACTACCTAGACAGGTTTATTTTCTTGTCTAAACGATGTGGAGAAGAGACCATTAGTGATGAGATTCTCAAGACTATATTTCTTAAAGGACTCGATGAGGATGCAAGGTGAAGCCTCGATCTAATGGGAAAAGGAGACATGTTTTAGATGGGCCTTGATGAAATATGCAAGTTGTGTCAAAATTCTCACGTACTTGTGGAGGAATTCACAAAACTAATTTTTTAAAAGGTCCAACGAAATAGGCAAGCTCCGTGAAGAAACAAAAAACCTTAAAACATACATACTTGTTCAATTGAACACTACAGTAGATGGTATACAAGCTAAGATGTCGAAATAAACATCTGTTGAGAGAATTCCCCCTAGATAAGGTTAATGTTTTTCAACTTTGTGAATAAAATCATCCTACAAACCAATGTGAGCTTCTTACTGATCTTAAGAATTCCAAGAAAAGGACTACACAGGTTGAGGAATAAATAAATGTGGTAAATCAACGCCAAGGAGGGAACTTTCCTTATGGACAAAATTCCAATCCCGATTGGAAACCCCAATAGAACTGTGCTAGTAATCAATGGAATCCATCATGGCCTCAACAACCTAATTAGGGAACTCCTTGTTGGGGACCCCCTGAATGGGCAAACCAATCATGCGGAACTTAGCAGTGGTCAACCCAAAGTCAACAACAGTGGTATCCACAACATACTACTCCTCAATGGAATCGGGGACATAATCAATAATATGTTGGGCCTCGTAGGAATCAACAACAAAATTTGCTACCTCCACCCCAGAATCCTCCATAGAGTGAATAGATAAATCAACCTCAACTCCCAACACAACCACTTCCCAATCCTAAGAACAATCAACAAAATACTTTGGTATACTCAGCTGAACAAGATAATGTTACCGGACTTAATGTCATACATTGTGGAAATGTACAGTTGTGCTCTAGTAGAACACTTCAACCACCAACCATTGAAGAAATTATGGATGAACCTACTCTTAAAACTCTTGAGAAGGCCACTCCACCCAACCACGCTATTACCACAAACAATACTTTGCCTCCTTCATCACCAGGAGCTTCTAACTTACCTCAAGAGGAGGAAGGTCAATCTCCAACTAATCTTAGGGAGGATACCTCTCCAAAAGAGAAAAATCAAGTACCATTCCTAGAGCGTCTAAAATCGACCACTTTGAAAGATACTCTGGAAATTTCTTTGACCTCTGAAACTACATTAATTCAGGAAATCAAACAATTGCAAATAAAGGTTCATTTGATGCAAGAAATAAAGGAAATTCCAGAGTTGAACTAGCTAATCAAACAACTATGCATTAAAAACCCGAGGAGGAAACCAAAGAAAATAAATACTATGCACATTGATGGCTATTTAGCTGACTTTATGTTTGGAAATATTGTTGCTCCAAAATATGATCTTGGTAGTCCACCTATAACTGTCACAATTAATGAGGTAGCAATACCTAATGCATTAGTGGATTTAGGAGAAAACATCAATGTAATGACTGTGGACGTGATGGAAAAATTAGGCCTTACTAATTTACACCCCACAACTACAATCTTACAGATGGCAAAGCAGTCCATAGCCATTCCAAAGGGTTTTATTCAAAACTTTCTTGTCAAAGTTGATGGATGGGAATATCCAGTCGACTTTTAGGTCATCTAGTCACTTACACCCAAAGATAGCTATCCAATAATTCTTGAAAGACCATGGTTGGCCACTATCGCAGCTAAAATTGACTGTAGTGAGGGAGGAATGACCATTTCACATGGTCCAGTTAGTAAAAAATTATTCTTGTACCCTCCTGCTAAACCCACCGAATATAACAAAGTCTGGGTTGATGAACCATAATATTCTAATGGTTAGGACAGTTTGGCCTTGTTAGCCATGGTAGTCATTGAACAACATGGAGAAGAATTAGAGGATGAGTTAGTAAGTTATGTAGCACATCTTACCATAGGTTCAAGTGATGACGAAATGGTGGATGCTCCAGAGATTCTAGGACAACCAATTGATGTACATGGGATGGAACAAAATTATACTACTTTGGGAATGCCTTGTCCTTTGTCCAATATGATTCCCAAAACTAGCTATTTTTTTGAGAACATTACTAGATTTCATTGACTGATACCTCATAGTTGTCCTCTCAACACCTTGTTGCGACTAGTACATACTATCACTTCCGCCCATCTAGGAACAAAAACAATTATGCTACTATCGAGAAAAACCTTGAACATCAATAGTTGGCTGAGAGAATTGGAAGAGGATAGATTATTTAATGTGTTGGTAAAAAAGTCTAAAGCTTTTGCTTGGGACTACATAGACATGAGGTGAATCCATCCAAGTGTTTGTATGCATCATATTTATATTGATCCCAATGTAAGACCAATACATCAGCCACAGAGGAGACTCAATCCTACATTAAAGGATCTTGTCAAAATTGAAATTGAAAAACTCCTCTGAGTAGGACTTATTTATCCCATTTTTGATAGTAAGTGGGTGTCACCTATGGTTGTAGTGCCAAAGAAAAATGGGAAGTGTAGAATATGTGTAGATTAAAAAGAAATTAACAAAGCCACTCATCAAGATTATTTTCCCTAACCATTTGTAGACTAGGTTCTGGACAATTTGGTTGGGAGGAAATATTTCTCCTTTTTAGATAGATTTAGTGGTTACAACTAGATTCAGGTAGCACTAGAAGACCAAGATAAGATAACGTTTACTTGTCCATGGGGAACATTTGCATATCATGTTCTTCCCTTTGGACTCTGAAACGCTCCTGCAACTTTTCAGAGAGCCATTTTGGCTATATTTGTTGAGCTTGTCAATGAATGTGTAGAAGTCTATATGGACGACTTCACTGTCTATGGTTCAACCTATGATGAAGCCCTTCAGAACTTGGATAAGGTTTTAGAGGTTTGTGAGGATCACTGAATATCCCTTAGCCACGAAAAGTGTTTGATAATGGTGGAACAAGGAATAGTTTTAGGTCATCATATCTCCTCAGAAGGAATAAAGGTTGATCCCAAGAAAATTGAAGTCATTCAACAACTGACTAATCCTCAGATGCAAATGGATGTTAGAAATTTTCTTGGGCATGTTGGATACTATCAGAGGTTTATAGAAGGCTTCAGTAAAATAGTTTCCCCTATGTTTTCCCTTCTCCAAAAAGAAGTGGAGTTTAACTGGACACCTGAGTGTCAACTATCATTTGAAACAGTAAAGGAGAAGCTTGTCTCTACTCCTGTCCTATGTGGGCCAAATTGGAATCTTCTATTCCATATCTATGTCGATGCTTCAAATGACACAATTGGTGTAGTATTGGGGCAAGAAGATGAGAATGGGGGTAAAAATATGTCATATATTTCATTAGTAAAAACCTAACATTTGCTGAGAAAAACTACACGACAATAGAAAAATAATTCTTGGTTGTGGTTCATGCCATTAAAAAATTTTGCCATTATATTATAAGATATAAAGTAATTGTCTATATAGATCATTTAGCTGTAAAATATTTGATGAATAAACCTATAGTTAATGGATGAATAATGAGGTGGTTACTACTCCTTCAGGAGTTCAATGTAACAATACTTGACAAGCCAGGGAAATTTAACGTAGTGGCAGACTTTTTGTCTCGAATTAAACAAGAAGATGGTGACTGTGCACCAGTGCAAGATGAGTTTCCAGATAAAAAACTATTTTCTATTTCTATAAAGACACCTTGGTTCGCTAACATTTCCAACCATTTAGCCGCTTTAGAAGTACCACCCGGTTTTACATCAAAACAAAGGAAGAGAATTATTAGAGAAAGTGCCCCATTTAAATGGATTAATGGGATTTTATTCCATTGTGGCCCTGATATGGTCTTGAGAAGATGTGCCAGGGCAGATGAAACTTACAGTATCCTTAAGGCCTATCACAATGATTCTTCTTGGGGTCATTACTCTACAAAAAGAACTTCTCATAAAATTTTGGGTGCCAGGTACTATTGGCCTTCAATGCATAAAGACGTTAAAAAGTATATTCATCATTGTGATGAATGTCAAAGAGTAGGAAGACCAACCGCTTCTGTTGAAATGCCCTTGCAGCCTCAGGTAGTCCTTGAACCATTTGAGAAATGGGGACTGGATTTTATTGGTCCCATAGATCCTTCCTCCCAAGGGAAAGAATACATTCTATTTTGAACCGATTACTTGGCTAAATGGGCAAAAGTTCAGGCCCTATGAGTTGCTAGAGAGGAACAAATTGTTGAATTCCTCTATAATAAGATTTGTCTCAAGTTTGGAGCTCCAAGAACCATTGTTACAGATCAGGGACCCCAATTCATGTCCAAATTTATGTTGGCATTCACAAACCATTTTCAAGTGATTCACAAGAAGTCATCTCCCTATCAACCTCAGACAAACGACCAAGTGGAGGTGACTAATAGGGAGTTAGAGAAAATATTGACAAAAACGGTTTCTTCAGGGAGAAGAGATTGGGCTAGGAAATTGCCTGAAGTTGTTTGGGCGTACAACACAACATGGAAATCCACAACTGGGTTTAGCCCCTATGAGCTTGTTATTGGAAAGAAACCTCTCTTTCCCATTGAGTTTGAACTCCAAACTCTAAGAATAGCTATGGAGTTGGGCCTAGATCTGAAATGAGCCCAAGTGGAGTGAGTTTTACAATTAAGTGAGTTGGATGAGCTTCATTTAGATATTGTCCATCAAACTGAGCTGGTTCAACATCAATGAAAGGTTTGGAATGACAAGAGCATTAAAGAGAGAGAGTTCCATAATGGTGACTGGGCCTTGCTATTCGATTCTAGATATAAAGATCACAAAGGAAAACTCATAACTCATTGGTTGGGCCCATATGAAATTTCTAAAGTCTTCTTGAATGGCACAATTCAGCTGAAACCCATTGATGGTGATACATGATCTCTCTTGGTAAATGGCCAACGCCTATATATCTACCATAAACCTATCAACAATAAAGAATTTACAAAATTGGTAGAAATATAGGGATAAATCCAATGCATTGAATCTGCCAAGGCAGGGTCCATCTAAACCTTGCATTTTGCATATATCAAAAAAACAAACTTAAAAAAGTGTAATAAAAAGACACGTGTATAAATTTGTTTCAAAGCATTCTTCATTAATTCTTATTTTCGGACTTAACTACATTTTGTCTTCATTTTGCAGGACTTCTCATAAATCAAAAATAAATTCTAGAGGACCTTGCTATGGTGCTCTGGAACTTGTTAGTTTGGATGCCCCAGTGCTTTGGAACTTACCTCCTATCACAACGAAGCTCTGGAACGCATGAACTTGGTTGTGATGTTGCTCCAGAACTTGTGAGCTTTGATGCCTAGATGCTCTAAAACTTGCATCTCAACTCATCACACTATACATTTGTTCCTGTAGAATGGTGATTGGTAGAGAAAAGTTCTAGAAGTTCGAGTTCATTCATATATAGCCATTTTTCTTATTTTTGGCTGTATTTTGCAATGATGCTCTAGAATCTTCCTTTGGTTGCTGCTCCAGCTGCATCTTGTGATGATGCTCTAGAATATTCCTTCAGTTGCTACTTTGGCTGTATCTTGCGACGATGCTCCAAATTCTTCCTTCGGTTGCTGCTCTGGTGACATCTTAAGGTGATGCTCCAGAACTTATTTATCTTCTTCATTTTGAATGCATGCCTCAAAGAAAGCTTCAAAACTTAGTCATTTTTTTCGATCGCATGTTCATAAGCATGCTCCGAAACTGATCCATTTTCATTCCACTCGCCTTTTTCCATAATAAAAAAAGAAAATCCCGATGCTTTGATTTGTCACACCTATGTACAGATGCCTTCCTTTTTTTTTTATTTTTTATCCGCACTCACTGTGGTTATTCCAAATTTTGCCATATTTTCATCATAAATAAAATCCACTATGACAGCCTGTCCTCATTGATGACTTCATCATTCACAAGCTTCCTCACTCATGCCATAATAAATATGTCATCACCTCAACCAATACCATTCCATCATCTTGTTAAATCAATAAAGGTACATAATCTTCAAGTAATCACAGAATGTAAGTAAGTACAATTTTTTTCTTAAAGTAAGTAGTTATTTTTGAATAAGGTGTAATTAATTGGCATGGGTTCTCCCTTCCTAATTTAGTAACGTGGGCCACTTAGTGATTAACTGCTAGTACAACACTCTTTTCACACTCCTTCATGCAAATTATCATCATTGCATAGTAAATCTTTAAATAAAGACAAAACAAATAATCACTTTTTGATTATATCTTCAAAAACATTTATGCACAAGCTTCTTGCACTATTGAATTTTTTAGTAGAATCATAGATTGGAGACAGAAAATGGGGGGTGTGAAGAAGAAATCAGAGCCGGCTTCAACGAATAAATTACTGGGATTGAGCAACATTTCCAGTTTGTTTCAGGAACTGGGATGGTTGGATTTTATTAAAAAAATTGAGGGATACAATGAGAAATTGGTGAATGCATTTGCAGAAAATTACTCCAATGGTCAAGTGACACTACATGGGAAGCGTTTTCAGGTGAGTCTGAAAGTCATTTCTCACCTCTCAATTTTAGATAATTTTGGTATTAAATTATCTGAAACTTCTCAAATTACATATCAAAAGTTATCAAAATTATTTCTTAGAGAGGGAGACCCTCAACCCATGATAGTTATCAATACTAGAGGATAAAATAAAGGGTTTCAAAGGACTTCCATATTAGAACACTAGGAAACAATTGTTGCATGGATTATAAAATATTTTACATGTGAAGGCCAACTTACTACTGTGGTAGGACCTGCATTTCGTATGCTAATACATTTGTGATATGGGAAAGAAAACCCTGCCCTTAGGATTAATTTTCCTAGCTTTTTGAGTGAATATGTTAGTTCCTCCATAGAAAGATATAAGACTGGTTTAGGTTTGTTGAAGCACCATGGGTTCATTCAATTAATCTATAAATTTCATTTTTTAAAGAAACCTGCAAGCAAGTGGGAAAAAATTATTTGGAAATTTGAAAAGTCTTTGCCCAAAATAAAATTGGAAGAAGGGGAATCCTCCAAAATAGTTGCCTCACCTTCTGGAGGAACTTCCCCTAAGGCCTCTAGAGCTCCTGAAGCCCAAATTCCCACAACCCCTGGTGATGCGCCAGATTCTTTAACCAAGGAATTAAAAACCCCAGATTAGTCAGGAGATGTTGAAATTATTCATGTAGATGTAGGAAGCATTCCACCTAGGAAGAGGAAAAGAAGATCAACTGTTACTTTTCAGAACACTCCTCCTTTGAGGAGAAGAAAGAGATTGTCCTTTGAGTCTACAGAAACCCTAGTTCAAGATATAGGAAGTGTTTCAAAGAAGATGGAGTCTAAGAAATAAAAAAAGCCAATAGAAACCATGGATCCTATTGATGACGTAGAAATAAGGGAAACAGGGGAACAAGTTTATCAGTCTCCAGAGAAAGAAACCCCTGTTGAGGAAATACCTCCCCATCTAGAGCAAGAGAAAGAAACCCTTGTTGAGGGAATACCTCCCCATCTAGAGCAAGAGGAAGAAACCTTTGGTGAGGAAATACAGGAAGAGGAGAGGGAACAATCTCCACATTTTATGGAGGTTGAGGACAATGTTTTAGAAAATTTATCCCCCATTGTAAATAAAGTTATTGAAACAGGTGAAAATGATAATGCTAATGCATAACTAGAAAAACTGAAATTGGAAATTGATGAGTTAAGAAATCAATTGCAAAAAAATAAAGAACATATTGTACAACAACAAGAGGAAATAGCAGTACATATTATTGTAATAGGAAAAAGAGATCGGGAGATTCAAAATTTGAAACTGTAGATAGAAGAAAAGGATACATTTATTAATGAATTGCAAATACAAATTCAAAAATGGAATCAAGAGAATAGGACGTATAATGCTAATCTATCTGATAGGGATAAACAAATTGAAATTTTGAAAAATAATTTTATGCACATGTTTCAAGCTTTTGAAGAGGAAAAGAACAGATAGAGTGAAGAACTGAATGTTTCTCTTAGTAGGATTGTGGAACTAGAACATGATTTGCAGGAAAGAACCAATAAACCAATAATGGAATCAAAAGAAACTCAAACTCAACCAACTATAACTAAATGGTTCCAAGTTCGAATTCCCCCATTATTAATAAAGTGGATGAAATGGCGCTATTTCTTGAAAGATGCTAAGATTGAGAATATCAGGTTAAAAAAGGAATTGGTACTCTTGAAAGATTCATTTGATAGGGTCTATAGGGAAAAGAAAGATGCATGTCAAATAGGAGAATTTCTATTAGCATGTAGGAGACCATCAAGGATATATTCAATGTTTTTAAATGAACTTATTAAGATGGAAATTGCTAAGAATTCATCATGACCAACCACATGAACTTGATGACAGAGAATTTGTAAAAGTGTTTATAGAATCAACTCCTAAACAACAAGATATGCTATGTGAATTCTTTGTTCACAATCTACTATTAGAAATACATGCTGATTTCTTTATTAACCTTTTTGTTGGAGAAGTACAATTGAGATATTTGTTATCTACCATGTGTAATTAGGTTCATTGGCAAGAACATATCAGGGAATATTCTCAAGCAGAGAAAAATGTGGCTCTTCAGATAAGATGCCCCAATAGTAAACTTGCAGATTTTAAAGCAACCTTTTTAGCTGTTAAAGTGGATGAAACTATGAAGCAAAGATATGATGAGAGCCTCTAACTTTGTTACAATCATTTCATAGAACAAGGAAAAAAATTGATTGGTAGAGCTTGGAATGCTTGTGAAGAGAGATACACCCCATTACCAACATATCTGAAGAAAAGAGAAGTGATCTCCCCTCTTAACATCAAATGGTCCTTCAGAAGAGCAGATACCTTGGTCAAAATCTTGAAAAACCTCATAACATATTGGATAGGGATGAGGTACATACCTCCCCTATTGCTCTTTCCACCTCCTGCTTTTTATATTAATATAGATCAAGATAATGGAGTCTTCAATATGTGGAAAAAAGGATTTTCTTATCATCAAGGCTTCCTATGTGCACCTGAATATTTTGATAAAACAACAAATGATCTATATGATATTAGTGCTAAGTATGAATAATTGAACAGAGATAGAGGGCAGGGATCACAACAAAGGGAAAGAGGACATGCCAGGAATTAGGAAGGGGAGGGAGTGATGAGGTAAAAATAACCTCATCATGATAACATAATAAAGCCCTTCCTCATACATAAAAAAATACTTATTCTCTGCCAATTAATTAAACTTTTAGGCATAATAATTGCTTGGCTTTTGAGAAAAATAGTACAAACTTTATTTCTTGTGATTTATTGAAGTATCTTGCCAATGCAGATTTAATGGGTTGTTTTAAGTATTTTGTAGGATAATAATCGGTCATCATACATCAATTAAAAGCGTTCAACCAACACAAGCTCCAGAATAAATAGAAGATATGCGCTGGAAACATGCTCCATAACTTTAGGATGATGGACCGAAATCATAATTTATTTTAGTTAAATTTTTGTTATGTTTTAAAATTTTAAAGACTTCATGGCTTGACTCGAGCCTCTTTAATATCTATGTAATGGGAATTTAAAGACATAAAGTTTGTTTATAATCTGTTACAGACTTTTTCAATGGTAATCTAAGCCATTTGAAATATAGGATTTAGTTAGAATATTTCTATAAATATGTAATCTCCAGAAGCAAAAGACAACGCAAAGTAGTATTGTTATGTTGTTGAAATGTTTTTTGAATATATATGAATAAAGAGACTATTGCATATCAATCTATGAGTTGTTGAAATTATGGATGGAAATTATTTTTAATGAAAGAGCTTTCGAATATGTTGTGCATGTGACTTGAGAATGAACGTAGGAACACACGAGCTAGCTTATAATTAATACATGAATAATAATTATGAGTGTAGTCATGTTTCTATGTTAATTGTGTAGAAGTCATTAAGATTATTGTTTTAGAGTCTGATGTTCCGAAGCACTCACTGTCTGTCATTTCCATAGTGTGTTAATTGTTACAAACAACTATTTGTTGTTATTAATTAGATGTTCCATAGTTTGTTTACAAGTTTTTCTACTTTTGTAGTTTACATGCTTTCCAATTTAGTTATTTTTGTGCTTTCTTGTTTAGTTATCATGTTTTCTAGATTAGTCATTTTGTGCTTTCTAGTTTAAATGTTTTCAGTTTTCTTTAGATAATTTTTTTTTCAGTTGTATAGTTAGACGGACTTATGTTAAGAATTAATGTCAGTTGCTCTAAAAATTTAGAAAATATAAGAGAGTTAGTCAAGTCACCTTCTATTGCAAACAACCTTGGACATTGCCCGGTCGACATATTGAAGTTTTATCTTCTAAAGTAATGGAACCTAATGACAACCTATCACTAGTTAGCCATTGTGTATGTGATGAATGTTAGAGCTCATCACTATGTATTTGTGATGTACAATGGAATTTTTCATCATTTTTATGACTACGTTATGCTTAAAAACTATGAAAATGTTAAAAATGTGCTTGTCAAGTTGATTGAGTTGGTTGGTTGTTTTCTTGAGCTACTTGGTTGTGTGCTTGAGCTACTTGGTTGTGTGCTTTAGATACTTGGTTTTGTGCTTTAATGTTTGATTCATGTGGAGCTCATCATTGTGTTTACTTTAGTCTTAAACTATGGAA
This sequence comes from Sequoiadendron giganteum, assembly GCA_007115665.2. NCBI lineage: Eukaryota > Viridiplantae > Streptophyta > Pinopsida > Cupressales > Cupressaceae > Sequoiadendron > Sequoiadendron giganteum. Next base: position 495,234,359 of record CM021104.1, read on the forward strand.
ATATTAATGTTGTCTCTCAAAATACTTATAGGGGTTGGGAGGCACTAACGATTTAACTCATCTAAAAATAAATTATTATTAGTATCCAAATTCAATAATAAAGAGTGGTGACTATTGAAGTAAAAATGTGTGGCTCTCTCAAATTCATGATACAAAAGAGAGCATTTCAATGAAAGAATCCAATTAAGAATAGAACCTTAGTTAACCTTGCAAGAGACTTAAATTAGGCTCTCAAGAATAGGGAGGAGGTGCGAAAGGACGTGAATCCTAAGGTGAAAAGATGCTTGGAATTGTAATTACTTAAGGAAAAAAAATCTTAGGTGGGGAAGATCGTCATGTCCCCCAAAATTGTAACACCAAATATATTACTTGATACAAATAAATGTCAAAATCTAAGTATGATTAATTAAAATTAAAATATAATTATAATCATTTTTTATTATATTAAATTACATTATTAACAATTTAAACATTATTACCTTAAACATGATTATCTATTATAGAATAACATATACTATAATGTAAGTCTGACTATAATGTTACAACATGAAATTTATAAGCATCATGAATACAATGACCTATATCCTAAACTAATAGATATGATTTCATAAACCATAGAAGGAAAAGTATATAACATATAAAATAAAATATAACATATAAATAATATCAAACAAAAGAGAGATAATTAATATCAAGTTGATTCCTAACATAGGCAATTAACAAAATCAAACAATCAAACATTATTAAGGATCAGTCAAAAGTAGATGATCTATATTGAGAACCGATTCCAAGCAAAGGAAGCAACATATGAAGGAAAAGGCACATCCAAAGTATCAACCATAAGAGAGAGGTCGATGCAAGTCTACAAGAATCAAATCAAGAAACAAACGATAAAATATAGATTGTAGGTCATCGAGTGGTATTTAAGAGGTTGTAAGTGTAATTCTACTAGAACACATAGTAGAGTCAAAATATAGGAAGCAAATATGCTCATTGTTATTTATCTCTCTTTATAATATGTTCTGAAATCTATAAAGTAGAATCAATAAGTGTGCATATTATTGTTTATTTCTACTTATGATAGGCTCAAACATTTATATGTTGTATATCTGCTCATTGTTATTTTTGTAATTAGTCAATTTTTTATATGTGTTCCACCATGGTAGGAATGATGGATTACAAAGGGGAAATGCATCAAAATAAATTCTCCTAGATACACCACCCAAGGGTGGGATGTAATGAGCCCACATAGGTTAAGGGGGTTTTTCCTTTGAGATCAAAGGGTACTGCCCTTGGGTATAGGTTGATCTTCGAATGTGGAAAAGGGGATCTCTACTAGATACACCACTCGAGTGGGGGACATAATGAGTCCTTATGGGACAAGGGGTTCTACCTTTGGGATCAAAGGGTGTTGCCTTTGGGTCTAGATTGATCATTGGGATAACCATTGTAATCTCACTCCCCTACCATGGTGCAACAAGGAAGGGAGATCGATTATGGGAGATGGTACAAGGATGATAACATGGTCTCACCAGGTCATATGAATGGCATGTGCCACATGAAGAGGGGAGAGACCGAGACATCCTATCATCATCCTCATTTCATATGATCCATAATTGAGTAGACATAAAGTAGGACTAGTTAATTCATTATGTAGTTGCTAAGGTTAAAGATATCATTTAAATAGAGTTACTCATGCTTAATCCTAATGTTCAATATAGAGTATTAATTGTTAGGCCAATTTAGTGATGGAATTCTATCTTACTTGTAGGGAATAAAATAATTCAAAGTACCCTCTAGGACTCAATGCTTGAGAAATTGATAATTTGGAATAGATTTAGGCTAACTCCAAGTTAGGGAAATTACACTCAAATATTAAGCTACTTGTTGAAATAAATTGTACCTAGATGCCTTTATAAATAATTCTTGCACAACTTACTTATTAGCTCACAATAATTCAAAATTTGTTAAAACAACAATATGTTTGAACTTTATAAGGTAACTGCCCATAAATGAATACATATAACTAAAAATAACACACAACACACTTAAATACAAGAATAAATAAATATGAGAAACTTCTAATAGCATTTCTCATGAGTGATCCCTTTCCCATTAAGGAGGCACTACAACAGAACAGGCAATTAGCACCTAAAATAGTGTCGGATTTTAGTCCATTTGTGTTCATGAATTGGACACTTCTGCCGGTGCAAAAATCAGCGCAAAATGGCGTACTCACTTTGGTGTCAGATTTAGCGTTGGATTTAGCACCAGATTTAGTGCTATATTTAGAGCATGATTTTGTTGCTTCTAGTTTTTCTTTTGATTTTGCTTCTAGTTTTGCTTCTTGTGTTGCTTCCAAGTTTGCTTCTAGTTTTTCTTTTGGTTTTTCTTCGAGGTTTGCTTCCAATTTTGCTTCCACTTTTGCTTCCAGTTAATTGCTTTTGTTTTTGCTTCCTAGATAGTGCCAAGTTTTGCTTCCAAGATTGCTTCTGGTTTGCTTCTAGTTTGGCTTCCATTGTTGCTTCCTTTTTTGCTTCTAAAAATGCTTCTTGTTTTGCTTCCATTTATTAATTTAATATGTTTTATTTCAATTTAATTAGTTAAATGTGTCATGCCTCTTAAAAAACGCATATGATTATAGAGCAAGTAAATTAAATAATGTTTTATTTCAATTTAATTAGTTAAATATATCACGCCTCTTAAATAACTCATATGATTATAGAGTAAGCAATTTAATTATTTAACTCATGATTAAATAACAAGATAATTATTGTTACCTGATTTTGCTTCTAGCTAAATCAAGTAGAATTATTATTGTGTTTGCATTTAAACAATAAAAGGTACATATCATTTTCAGCTAAGTTTCATCTATGTGCATAAAAGAGAGTATCAAAAGACTGCATCATACAATAAAAAAGAGAGTCAACATTTATTGCAAAGGTAGTCTTTATTGATGACCATAAGTGTATAGTGTCCCTCACAAGCTGAGGGATTGACTATTTTTATGCATATAAAGAAAAAACTATACATTTACAAATAAAAGGAAATGCATATGTAAAGAAGGGGGACCTGTCATTCTGAATGATCAATCTCGGCTGAGTTGCGTTGCATCAGCTTCAGTCCTCCTACCCATCCAACCTCTAGTTGTCACTTGCCCCTACTTCTCTGATTTTCCCTGTATTTGTGAGAAGAAGTTGGTTAGAGCAATGAAGGATCACCAATCAGTACATAGGAAAACATCTGTAAACATATAATATGACCCTTATAAACATTAAAATAGCTAGCATATCATAGATGTCCAAGAAAACAAAAGAGTTATCAAACACATCTATCATATGCTATGTTTATCTAACATGTTTTCTCTTTGTGAAGATATAGGATAATTTTTTTTTACTATTTTATTTTAGCTAATTACAACATGTGAAGTAAAATATGGCTCCCATGAGGGTTGAGCCCAACATGTTGCCCTCATATTTTAGGAGGGATAGGAAATTGAGAAACTTGATCAAATAAATGATAAGCCTATTCTTGATGCATTAAATCAATATGGAATCATACCATTTGATCAACTTTCATTATCATATTCAAAAGATGTAATAAAATGGTGTGAATTATCAAGAAAGTTTCTCTGCATCTTTCATAATGAATCAAACAATAGGCTGCTTGGAAATATTACTCTACTGAATATGTCTTTCAATCTTCTTAAGTTGGATCCAAAGTCCATTTTAATAATGATATGAGTTGTGTTTCATTGTCAACATTTTCAAGGAGCTAGTAAAGAAGGGAACAAGAACAAGGACAACAATCATTCAAAAATGAAATAGTTTGTCTCTTCCCAAGAAACAAATGATTTATGTGATATTGTGAACACTGAAGCACAAATCCATCAAGTTCAATTATGGATAATCATTATGGCCAAGTTACTCAATGAGGTCTTACACGTTATCAAGAGTTATCAAGAGCTATCATGAGTTACATGGAGCAAAACAAGGTGAAAAATTGAATGCAAGGCCAAAGCCATCATGTCAGTATGTTGTCCCGAAGAGCAATGCATGAGAAGGAAAGCACATTGATGCAGATGAGTAACTAACATGCAATGGTAATCATCTTGCTACTAATACAATGAGTATTCACAAACAACTACAGTGCACACTCTGATAAAAAACCAATGCATGATGCTTTGAGGAGATACCAATGATTCTACAAATGAATGTAGGGCAGCCTTTGAGAAGGATTTCTTGGTAATCATGTCAAGGGAAAACTTGGTAAAGAAACTCATCATGCTAGCAACAGTGTGAAAAGATACATGTGAAGTAATGCAAAGTGATAGAATTACATGAAGCATAAAGTGATGCAAAAGTTGACAATAATGATGTTGGCAAGAGATTATGGGCATGGCAAGAAATTTGTTGATTCAAAGAGAAGCTATCATCAATATAAGGCAATGCAGTGCCATTTCCACTTTTAAAGGCTACATAAGATTAAAGTATGCAGCAAGTGTATGTAACTCAAAAGGTTCATGAAAGCCTATATCAATCATGCATGATGATTTTGATGACTTAAATCAATAGATGACAAAGAAGATGAAGATTTAAGTGTTCATTTTCCCCAAGAAATAAAATATAGAGCCTCGACCTATGTGAAATAAACCCTCAAAAATAGAAAAATACCTAGAAAGGAAGGAGCACTGTCCTATTGCCTTTTAAGAAAATGCTTATGGAAATGAAAACTGAATGCAAGCATGGTCACAACCATGATAAAAGGTATTTCTTCCATTGTTGTACATAAAATACTATCTTTTGAAGAAATTACAAGTTCCATAGAGGGTTTTTCATTTTTCTTATAGAAAGACCAGAGATCGAGCATACAAGAATGAAGCATGAAAACATAGAAAATAGAGCATTTTTGCCATTGTGCTGAATGGAGAGAGATCAAAATGAACTTTGATTCACAAAAAAAAAATATTAAATCAAGGTATACATCGGCATAGAGCTTACCTGAGCTTGATTTTGTTTGTTTTCATTGAATATGCAAGTTATTTTTCACCATGGGAAGCTTCAGAAAACTCAATCATGGCGGCCAAGAGCAAGCAAAGCTTCCACTGAAGAAATGAAGAGAAGAATGCATCAAAAAAATTAGAGAGGTCACGACCAAGAAGCCTCGAAACCTTTTGAAAATGGAGTGAAAATACTACAGAATACTCAAGAAGCAACTTACCATCCAGTTGTAGGAGGATTTCAACCCCAAGCATGAAGGAATCAATTGAAAAATGAATGGAGAATGCTCAAACCCTAGTTCATCATGGTGGCCGAATACATAACTCTTTTCTTCCAAAGTTGCCAAGTAAAATGATGAGAAAATTTTGGGATAGGGGTCGGTTTTGACATTAGGGTTTCTCAAGTACCCTAATTTGAATGTGGTTTTTATCACATTCTTTTGGAATCAAATGCCTTGGTTAATACCCTTCATGCTCCTTCAGAAAGCTCGAGGTTTCAAACTCTAATGATGGCGACATGTGCAGGGCAAGGGAGCTTGAAAAAACCAAGTGAAAATGAGAGTTAAAAATTAGGGCTTGGGTATTTTTTTCTAACTCATCATGGCAGCAAAAATATTGATGTGAAAAAACTCAAATATGTTTAATCATTAAATCTTTTAATATTCAAAGAAATTTAGAAAACAAAATACATATATTTTATAATAAAAAATTACTATTATGTATTAAATTTATTAATTTGTATGTTCAATTAATAATTAAAAACTATTGATGTTATTTTATATAAAATAAAAATATGAAAAATATCTTTAACAATTATTAATTTTAATTTTAAAAAATCATTAAATTATGATTTTAATTATTATAATTTAAAAAATTTGTGTGATTGTGATTGTGATTTTACCTCTGTACCGCGGGATGATTGTGAGAGAGGTGTGGTAGCATGGTATACCGCCATACCGTGGGTGATTTCTTACTACCTCGCGGTAGTGTGGTGTATACCGCCATAGCACGAGAGACTTCCGACTGTCTGGCGGTAGCGTGGTATACTGCCAGTCCACAAAAGCCTTCTAGTAGTCGAGCGGTAGTGTGGTTACCACCATACCACGGGAGTCTTCAACTTGTTGAGCAGTAGTGCGGGGTATACATGGACTTGGTTGATAGCTGAGGTGTACACCGAATAGTGGAGGACATTGCTAACTTGGCTCTAAATCCGATGCTAAATCTAGCGCTAAATCCAATGCTAAACCCAATGCTAAATCTAGCACTAAATTCGGTGCTAATTAGCATCGGATTTAGCGTATACTTGTCCTGAATAGCACAAAAAATGGTGCCAGTCCGATAAATAGTGCTGACTTTTTCAAAAAATTAGAGAAAAACACATTAAAATTGTGGGTGGAAGCAAAAAAAGGAGCTAATCATAGGGATTTGTTGTAGTGAGGACTACTATTCTCATTCCTCAATATGCATTCAATGCACATCCAAAATGAATAATTTTATCAAATAAAAAATGAAGATTATTATGAACAAAATTCCTACACTTGATTATCCTATCATGCAATCCCTATATTCTTTTATATTTTTGTATTTAAAATATATCTTATTTATACACACAGTCAAGTAAAACAATAAATCTTAAGAATAATGTTTGTTCCACATTCATGGTAACTTGTCATCAAGTAAGAGTAAGTGCACAAAGTTGTGACACAATTAAGATGCCACTTTTGTTTTACCCAAAATGACCATTTGGTGAGCGCCAAATGGCTCGGATGACCAAGCCTAAGACTTGGTCATCCCAAGCCAAGTTTGGTGAGTGTCAAGCTCGCCATATTTGGCACTTGCCAAATGTGAATGATGAATTTTTAGAATGCATTTTCTTTCTTTCTCTTTATTTTTTATTTGTCTTTATCTTTGTCTGTCTCTGTTAGTGAAACTATATACATGAAATAAACATTTAAGTTGACATTTGCATATGGAAATTTACTTTATTATACTTTAAGTTATATTTCATGTATATAGTTTCAGTATGTTTAAGAGTGGATATGGATCTCTTGGAGTTATATTGCAAATCCTAGTTTTTGGAAGATCTTATAATTTTTCAAACAGTTAGATTTCAGTAATCAACAAGTTGTATCATCTCTCTCTCTCTCTCTCTCTCTCTCTCTCTCTCTCTATATATATATATATATATATATATATATATATATATATATATCTTACTCATTGTTCATCTCTTATTCTCTAGACCTCTCTCACTATCCCATCCCTTTATCTGAATTTCTCTCCCTTGAGATAAAGAACTCAAGAGCATGGACAGGTAGAGAAGTAGTTCTTGGGATCAATGGAGAGAGAGTCAGATAAAGGGATGGAGATAGTGAGAGAGGTCTGGAGCATAAGATATGAACAATGAGTGAGAGAGAGAGGAGAGAGAAGTATGGTAAAACTTGATGATTACTAAAATTTGACATGTTGATTACTAAAATTTGACTGTCTAAAAAATTATAAGATCTTCCAAAACCTAGAATTTGTATTATAACTCCAAGAGATCTAAAACCACTTTCAAACATCCTAAAACTATATACATGAAATATAACTTAAAGTATAAGAAAATAAATGTCCATATACTTAAAAAAGAAAGATCAAGAAAATGTATTCTAAAAGTCATCATTCACATTTGGTGAGCACCAAATTTGTTGCTCGCCAAATGATTTTTTTTCATTTGGCTAGCACCAAATTTGGTACTCGCCAAATGGTTTGAATTGGGAAATACATATACATACATATATATGCATACATACATACATACATACATACATATACATATGCATATATTATTTTCATGTGTGTATAATCCCAACTCAAATAATTCATCCTCCTTATGATGTTAATGTGAGCATAAAAGGATACTTCATATTGATGAGTCCAATTAATGGCTTAATCTTGATAGGGATTATCATACATTTATTGATAATACTATAGACTTTGGCACCTGGTTGTTGGCATCCTTTATGTTATTTCCCTAGATTTGAGAACTTTGGGCATAGGTTTATCCTTGTGAGTTTTGATAATATTAATGTGCTATGTGGATTAATCTATGTTGATTTTACATGTGGATGAATGGATGTTGTTTTAAGATTATTATGGATATGAAATTGTTTGTGCATGCTAATGTTATTATGCAGGTTCACAATTAAGATGTTGATATGAATGAAGCCTACAAAGTAGAAGAAGTTCCTGCCAGTTGGTCGGTTGCCAAAAGAAGTCAAAAGGATGATTATTAAAAAATGGAGGGAAAACTCTCAATGGAGGGAAATTCTTAGTCAAATGAAATATTGTATTTTCCTTTTTAATAATCATAGTTGTTAGTTGAGTGAATATAGGAGGTGATGTTATGATAAATCTATGTTCAGGTAAGACTGGCTTGACCAAATCCTGCGCATGCATAACCTCCTTTCCTCTTTCTATTCTTTCAATAAGTGGTGTTCTCCTAACTTGTTGGAGTTGTCTGCCTAGTTTGTTATTTGGTTAGTAGTTTTCTTCCTATAAATAATAATTAGGTACTCCTTCTCAGAAGGTTGGTTGTTTTGATGTTGTACTTGCATTCCTAATTTTTTAAAGAAATACATATATGTTACTGTTCTATTGTAATCACACTTTCAATGAATAAAATAATATTATAAGTTTGCTACATCTGAGTTAGTTTCAAGGGAAACTCACCCAAGTGGGCCCACTTGGTGAGGATTCCATTTGTTAGCTTCGTAATTACTTTTTTGTCTAGTAATAGTTGCAATTCTAGAAACTACCTGTTCCTGTAGCCACTAGAATTAAATTCTTTGACTGTTCCTAAAACCAAAGCAAACAAAGTAGTTTTATGTCCGTTTGCTAAGATTACTATTTTTGTCATGCATTTTAGTTCAGTAAAGTCATTGGTTTATGCTTAGTGTTTATGTTACTTCCTTTCAAGTAATTTACTTTCAACATCATAACTTTCCTAGTTATAGAATGAATATGGCTACAATAGAAACCTAGTGCACATATAGTGCTGACCCATTTCAAGTTTGCATCCCTAGGTTGAGAATTAAGTGAACCTTCATGATGAGAAAGACAGTTATTCAGTACAAATGTCTAGTCTCTGAGTTACAAATTTAAGGGCTTAGTTGTTGAATCATTAGAGGAGGCCAACATTTTTGGCATCGTTGTCAGGGATGGTGTCAAAATAGGAAGTATTTCAAATTAATTTTTAGTTTCTATCTTGTTTTTGAAAAAAAAATTCAGCATACCCTTCATTAGAATAAGTAATAACCCACTATTCTTTCACCAAATTATTTGTGTGAGTTGAGCTGATACTAAGTAATACTGTATGCATAGGGGTAGGAGAAGAGATGATTTAGGGAGATTCCTTCCTAATGACCCTAACCTTGATAACCAACTAGTTGAGTTTTAAAATTTGCTAGAAGAAGAAGTAAACCCTTTTGTTGATGCATTTCCAGATTTGGCCAGTTTTGAAACTTCTTCTGAAGAACAAGTTGTCCAAAACCTGATAGAGAACCCATTTGCTTTGATAATCCATCAAGAAAATATGGCTGCCCCAACTCAGCCTAACTAGCTAACCTTTCATTTACCTATCCCTCCATAAAATGTTGTTGATAACCTCAAGAACATTCCTGCTTCAGTTCTTCCTAAATTCTATGGACTCGTAACAGAGGACCCAAACACTTTCCTGTTTGAATGTGATATCCTATGTAGAAGCTATGATTACAATACTGATGCTCATACGCTTAAGTTGTTTCCTAATACTTTGAAATAAGCTGCATTAAGGTGGTTTATGAGCTTAATAAGGAATACTATAAATAGTTGGGATGAGATCAAGGAAAATTTTCTTGAAAAGTAAAAAGAATATTGTGGAGGTAGTGATATGAGAGGAGGTGATATCTTCATAATGCAACAAAAGGAGGATGCAAGTTTGGAGGACTATTTATCAAGATACCAGTTTATCCTGAAGAAGTCTCCACACCATGCACTCAATGAAGAATCTCAAAAGTTTCTCTTCCTTAGGGGAATTAGTGAGAGTTGTGTTTATGCTCTGGATTTGATTGGAGAAGGAGATATCACCGAAGTAAGAAGATATGTCAAAATTACTCCAGAGCAGCTATAAAGAAAGGGAGAGCTTACCAATCTTCTATGGGTAAATCTTTTGTTAATGGAGTTTCAAGGATGGAAATCACTCATTTATTGTCAAACTTCAAGAAAGGCATCATAAATAATATGGAAACTCAACTAGATACACTTCAAGCAAAGAAGAAACATGAGGAGGCAGAGGCAATGTTGGTAGAATATTATCCTCATTGCAGACAAAGAAAGAAGGACTGCAAATGCAAAATGATGGCAAGCACATTCCACTTGAATTCAAGACAATTAAGGGAGATGAAGATCAAGTTTTCTATGTTGCACAAAGAAGGCCATGGGCTCCAAGAAAAGGTATGGCACCAGACCCATTATGTTTTAATGGACCCTACATGAATTTGTATGCATCTGGTAATCAATGGCAGCCCAATATCCATCAAAATTTGGAGGTTATCCATCACAGTCTTGGAACAATCCTCCAAATACTTGGCCTAATTACCAAAATATTCCACCCCAGTGGCAGAAAAACCTAGGAAATGGAAGCAACCTCAAGAAAAATTGGCAGCAGACATCCTAATGGAGGGGAGGGCAACAATAGAAAAACCAGTCATCTAGTTACATGTAGCCACCTCAACAGCCTGCAATAATACCCCCTCCTAACTCAAATACTAGCACACCGATACCTACTCAGTTACTAGCTCAAACCACACTCAACCCAAATAAAAAACCACAATAGCATCCAGTCTATTCTACGGATCCAAACCAATATCCTACCTATGCTATGATTTTGAGTAATATCCACCTGCGTTCAGGAACCACTTTGCCATCACCTTCCACTCCTATCATCATAGAGCTTCTTGTGGAAGAGGAGGAGCATAAAAATCTATCTCATGCACCTGCTTTGTCAAGTGTGCCTACCAATCCTGAACCAGTTCAACTGTCTAATCCTAAACCACAATTTTCCTCAAAGGTTAAAAGTTGTTAAGAAAAAGGAGGAAACAACCTTTGATATTTTGGATCAACTGAAACACATATGTGTTAAGATACCTCTGTTCTAGGCCATAAAAGATGTTCCCATATATGGTAAGGCAATAAAGGAAGTATGCCTTAAAAATATTAGGAGGAAAAAGGAAGACCCCACCATTGTCCATGTAGTAGGGAAATTAGGAGATATCATGCTTGGGAAAGTCAGTTCCTAAATACACTGACCCAGGCAGTCCTGTAGTTAAAGTCATCATAAATGGAATCCAAGTAAATAATGCTCTAATAGACTTGGGGGAAGCTATTAATGAGATGACTAGGGATATCCTGCAACAACCGAACGTTACAAATATGAGACCTACTCTTACAGTCCTATAGCTTGCTGACAGTTCTACTGTCAAACCTGATGATGTAGTGGAAGACCTTGTTGTTGTTCTAGAATCTTGGGAATATCCAACAGATTTCATGATACTTTCCCCTAAAGGTACATTAGGAGGGTATCCCATTATTTTGGGAAGGCCATGGTTGGCTATGAAAGATGCTTACATTGGATGTTGGATAGGGGACATGACTATTTGTCATGGAAAAAGTACTAAAAATATTTCTCTTTATCCTCCTACTTAGCCATCCCCTGATATGGATAATCTTGTCTGGCCACATGTCAGTGAAGAAGTTGAGGAGATTAATTCAGTAGTAAAACTCATGATGATTGGCAAAATTCCTTTCATGTAGTTGCAGGAAGAGGATGAAATATTGTCCCATATAATTCAGAACAGTTATGAAATGCATGAAGAATCACCTGCTCCTGAGACTGGTTTTGTTGCTCCACTGTAAACACTTATGCCCGCTCTTCTTGTACCTGAACTTCCTACAACAACTGGTATGTCTCATAAATTTCTGCCACATGAACTAAAAATGTCATGTATCAATGAAACAACCATGATAGAGTTGATAACACAAGTGCAAGTTCCAAAAGGTAAACATTTGAACATTAATAACAAGCTTACTCAGGAGCAACAATTATCCCTGACAAACCTATTACAAAAGAATCAGCTTGCATTTGCATGGGATTACCATGACATGAAAGGATTAGATCCTAAACTCTATACTCATAGAATCTACATTAGAGATGACTGCACACCAGTAAGGTAGCCATAAAGGAGAATCAATCCTGCATTAAGGGAGATTATCAAAAGAGAACTACATAAGTTATTGGATGTCGGATTCATCTACCCTATCTCAACCAACCAATGGGTGTATCCTTTGGTGATTGTGCCTAAAAAGGGAGGTAAATGGAGAGTTTGTATTGACTATAGAGAATTAAATTATGCCACCAAGAAGGATCGCTTTCCTCTTTCATAGATCGAGTATTGGATTCACTTGTAGGCAAGATGCATTTTTCTTTCTTGGATGATTTCAGTGGCTATAATCAAATATAGATTGCACCTAAGGACCAAGAGAAGACAAATTTTACCTATCCTTGGGGCACTTATTCCTATTAAGTGCTTCCATTTGGTCTCTGCAATGCACCTACAACTTTCCAGAGAGCAAACATTAGTATCTTCTCAGATATTTCACATGAGTGCATGGAAATCTACATGGATGATTTCACAACTTATGGTTCTGATTTTGATGAAGCAATGGAAGACCTAAGGAATGTTCTACAAAGATGTGAAGACCATAATCTATCCTTAAAAAGTGAGAAATGCTTCATGATGATGCAAGAAGGAGTAGTCCCTAGCCACTATATCTCTCACAAGGGAATTTAGGTGGATCCAGCCAAGATTGAGGTAATTACCAATCTCTCCATTCTTGCAAATAAAAAATATGTTAGGAGTTTTTTGGGTCATGTTGACTATTATAGGTATTTCATAAAGGATTTCAGTAAAACGACAATACCACTATATAGTATATTGACTAAAGATGTTGAGTTCCAGTGGATAGAAGATTGTGACAAAACATTTTCTACTTTGAAGGAAGCCTTAACCCATGCTCCTATGCTCAAAGGTCCTAATTGGGAACTCCCTTTCCATATTCATATAGATGCATCTGATTATGCCATAGGAGTTGTCTTGGGATAAAAAGAGGGAACCATTGAGAATGCAATCTACTTTGTCATCAAAAACCTTCAAGGAGCAGATTTTAACTACACTGTGATAGAAAAGGAGATGTTGGAAGTCATATATGCCCTCAATAAGTTCAAACATTATATCATTGGGTATCATATCTTTGTCTATACACACCATGAAGCCATAAAATATCTGATGAATAAGCCCTTAATTACAGGACGATTAGCAAGATGGTTGCTACTCATGCAGGAGTTTGATATCACCATCATAGACAAGCCAAGGAAAGTAAATATTGTTGTAGAATTTCTCTCAAGATTGACTACATCGGATGACACTTAAGTCATTGATGACTCTTTCCCTGACGAACATTTATTTTCAATTATTATCCACATGCCTTGGTATGCAGATATAGCCAATTATCTAGTTACAGGGAGAGTTCCTCCTCATTTCTCTCCAAAAGAGAAGGGTTCTTATTGAGAAAACTTTTCCTTTCTCATGGATTGTAGGATGTCTATTCTATACTGGACCAGATTATGTGATGAGATGTGTAAGAGAGGATGAGACATGATATATTGCATGCATGTCACAATGAACCCTATGGAGGGAATTTTGCAACTAAGAGGATAGTAATGAAGATTCTTAATACAGGATATTACTAGTCCACACTTCATAAAGATGCAGGTAAATATACTAGGAAGTTTGATAGATGTCAGAGGATGGTTCAACCAACTAAATCTAATGAGGTGCCTCTATACCCCCAGGTTCTCATCACACCATTTGATAAATGGGGACTTGATTTTATGGGTCCAATTGATCCACCATCAAATGAAAAATCCTACATCTTGGTTTGCACTGACTATGTGACCAAGTGGGTTGAGGTTAAAGCTATGAAACATGCCAAAGATAATAAGGTTGCAAAATTCCTATATGAGGAAATATTCACATGTTATGGGGTTCCTAGAGAAATAGTGACAGATCAGGGGGCTCAATTTACATCAACTCATGTAACAACACTAGTCAATGAATATAATATAAGGCATAGTAAATCTACCCCTTATCACCCTCAAGCCAATGGGCAGGATGAGGTCACCAATAGGGAAATAGAGGCTATTTTGACCAAAACAGTGGCTATTCACAGAAAAGATTGGGCAAATAGGTTGTCAGGACCTGTCTGGGCCTATAGGACCAGTTGGAAGACAACCACTGGGTTCACTCCTTTTGAATTACTGTATGGAAAGACAACTATGATGACCATAGAATTTGAGCATAAAAATCTTAGAGCCTCACTAGATTTGGGGATAGACATATTTGAAGCACAAAAGGATAGAATCATGCAGTTAAATTCTTTGGATTAAATGAGTAAACCAACCCTTCATCATACTGAGATAGTGCAGAATTAGAGAATCAAATGACATGAAAATTTCATAAAGGACAAGAGGTTCTAACCAGGTGACTGGGCACTCCTTTATGATTTTAGTTATCAAGATAATTTAGGAAAGCTACAGATTAGGTGGTTGGGACCATATGATGTTGTTGAAGTCTTCTCCAATGGAATTATTCAAATCACAACTATTGACCCTGTTAGATTCAAGCTGCTTATCAATGGTCATTGCCTCAGGTTATATCATAAACCAGCTTCCAAGATAGAATTCCTACAAAAAAATTCTCAACACCAAGCCATTGAAATTCCTACAGCTGAAGGAAGCAGACCTAGTGTCCCTCCTTCTGCCTAATCCAGGTATGTGTCACATCATAGTAAAGCTTTCCACTTTTGTGGGAGTCAACTTCTCCATCAATTCATCCACCTATTCATCTCCACCTTTCTCTCTTCCACAATTTCACCATCACTTCTCCATCACAACACTTCATTCCATCACCACTTCAATTAATTGCTCAACGATACTTTCCATGTAACTTGTACTTCTATCCACATTTTTTTATCCTTTAATTATTTTAAACGCATTTATATTAATTATTGTATATTAATGTTGATTTTTCTTACATAGCACATATCTATACTTTGACCTATCAAATCATAATTATATCCCAACCTGTGAGGACACATGCTCTAATTTAGGTTAGGGGGGAATGCAAACCTTTATATCCACGTGTTATACATGTCAACAAATTTGAATTTGAAATGATGGCTTGCATGTGTGATAGGACACTAAACTACCACCATTTTTCTTAATGATATCTTTCATTTATGTTTTCTTCTTGCCTTAGCCATAATTTTAATAATGCCACAAAGGTAAATTGAAAGTCACATGATATTGGCGTTAATATTGGAGAAGATTTGTATGAAGCTGTGAAATTGAGTTTTAAAGAGGGATTGTAGGAAAAGGAAATTTTGCAAAGGTGTTGCCTAATAGTGGATAAAACAATGGGGTGCCAGCTAATCAGAAATGGACTTACAATTCATGATGTGTTATTGCAGGATGTAGTTTCTTTGGCTAGGTTTAGGAATTGTGGGTGGTTAGACTATTTCCTGAAATTGGATAGTTTCAATGAAGGTATTGCTCTGGAATTTTCTCAGATGCTTTTTGATGACAAAGCAATGGTTAAAAGGATAGAATTTATAGCCATAGAGGAAATAATTTCCAAGGTAAAAGTATTTCCTGGCGATGGAGAACCATACCCTATTTCTAGAGATGCAAGGTCAGCTCGAGCGGAGTTCACTGACCTAGTGATCCCCCGTTGTTTATTAATAAGAAATAAATGAGGAGGACCTCTTTACCTAAGCCATGGAAGCAAGTTGTTGTCCACATTGTTAAATATCTCACCTGCAAAGAACACCAATCATGCCTTCATTATGTGCACTTCAAACTTCTGAATCATATGAGGCATGGGAGAAGGATGAATCTGCTTAATGTACTGAGTAATCCCCTTACAATTATGGTGGCCAAAACACAAAAAGGTATGGATAAAATTCTATTTCTCACCATTGGTTGATAAATTTGTTAGTTGAAAAATCTCTGCAAGCAATACTTGGAATGATATGGAAAGAATTTGAGAGCATTGATAAATTTAGACTAGAAAATGTAAACCCTAGAGGTTGAACCTTAGTTCATAGGGTTAGTAAAGGTGTGAGGGTTATTAAAACCACTCAAGGAGCCTCAACTTTTGGAGTAGCATCTAGTGCAAACCCTCTTGCAGCTGAAGTGATTTCTTCTGACAATGAGCACGTTGATGAAGAGAGGTCATCTTTAGGCCCTGATATTAATATTCCTCCTAGAAATACACCACACACTAGAGATGCTGCTAGGAAAGAGAAGGAAAAAATGAGTGAAGCTGAGAGTAGCAAAGGAAAGGATAAGAAGAAAGACCCTGTGAAAATAAACCTTGGCCCTAGGAAGCAAAATTTTTTGGAAGCTAAAATTTTTGTAGCCATAGAAGTTGAAGTTCCTGTAGCCGCAAGGAAAAACAAGAGTCCAACCAATAAATCAAGAATAACCAAGTCTATTACTGATGAGACTCCAAGAAGGAGTCGAAGACTTAGTAAATTAGTTGAGAAGAAGGCATAGACTCCTAGAGTGCAGGAAAGTATAGATTTGACAGAGACACGTATGGAGCAGCTAGACATTGGGTTGGAAAAACTTGTTGTTGTTGCAGAACAAGTCGAACAACAAGAACTAGTGATAGGGATAGGTTATGATGAACACCAGGTTGCAGAGTAGGCTGAATATTGGGTTGATGAGCAATAGGAACCTTTACTCCCTATTGGTACAAAGCTAGTTGAATATGTGAAGCCAACCTGGGGAAAAATCATTGTTGGAATGCATAGACCTACTTCTTCATGGGCATCTATAGCTCTAAATTTGTGGAAGGAAATACAAGAAAAAGAAAGAGAATGGAGAAGAGAGAAACACAAGCTACAAGAAGAAGTTAAAAAGAAAGATGTTGAAGTTAAGGAGAAAAATATAGAAATTGTTGCATTGAAAGATAAAGTTTGGTACCACATATGTTTCCATGTAGGACCCCTCTGAGAGTGTATACACTGCAGTTAGAGGAGCACCATATTTCTTTCAAATTTTCAAGGATTGTTTTTAGGTTTGAATCCTTCTATTGTAACTCCACATGAGTTTTTCTTAGCTTATCAGTCTTCTCCCATTGAAGTCAAAAAATTTCTCTGTGAACTATATTTGCATAATTATGTTGTACCTAGTGATCACAACTAGAACTCGCTGTTGTATATTGGGGATATCCATTTGAGGGCATTTATATCCTAGACACAAAATTAAATTAACTAGGGACAACAATTTAGAACATACAGGGAAAGGGAACTCCACACCCCTTTGGCTATCAAAGCTAAATCCAATGATCCTTCTAGAATTTATCTTACACGACACAAAATCCTTTATCATCTGAATTAAAAGAGTAGAATCATTCCTGTTAGGGATGAAGTATACTAGGAGTATGAACAAATGACTGATACTATAGGAAAGGCAGTGTTGGGGTACCTATCACAAAGATGGAATAGTTTGAAAGAACAATTGTAGCAATTTGAACCTCATTCTTTGCAGAATTATGTTGCAACATGTAAAAGGATTTCGATGTATATTCATATTGGAAGAATGCAACAACACTATTGGCTTCCACTGACATTCCAACCACCTTTGTTATTGTGGAATGTGCTGGATTACAAATACTATAAGTATGATATAGCTATGGAAAGATCAAGGTGGGATAGGTTAGAAAAGAAGCATGGATTTTATTGGGATTCTGATTATGATACTGTAGAGTCTGAGGTGGGACAATTGACAACTGGTGACTTCAGAGCTTTGGCTAGGAAAAGGAAAAAATCTTAATTTTTTTGAGGACCAACAAAACATTAAGTTGGGGGCAATGATGAGTCCAATTAATAGCTCAATTTTGATAGGGATTATCATACATTTATTGATAATACTATAGACTTTGGCACTTGGTTTTTGGCATCCTTTCTGTTATTTCCCTAGATTTGAGAACTTTGGGCAT
This sequence comes from Sequoiadendron giganteum, assembly GCA_007115665.2. Lineage (NCBI taxonomy): Eukaryota > Viridiplantae > Streptophyta > Pinopsida > Cupressales > Cupressaceae > Sequoiadendron > Sequoiadendron giganteum. Next base: position 495,252,503 of record CM021104.1, read on the forward strand.
AAGTTTATCCTTGTGAATTTTGATAATATTAATGTGCTATGTGGATTAATCTATGTTAATTTTGCATGTGGATGAATGGATGTCATTTTAAGATAATTATGGATATACAATTATTTGTGTGTGCTAATGTTATTATGCAGGTTCACAATTAAGATGTTGATATGAATGAAGCCTACAAAGTAGAAGAAGTTCCTGCCAGCTGGTTGGTTTCTAAAAGAAGTCAAAATGATGATTATTAAAAGGTCAATGGAGGGAAATTCCTAGTCAAATGAAATATTGTAACTGCCTTTTTTATAATCATAGTTGTTAGTTGAGCGAATATGGGAGGTGTTGTTATGCTAAATTTGCGTCCAGGCAAGACTGGCTTGACCAAATCCTGTGCATGCATAACCTCCTTTCCTCTTTCTATTCTTTCAATAAGTGGCATCCTCCTAACTTTTTGGATTTGACTACCTAGTTTGTTAGTAGTTTTCTTCCTATAAATAATAATCAAATACTCCTTTTCAGAGGGTTGGTTGTTCTGATGTTGTACTTGCATTCCTATTTTTTTAAAGAAATATAGATATTTTGTTGTTCCATTGTAATCACACTTTCAATAAATAAAATCATATTATAAGTTTTTTGCATCTGAGTTAGTTTCAAGGGAAACTCACCCAAGGGGGGCCATTTGGTGAGGATTCCATCTGTTAGCTCAATCATTACTTTTTTGTTCAGTAATAGTTACAATTCTAGCAACTGTTTGTTCTTGCAGCCACTAGAATTCCATTTTGTGCATGTTCCTACAGCCAAAGCAAACATAGTAGTTTCTTCTCCATTTGTTAAGATTACCATTTCTTTCATGCATTTTAGTTCAGTAAATTTGTTGGTTTATGCTTAGTGTTTATGTTACTTCCTTTCAATCAATTTACTTTCAACATCACGACTTTCCTAGTTATAGAATGAATATGGCTACAATAGAAACCTAGTGCACATATAGTGCTAACCCATTTCAAGTTCACGTCCCTGGGTTGACAATTAAATGAACCTTCATGATGAGAAAGATAGATATTCAGTATAGATTTCCAGTCTCTGAGTTACAACTTTAGGGGCTTATTTTTTGAATCATTATAGGAGGCCAACACATACCATATAGTATATGTGGGGATAAATGCCGGGAAAAAATAAATTACGAATACTTTCCAAAATTGTTAAATAAATTTATTGGAATTAGACTTAGAGATTTGAAAAAGTAAAATAAAATCATTTGACTATGGATATGAGTACCAATACCTCAATGTTTCATATCTCTTTCTTGAAAGAAGCATGATTATATCAATATCATAAATTATTTGAGGCAACAAAACTTAGAGTTCCAACATCTCCCATCTTTTGTGAAAATAAGCAATTCATGTTGTGGGAATCTACAACATTTGGAGAAGTGGTGAGTTGTTGCTTGGGCCACATTTTTCTTGGGTAGCAAATTTTCATGTGTTGGGGGGTTAATATGCCTTTATGTTTAGCTCGAGATAACATATATGGCCATTAGATTCTCTAAAGAGACACAACCATTGGATTTTTAAATTTTTTTATCTATTTAATAGAGAAGACTTGAAGGCATTCAAGGGCTATATAGTATGAATTTTAATAGAGAGCATATTATTTATCATTCTAGTGTTTTACAAAGGATGTTATATATATGAGGATTTATAAATATTGTTATTGGAGTCTGAGTCTCCTCAAATTAGTCTTAATATAGTACATTTCTTTTAGAAGTAGAAGATTTACAAAGAGAAACACTTATAATATGCCTAAAAGATATACAAATAGTGCATAGAGGTCTTATGTTATTCCTGTTAGGTCTTACATCTAGTTTTAGCCACTAGGTGATGCCATTGACATACACAATTCTTATAACCAATGGCATGCTAATTTAGGATGTTATATTGTCAATTAAATAATGTTGTGTTCATTGTTGTTCTTGCAAATAGTCAATGGCTCCAAAACATCTTGAAATTTACCTTGTGCCTTTTCTCTTTTGAAAGAAAGAGGGGGATTACTATATTAATCACATTATCTCTAACCAATAATATAATAGAAAACCCTACCCATATTGACAATTCCTTTGAAGAGAACCAAGAAAACACATAACATATGTATGTTAGTTTTCAATATGTATATTCTTATATTTTATAAAAATTGACAAAACAACTTGGGCCCACCAATAATGATAGTTCATTGAGTCCCAACCAATGCTCAATTGCTTAAGGTTTCCATATTAATAGTCTTCAATGGTGTGTCATCCATTAATATTTAAAAATGGTTAATGGTTGTGATGTATCAAAGAGTCTCCATCACTTTCAAAAGTTGTCATGGGGAGGCCACACACCATGTTGATGTGCTAGCTTCTAACCAATGGTGCAGCCAATAAATTATGTTAGAATGACATTGTTTTAGTTGAATGCATGACATTGATCTTTAGAAATGATTGATGGTGTAGATTTATTATGGATCCTATGAGCAAAATAGACCTATAGAGCTTGTCAAAAAATTATGCAACCATGTAAAATTTGCAACATAGAAGAGAAGGATCTTAATATTGAGACACAACCACCCCTTATCCAAATAGAGAAAATAAAAGTATCAACTAAGATGAAACTCACGAAAAAAGTGCTTGTATAAGAAAAATATCCTAAATGGTGAATATAGAGAAAAGTTCTATATTATGAATCACTAATGATTATTCAATGCAAACTATAAGTTTCATGATCAAACACCAAGCTTGGAAGAATGATATTATGCATAAATCCCTTTTTAAGACATGGGGTGAGATGGGAAGTTTATGGTTAAGGATTTTGATGGGAAGATTTTATAAGTCTTCTCATTCTTGAATACCTTGTTTAGTAGGGATTTTTTGGTATATTATTCCAAGTCTTTTTTTAGGGAAACAATCAGGTATTGAAAGTTATAGTGGAAATAATTTGGAGGAACATTGGGTTAGATTTGAGCTCATGTAGTAGCTGGAACAATTTTTAGTGATAAGGCATTTTTCTTACATGATGTGTAGGTGAGTTAATATGTTATGTTGTTTAAATTTTGGTGATTTTCATTTATAAAGGTGATTGTATCTTTTTTGTGAGTGGTCATGATTAAATTTAATTTATTATGTAATATTTCATTCCTCACGAGAAGTAAAAGTATGTTTTCATTGTGTCTCAAATTGATAGGTATTATTGTAAATTTTGATATTATTGTTATTATGCTCAACTAGTATAAAGTGTATATCATAAACTTTATATCTTTTATTTTGTCTATAGATATTTTGTTTTATCTAATAGAACTTAGAGGGTTGAATAAGAGTTGGAATATTTTTTCATTTTGGAAGTTTTAACTTACCTTCATGATAAAATATGTTTCACCTTGATTTGATTACTTGGTCATGCTAGAAATAAACCACTAAAAATGTTATATGTTGGGTTTTAACTTGCATAAATATAATACATCATGGATAGTTTGTAAATATTGATAGTGAACTCAACAAGAAATTAAATTAAATTTAACTACATTCAATATTAGAAGCTTATAGTGGAAAACATTAGTTTTCATGATAAAAATTGACTATTATCTCTTTCTTGGGATTGTCGATTAGAGTTCTTGTGATTCTAAGATCTATGATTTTGGGGTTGTTACAATATAGAAGGCACCAAAAATAGGAAGTCTTATGAATTATTGGATAGGATGGGTTGATTGGGGCTTGATCTAAAAAAATAATTTAGTATTATGATAGGATTTATCCCAAAGTTGATTGAATTAACATGTAAGAATGTCCTTGATTCTTTGAGTTGCATTGGACATTTAAGAACTATGCCTAATTTATTCTTATTGAAGATTTATATGTGAACATTGTAGATATTTACCTTAATTAGAATAATTATTATGTAAGAAATCAATATTCTCTTAGAATTGCATTATTCATTTGGTTCATCTAAAATTTAGCATTGTACTTAGAGTTATGCTTATTGAAGTTAAGAAGATTAGTGTGAAAATACATATTTTATATTGAATAGTGAGAATCTTTAATCTTGATTTAGACATGATATCATATGAAATCCTATTTCTTTTAGATGTATTGTACATTTTCATTAATTGGTTACATCAGGAGGATGCCATAATGCTTCAATTTATTATTGAAATTAGCCAGAAAAAAATAGATGATAGGAGTAAATTTAAGGTTTTAGATCCTTGTATTGATTATTATATTGTAATGCATGATATCTTTATTTCTTTTTCTACCAAAATTTAATGTGTTGGACATTGGTATTGATATGCAAAATTGACATTGTGAATCAATATTTATAAAAAGGGGTTGTATCTATGATATAGCTAATAATGATAATAGTTAATTTATTGTAGAAATCCATTTTTATTAAGATTTTATTAGAAAATAGTGAGCATTTATTCTAGCCTCATCTGAGTGTTGTAAATATTTGAATTTTATTGTCTACTATATTTGATGGCTTTATATAACATGGATTTCTTGACATATTTTCTTTTATAGGGTCTTATTATTTTATTGAGAATTCATATTTATGAGGTATATGGTTTTGGAAATTCCGCATTCTATATATTGTGTGCGCAATTTTATCTTTTTATTTTGATTATTTCCTTATATAATTATTTTATTAGTTATCTATTTTTTTTTCTTATTTGCTATTTTTTGAGTTTATTGGTGAATTAAAAGGTAGTTTTGCTTCATTTTGTATGAGGCCTTAACAATCTGTAGTTTGAACAATTCCAACTTGAGTGGATTATGAAAACAACTTTGGGACCTTTAATTGTTTCATTGTGAACTTTTGATAGATAAGACCTAAGGGTCTATGTTGCTTTCAAGGAAAATATATAATCATTTACTATATTATTCTAGAGAGTAGATTTAAAGGTGTCATTCAAGGTAAATGTCTAATATTTTGCTATCTTATTGTAGCAACTAGATGTAATTTTTACCAAAATATATGTTATGCCATTATACTTGTTTAGTTATCCTTATGTCAAATTAAAAAAATATTGATTCTTGTTCTAGACTTCTTTCCCCCTTCATACTCAATTTGAAAAATGTGTTTTCTAAGCTTAAAGGATATTATATTTCTTGTGATTATGAGGTTTGTGTAGCATATAGGGAGCTAGAAATTAATAGATTTTTGGGAAAAAATTATAGATGCATGTAAGAGATTGTACACATGATAATTCTTTTCATTTATTCCTCATATATTCATTCAATACATTTTACAAATATATAGGATTGACATATCCTATATTATAGGAGGATTTTTATAACACCAATAACCACTCCCCTCAATATATGTCATTTTAAAAACTCAATACAAATAAACAAACAAGAACTTGTACAACAAAGTAATTTTATATTATCCTATACATATGACTAAAAAACCTACCAAATCATTATTATATGCATCCTAAATACACATAAATGATGTAGTATTCCTAATAGAAATGGAAGTCTCACTTCTCGTGGAGAGGATCTTGATGGGGGTTAGGCCTACTTCCAAAGGATTATAGATAACTCACATGCTCATTGAAAAGGCCACTATTATTAACAAGATTAAGAATAATAATCTTGTGAGAATTTTTGTTGGTTTATGACCTAATGGTAATGGAAGCCTTGAAGTTATACCAAATATAACATAAATGTATAATAATTTACTATCTTATTAGAGCAAGCATATTCAAAGACAAATTTGAAAGGAAATATATAGTCACTTATCATCTTATTATATCAAGTAGATTTGAATCTATGTTACAACCTTATGACTATCTAGTTACCCTTATGCCATGTTACAAAAATATTGGTTCTTGATTTGGAGTTTCTTTCCTCTACCATATTCATGTTGAAAAATAAGTGTTTTTGTAGTTGAAAGATTGCATAGTTCTTGTGGTTTCGCAGTTTGTGTGGGTGCAAACATAGGAATTATTTGTGTCATGTGGAGAGTGCCTTGATGGATTTGATCAATGGATCTCTTATGTTCAAGTTGTGAGAACTTACAAAAGTTACATGCACATAATTTTGTCAATAAATTCAAGCTAGGGGAAGGGTAGTTTGAGCCTATTTACAAAGGCCTTTTGTCAAAAAAAACCTATTTTTGGTCAAGATGGTTTTGTACTATTCACATTGGGGTGAATAAAAGTTCATTGTAGAGATCATAATTATTAATAGGCTAGAAAATGAATTTTATGAAGATTTTGGATTGGTACCATGAAGATGGATAATTTTCCTTGGTTTATAACTTAATGCCTAATTTGAGAGTCTAAATAAGTTGATTTTTGAAATGGATAACACACATGAGGTCTTGGATTTGGATTGACAATAAATAATTTGCATGAAGAATGTGAGCAATAGGTGTAGCAAAGAGGCATAAAAATTATTTTAAAAAATGTATCTTTAATTCTATTTTACTTCATACACAATACATCTAAACATAACATTAACATTACCTTATAGCATAATACTTATAAAATAAGTGAGTTCCTCTTGAACAATAAATGTATTGATAAGCATATTGTTTCCAACCTAAGAGAATGAGAAATAGTTGGAAAATGTTTCAATAGATATTACTTTTGTTATTTCTTCAAGTTACATTTTTCTTAATCTATTGATAAAGTAGGAAAGATTCTTTGATAAATTTCATTTCCCATCATTTTAAATGTTGATTGATGAAAAAAACTCGATGATTATAACTATGGAACCTACAAAGGTAAAAAATATTAAAAAAACTAATGGATTGTTAAAGTATGATAAGAGGTTGATAATGCATATATAATAGTTATAAGGTTGTGACTTGCAAATATTTCTCTATTGAAAATTGGATGTATCTTTTTAACTTAATAATTGATAAGAATTCAAAGGAAATACTTGAGGTAATATGTAATGGGAAGCTTGGCATAGGAATCTTGTGAGGCTTTTGGGTTGGTGTCATGAAGATTGACAATTTTAATTGGTTTAAGAATCGATGCCTAATGACATATTGCTTAAGTTGGTTTTGAAATGGATAACAAGCATGAGGTCCTCAATTCAAATTTGTAGTACATAATTATATAAAGGGTTGCCTTTGCTCTATTTTATTTTAATTAAGAATGTGAGAAATATGAGTTACATTGATACTTAAATATTATTTAAAAGTAAACATCTATTTTTTTTATCATTTTCTTATTCTATACACCCAAACATAGAATAAATTTTAGCATAATAATCTTGTCAAGATTTTAGATTGGTGCCATGAAGTGGAAACTTGATGTTGGTTTATGACCTAATGAATAATGGTAGCTTGAATAAGCTTATTCTTGAAATGGATAACAAGCATGAGGTATTATGTTGGGTTTGGTAGTATAGAATTATGTCAAGGGTTACATCTACTCTATTTTATTTCCATAAAGAATGAAAGCAATAGGTGTTGCACAAAGGCCGAGATATTATTTAAAAATAAATATATAGCTATATTATTTGGGTGTTTCCTATACTACACACCGAAACATTACATAAAAGTTATTCTAAATAGAATACAATAAGTGATTTCCATTGAAGAATAAGTGCATTGATAAGAAAATTTAAGAAAATTGGAGCCAACTTGAGATAATGGGCAACAAATGAAAAATGATTTGATAAGAATTTGAATTAAAAATTAGGTAAAGAATTGTTGGCTCTCAAGATCTCCCACATAACTAGACACATTTAGACTATTCCCACTATATACGAAATGCAAAAAAATGATCCCAAAATAATGATTTTTTTGTAGGCACCTAAGTACTTTTTTATTTATTAGAGTTGCATTTTTTCTAATCTATTGATAAGGTAGGTAATAGTTTGGGAAAAATCATTATCTAGTGTTCTAAATGTTGATTAAGACAAAACATCTAATAACTATAACTATGAAACCTTAAAAGGTGTGAAATTCTAAAAGTAGTTATGAACTTATGAATTGTTAACTATATGATGATGAGAGGTTGATGGTGGGTGTATACTAGTTAAAAGGTTGTAGCTTGCAAATATTTCTTTATTGAAAACTGGATGTATTTGGGTGAACTCACAATAGTGAGTCACAATTGTGTTCCACAACTTTTTTGAAAGTGTTGGGTGCTCAAATCATCCAAAAACCTTCATTCAAAGGTATTTATTTGAACAAAGTTCCCTTCATTCAAAGGTGAGTCAAAAAATACCTTTTTTATGAAGGATTTTATAAAAAATTGGCATAAATGGCATACCTTCAAATGAAGGCCCTAAAAGTAACCTTTCAACCTTAGGCATTAGATTTTACTTAAAAAAAAATATTTCTGATCTTTGGTTGAACCACCAAATAAAATGAATGTGAAAAGATCATTTTTAGGTTTGTAGCACTCAAAGTAAGCTTTCCAATGAGTACAATATCAAATATATTTATTTTTTATTTTTTAAGAAATGGGGGTGAAAATTTTATTAAAAGAAAAGCATAAAATTACAAATGGGGAGGCACAAAACCCAAAAAATTCAAACTAAAATCAAAGTTAGGCCCTAAGGAGAAATCATAGGTATCTAAAAGACTCCCACACCAACCATCCTTCAAACACCAAAGAGAAAATAACCAAATTAGCCTCACACATCTACTCTTTTTGATCCTCATGAAGAAACTAAGCTAATAGTTGGATTTTTGATTGATCTAATTAACACCAGTCGTAGAAATTCCACTCCTCCAAGTCATTAGATTCCCATTTATCCAAATAATGAGCCACTTTGTTACATTCTCTAGAAATATGCACAAAGAAAATAAAAACAAAATTTGAGGCAAATTTGAGAATCTGTTTAGCAATCACACCTTATCTCCATGAAGAACTCAAGAAATCCTATTTGTTTAGAAAGGAAACAACCATCATGGAGTCCATTTCACAAATCACCTTCCTCCAACCTAGCTCAAAAGATTTCTCCAAATCCCTAAGAATAACCTAGATCTCCATTTGATTGTTAGAGTGCACTCCCATATAAATGGAGAAAAAAAATGTGCACAACCACTGTTGTCATGACCCACTCCACCAATACCCGTAGTCCTTGGGTTACCTCAAATAGATCCATCCGGGTTAATTTAATAGAATCCCTCTGGGGGAAGACACCACTTGCCCACCCAATTCACTTTCCTAGACACCTTCAATATGGAATCTAGACGACCAAGAGCCACCAAGGCCACAAAAACCTCCAAGAGGGAAGAAATATTAGAGTCAATCGAGGAAAAGGGCTCCACCATATCGAATGTAGCCTCTATAGTCTCTTTAAGCACACTTTTAACCTTGAACCAAATCTAGAGAGCATCCTACCTCCGATCCTAAAAAATCTGCCTATTTTCTCCACCCAAATCTATCAAATAATTAGGGAGGAACGCAAATCCTAGGCAGCCACCAAGGAGGAAGTAGAAGCTCGAGGAAGAGCCAATTTATCCCACATATCCTACAGAGATGAATCTTGTATAAATTTTATCTTCCACATCTTCCACGATAACCCCCAAATAACTGACGAGAAGGAGCACTAGAAGAAAATATGATAAGAGCTTTCTTCATTGTTTCCACAAAGAAAGCAGGGTGAAGGGCCACAAAATCCTCTTTTCCTAATATTCTCTCAAATGAGGCATTTATTCAGACCTAACAACCACATGAGCAAATTATACTTGGGCCATCCATATTTATTCCAAATTCGTTTCTACCATGGACTCTCTCCCAAGTCCCCATATTAACTTTGCAAAGCTGCATAACCCTATGTCACTATGTAATTTCCTTTAGACCCATTACCCCAAGCCAAAAAATCCCTATCCCCAAAAGAACAACAAGGACAATCAACAAGAATCGAAGCCAAGGAGATTTTGTCCTCCTAAGATCCCCCTCAAGGCCAATTAATGGAATGACACCATTGATACATCAAATAGATCCCCAATGAGGAAGATCATTTAAATCTATCCACATTGGACCATATAATCCCCACAAATATTTCACTTAATTATCGAAGATGAGGATGAGAACAAAGGATCAACAGGCTCCCATCCCAATAATCAAACCAAAAGTGAGCTCAATCACCTTTATTAATAATCCAAAAAATATCATCCTTAATGAGGGTAGCCCCATTTTTATAGTCCTCCAAATCATGGACCCTTTACCTGGTAATACCATACATGGGATGTCCTCATCAGCAACACCACCTCGATATTTATAGTTTAAAATATGAGCCCAGGGTTGATCAGAAAGAGTGCACAACCTCCAATATAATTTTGTAGCAAGAGCAAGATTGTTGTGCCTAGACTACCTAAGACCCAAACCATGATACTTGGGTTTACAAACTTGGTCCCAACTCACCAAGCTCCACTTTTGATGCTCAATATTTCCAGCTCATAAGAATTTCCTAGCAAGGGAATCATATTCCTTAAGCAAATCTTTAGGAGCAGATAAAACCATGAACCTGTAAAAAGGGAGAGCATATAGGACACAATATAAAAGGGTCAACCTAGTTGCAAAAGATACCCACCAAAAATTCCAATGATTGAACTTTGATTGAAACTTTTTCAAAGATCTGCTGCCAGTGCCTCTTATTCAGGGTACCAACACAAAGGGGAATACCTAGATAATCCATAGGAAGACTTCCAATATAAAAATGAAGAATGTGGGAAATTATGTTATGAATCATTCTAGGAGTATTAAAGAAAATGATACTAGAATTTCCCTCATAAATCATTTGACCAGAAGCAACCATATAAGTATCAAGAACCTTCCCGATATACTACCTTATCAATTCTAGCCAAACCCATCATTGTCGTGTCATCGACAAAATGGAGGTGAGTCTAAGAGTTTAATCCTCGATTCCAACTCCAACCTTTAACAAGACCTATATCTTTGTACTGCCTTAACAATCTACCAAGACCCTCAACTAGTAAAATAAAGAAATACGAAGAGAGTATCTCCCTACCTGAGACCCCTCAATGCTAAAAAATTAGGAGTGGGTGATCCATTAATTAAAATAGAGAAGGAGGACGAAGTCACACAAATCATAACTATGAAATCCAATCAGGATGAAATTTGAAATCCCCAAGAATATGCTGGAGAAAAGACCACTTAACTCTATCATAAGCTTTAGACACATGCAATTTATGAACATGGATTTATCCTTAGAAGAGGAAATGAAGTGCACAACTTTCATCTCTACCACAATCCCATCAACAATATAACGACCTTTGACAAAACCCCCTTGTTCCATTGAGATCAAGAGTACCAAGCAATTTTTCAACCTTTCTGTGATTAGCTTGGTGATAATCTTAAAAGTCACATTACATAAGGCAATAAGTTGGGAAAACTCAAAGGAGTTGACCCCATCTTTTTTAGGAATAAGAGCAAGGAAGGTGGAGTTAATTTCTTTGAGCATCTTCTTATTAGTCTGAGACTCGTGGATCACCTCTAGCAAATCAAATTTAAGGATATCCCAAAACTCCTAGAAAAACTCTATCGAGAAGCCATTAGGACCAGGAGCCTTACCTTTCTTAATCTAAAAAATAATGCTCTCCATCTCCTCCAAAGAAACAGGCTTTAAAATTAAGTTATTCATCTCCTTAGAGACCATCAAAGGAATACATTCAAGGAAAAGATCCTCCTTAGCCACCACATGCATTTTTTCCTTTGTGAAAAGGGAAGAGTAGAATCTAACCGCTTCCTTCGAAATGGCTTGGGAATAAGAAAGATGATCCCCTTGGCCTAAAATAAGAGAAGTAACTAAATTTCCACATATTTCCTCTTTAACAAAATCATAAAAGAAGTTGTGTTTTTGTCCCCTTCTTGAAGCCAGCCAATATGAGATTTCTATTTCTAAAAGGTCTCTTCTCATAATTCCCATTCAGTAAGATCCTTGGAGAATCAAGTCTCTTCTTGAAGAAAATTCACCATCATGGCCTCCTCCTTAATTCTGAAAGTGACGCCATCCAATTCAGCCTGAATTTGCTTCTTCTCAAGGAAAAGATTCCCAAAAGATGATCTATTCCATTTTTTAAGCATGTAATTAACAAACTGAAGCCTCTTAAAGAAGAACATAACCGTGCCAAAGGAGGGCTTCCCTTTAGACCACCATCTCTCAACCATATAATACAAACTAGGATCACAGATCCACATGAGCTAGAATTTAAAAGGAGGGTTTTTGAACATAGAAAACCGAAGGCAAGAGAACTTGATCAGCCAGTGATCCGATCCTTTCCATCCCAATATTTCAAAAGAAGTAGCCCAACTATTCCCAATCCAATGGTCTGAGACAAGGAATCTATCCAGCCTCTCAAAAATAGAACCCTCCCTACATATTATGTTATACCAAGTGAAATTATTATTAATAGGATTCACATCCAACAAATTGAGAAAAGATATATTATCACACATCAAGGACGAAGCAGGGCCTAGACATCCAACTCTCCCAGATTTTTTCTTCAACCAACAAATAGAATTGAAATATCTTGCAAGAATCCAAGGACAAAAAGGGTCCAGAGATCTAATGAATCTAACATGAGACCAAAACATTTCCTTACCTGGCAGATCATTAGGCACATAACCATTGGAAAGAAGAGTAACTTCTCATGAAACAAAGTAGGAATCAAGCACTATAAGAGAATTCTTGTTGGCAATCTACCATAAAGGAGTTATCCTACATGGGTTCCAAAGACAAGCAACACCCTTAGCTGAACCTTGTGCTCCAACACACTGGCATAAGCCTCTCTTCCAAACTTTGGAAGAAACATTCTTCATAGCATCCACAAAAAGTTTAGTTTCTTGGATAAAAATAATACCAATATTATGGTCATAGATCAAATCATAGTTAGCCTTTTGTCTAGGGATGCTACCTAGACCCCTTACATTCTATGGGAGCATAATCATTTATGGGATGAGGCAAAGTGAGTGTCTAGAGTCTTCACCACACTCGATTCCACTAAGGACTCACCCATTATCTTCATCTTTTCCAAATCCTTTTTCCTACCCACCTTGGTCAACTTATCCATTGCCCCTTATTTAAGCTCTTCTGATTGATTCCCAACTGGGGCATATATTTTTCCTTTTACCTTGATCCTTAGTTCTAGATTCTAAAGCTAGATCAATAATTACTTCATTATCAACATGCTTTGAAGGGGAATCACACAAAGGGTTAGCAACCATAAGAATCCTTGGATCACCTTCAATCCCTTGATCATTCACTAGGGCCTCAATAGGGATTGGTGACTTAGAACTGCCATCCTTTGAAGTCATGGAATAATCCACTCTATGAACAAGAACTTGTGGAATATGAGGAGTCGGGTCCAAGAGTTGAATATCTTGATCCCCAAGAGTGTGATTATGCTCCATTGAATCTAAGTCTTCAAAATTTTTTAGGACATCAAACCCGTTACCCAAAGCTCTCTTTTTGCATGGCCTTGTTTGTTGAGACAACCTCCTAACCTTTGACCAACCTTTCATAGGTATGAACCCATTAGAATTAGGCCCCTCATTTTGAGCCAAAGCTTTTACCCCTTTCTTTAGAATTAGATGCATGCAACCCTAGTGGAGATTGATGAGCGCTCACTCCCATATTTGGGAAATTCATTTGCAAGTGTCCATACTCATGACATGATCTGCATTGAAATGGTAGTGCTTTATAATCAACTTGATGAATCCAACTCATACTTTAATTTTAACAGATTTTGGAAACAAATTGTTTAGATTAATTTTCACACAAATTCGACCAAAGGTGGTTACCCAACGGTCAAGGGTTTGATGAGAAGGACCCAAGGGTTTCCCCAAAGCTACAACTATAGAGTGCAATATTTCCTTCCATGAAAACTCCATAGGAAACCAAGGCAACCAGATCCACACGTGAATTTTTGATAGGAGCTCTTCCAATGGATCAAACCCCAAATTTCATGGTTTAATAAAGAGCCCATATTGATTATGGAGATAAGGGCATCCTTCAAAACCATATTTCAATTTGCAATCCTAGAAAACACAACAAATAAACACCCATTTACATCTAGAATAATCTCCATATCCCCTTTCAAGTTCCAGTTTTTTATGGGCCCATGACTCTAAAAATGGAAAATAAATATGTACTCCCATGAACTTGCAAATTAGAGTGTGCTCCACTAAGTACAAAATCTTCTTGACGATAGCATCTAGGTTGATCACCACCACCGAGAAATCCTTGCTCCTTTCCAAGTAATCATTTGGTTTTGATTGCATCTTTGAAGGATGATTAAGCCTTGATTCCTCTGCAACATGCAAGAGGAAATTTATCGCATCTCCATGCCCTGATGATGAATAATATCCATTCATAGCTATAGTTCTAAAAGACAGTGAGGAAGGGTCCCTAGAACCCCTAAGGGCACCATGCAAATTTCTGCAAGACAACACCTCACACAAGAATAAAAATCCAAAAGCAAAAGGAATGAAAATTTAACGAAAAAACCCTGCTCACACCTTGCATGCATAAAACTACATTGCACAAAGAAGCAAAGAGACCATGGAGGGGCATGCACAGCCTCACATGGCCAGGAAAGCACCCCGCAAGCCACTCAAACCCTTGCAACCTGCACAACAACACAATACCCACACACCATTCTCAAATATCATTATCATCAAGTATATTTAATTTGATTGGTATATTTATTTTCCATTTTCTAGTGAAGATAGGTTTTTCAATAATTGTGAAAGTATTTGTAACATTGCTTTTTAGAAATACTATTAGCTATAAAAATAAGTAAGTTATTAAAATTTACGAAAAAAATTTCACAAATTATTTCTTTAAATTTTTAAAAATATATAGGTGTTAGAAAGTGAAAATCTGGTGTTTTTTTAAATTTCAATGTCCTCTCGCTAAAAAGTGGAACACACTATTTTGGGATCACCCATTTTTTAATTTAACTAAACTTAAAAATGAAATACCTAAGCTACTCTATAGGGGAAGCTTGGAAAAATAATCTTATGAGGATTTCGGTTTGGTACCATGAAGATGGAGAATTGTTGTTGGTTTATGACCCAATGCATTATGGAAGCTTGATTAAGTTGGTTTTTGAAATGGATAACAAGCATGATGTCTTGGATTGGGATTGGTAGTACATATAATTATTTCAAGGGTTTCCTTTGATTTGTTTTATTTGCATGAAGTGTGTGAGCAATAGGCATTGCATAAATATTTGAATATCATTTAAAAATAAATATCTTTTTTTATTGTGTCCTATAATATACACTCAAACATAGTATTAATACGTAATCATTTACTACCTTATTATAGTGTGTAGATTCAAAGGCAACATTGAAAGTAAATATATAATCATTAACTATTTTATTGTAGTGAGTAGATTTGGATTTATGTCACACTCTTATGCCTATCTAGTTACCATTATGTAATGTCATAAAAATACTGGTTCTTACTTTGTTGGTGTGAATGGGGTTATTTCCTAACTAGTTATTAGTGAGGACCTATTCACATTATTATAAGTTTACTTAGGAGTTAAGTTTCCTAGTTGTCATTTTTAGAAGTTAGTTATAATGGGGCCATGTCTCATTATTTACTTTTAGTTATCTAGGCATTTAATAATTCTCTCATGCATTTAATATTTGCATTGAGAATTTAATGCTTTTGTCCTAGGTTGTTATGACTTAGTTGTCTCATGTGATAGGATTAAGACACTTGTCATGATCTTGTCTAATCCTATCTCACTCCTTGCCTATATAAGCAAGACTTCATATGTATATTACATCAATCCAAAGCTCAGTTGAGTGTTGTGTAAGTCCACCATATCATTGAAATCTTGAGTATTGCATATTGGCCACATCTTACATCTATTGTTGAAATTTCATGTTCTTAATTTTCCCTCTTATGGAAGGTTGTTTTTGGTTTCTGCAGATGATCCTAGAGGCTTGAGTCCTTGAGTGACTCAAACATGTTCTGTGAGTTATATCTCAACTCTTACATGGTATCAGAGCTAAGATTTTGAGAGTTTTGAGTACTTAGATTTTTTATTAAGAGATTAGATTTTTTTGTATGATCTTGTAAATTCTTGTGCTCTTCTCTTACGTTTAAAACAATCTGGAGAATCAGAAAGGAATTATGAAGATCTATTAATCCTATATTTTCATGTGTGTTTTTGGTGAGATCTGGTGATTGCAACTATTCTGGATATGGTGGCAGTATTTTTGACTATCCCATTGCGTGTAGGAGGCTCAAGAAACTTAGATTTGGCTTTTGTTTCACTCAATTTAGCCACCATATGACACAATAGAAAATAAGGGCTTGAAGCTCAGATCTGGCGAACAAATTTTTGGAGGCGTATTTTCGTCCCAAATGGACCTTTCCATTGCATTCAAAAGGCCCAGAAACTCTTGTTCTCATGTAAAATTTGTCTATTTTAGGTGAATTTGATTTTCGGATTTTTTTAATTTTGCCAGGGGGTCTTCACTGTAGGCTAAATTCAACCATTTAAAAAAAAAATCATTCTCTTGCATTGTTGCATACTTTGACATACACGCACCTTGATGCATGCAGTCATTATTCTGCAGATTTGCTTTGAGATCCTAATTCATTTTTGTCATCTTGACATTGCACATATCTTGGAATTGTGGGTCTGTAATTGTGTTATTTCATTTGCAATTTTATAGATTATCTCTCGCATAGAAGATCTTGGTTATTTAATCTATTTTAGATATATAACATGGTATTAGAGCTTCAGAGTTGCAAAACCTCTTCTCAAATCTGAGGTTGAGCTTTTACAGGGTGTATATTGGATTAAAAAATGATATATTTTGCCTCATATACTTTTGAGAAAAAATGATTTCTAGGTTTTGTTCAAAACCATAAAATACCATCTAGGTATCTACTAGATTTTATAGATAGTGAGAAGATCTTACAAAAATGGTTGTGAAATAGCCCATCGTAGCTATTTTTCCTAGAGGTGAAGTTTACTCTTTTTTACCAAATCATATGTTTTGGTTTTTGGATTTAAAAATGCTTTCTAGGTTTTGTTGGTAGCATCAAAATATTATCTAAGTATCCATTAGTTTTTGCATACATCCAATTTTTTTATCAGAAATCAAATAAAAAGGGTTGTTTCTGCTGACTATCAGCTGGCAAAATTTACCCTTTTTAAAAAAAAACACCTTTTCGCCATGTTGTATATTTTTGGCAAACGAGATATTGATAAAAGGCTAGTTTCGAGCACTTCACAGTGGTGCAGGTAATTTTTTTAGATTTTATCCTCTAAATAGATCTGTCATTTTTATATATGGAGGTAGATGTGAACATTCATCAGTGCATGCATTATTTTATTTTTTTTGTGCATTAGGTTTACATTTTATCTACACCTAATTTCCATTTTAAATCATTTTTCAATTGATTGTTGCTTCATAGATTCAATGGTTGCGACATATAGTGGGTGTTCCAAGTTCATTGGCATCAGGTATGTTGTTGCTTTATCATGATTCCGATTTGAGTCCTTGATTGACTCTAATATGGTTTCTAGCAAACACAATTATCTTTCCTTTTCTTTCCGAATTAAGGATTCCAGTGTTACTTCAGTATAATGTCCTTTCCCTAGGCATTTCAGATCTGAGCAGAGGTTGACCTATTACTAGGGTTTCCTTAGGTCAGCAATATGGATAGGGAACCCATTTCAGCATGGTGGAACCTTGTCGAGAGCTTTCCAAGCCTTCAGTTTGAGATTCAGAAGTTGAATTCAAGGTTATTTGGGAAATATTCAAAATGTCTTTAAGTGAATAGTAACTGAAAATTAGAAAAGTGAATAGTGAAAAGTGCACCCCCATCCTAGAACTTAAGTTGTTTTAAAAAGGGGGCCAAGTTCACCATGTAAAATTGACCCTCAATGTTATTTTATGAATTTTTAGGCCAAATAGTAACCCTAAAAAAGGGTCGACCCTCTTGGAGAAGATAAAAAGGCAAGTTTGTCTATTTTGGACTCATTCTTATGAATTCAATTTGAGAGCAACAGTAGCCTTGAGGGTTTGAAGAGCTTGGAGCTTCCAGGAACGCAAACTTCTGGAAGAATTTGGAGATTTGGACGGAAACCCATTTCTCCTAGTGACATGATTCAACATTATCCAGCTTCAAAGTGGAGTTGGCAACATTATTTGAAGCTATAATTGCAGATTAGTCTATTTGGAGGACAAAAAATTTGCATCAAATTGCAGATCGGTCCTTTAGAGGACATTTCTACCATCTTCCAGTAGTTGCACAGGCAACCGCACCTTTGTTTGACATTTGGGCTTCAAACCCTAAGTGTTAATTGAAGATTTTGATGATTTGAAGCTGAGATTTTACATACAGCAGTGGCTCAACTCCTCTCATACTTGGAAATGAATTGGGTAGTCATTTTTAGAATTGGGTAAGTTTGAAACTGTTGTTATAGGGTTATATCAGACTTGATATTTTGTAGCCTTGTAAAAGAAAACCATTTCATGACCTTTGGAAGAATGGGTATGTTGCAGTTGGATCTTATATATGTAATTTCAGTCTTTTAGTGAATAAGATCATTGTATGTTTGGTTATTTTCCTTTATCAGCATTGTACATGCCATGCATTTCATATAATCTTGGAAAAACACAAAAAAATCAAAAAATACACAAAACACAAATAAAACAAAAACTATTCTACACGTTGGTCAAAGAATCCAAGAAAAACCAAATTCAAAAAATTCAGATCAGATTGAGGAAGGAATCTTTCAGTGGTATCAGAGCCATGATCCTATCAACATGTGGGCATTCTATTCATTCCTATGCATCCTAGAAAGGTCGGGCCGCACAAACATTACTCCCGCAAGAGAGCACACAAACAGTTTGGGGTTGACACTAGCATTTCGGGTGTAGCTATGGGAGATACCCATGATGGAAATAGAAGTCCCCACCAGGGGGAGAGACCAAATCCTCAGGAAGATCCTGATCGTGAGTTATTCAGGACTCTTGTTAATACACAACCATTGATTGTTCAGGCCTTAGATAGACTTCAGAATGCTTTGGACAGGATGGATTTGGGTTAGACTAGGGACAGGCATGGTAGACATGATAGACGTGAGAGGGTGGATAGGTCTGTTACAGTTATAGGCAACCGTAGGAGTAGCAGGGCTCCCTCATCGAGGGACAATACTCTTGGTTCTCCTAGGCATGAAAGGACTCATGCACGCACAAAAGATAGGCCCATGCAGCCCCATTTTTCTCCTAGAGTTGAGCCACCACCAATTGACCCACTTGAGGGAGTGGAGTTTCAGGATACTGTTATGGCAGCGAGTGATGAGTGGGCACATCTTCCAGAGCATGTTAGGGATGCTTTTCCTCTACCTCAATATTGTTCACAACGTAGAGATAGCATGAGGAACTGTGGAGATAGGGGGCCTAAACAATAGCATAATGGTGACCTCATCAAGCTACTAGCAAGCTCACTATCTCTCCCTTTGATGGTAGCGAAAAGATCACTGCTCAAGCTTGGGTGCACAAGCTTGACATCTACCTTTCCCTTAAGCTGATGCCTGAGGACGAGGCCATCCAATTTGCAGTATTGTACTTAGAAGATGTGGCTTATGATTGGTGGCATCATGGTTTGGTTACCCAAAACCATAGGCTTATTCATTCTTACAAGGAATTCACTGAGCGGTTGATTTCTAGATTTGACCGCAAGGATGTTGAGTTGTACTATAGGGATTTAGCCCTACTCCGTCAGATGAGACATGTTGAAGCTTACATTAATGAGTTTCAACGCATTACTGTTATGGTTCCCGAGATGCCAAATAGATGCGTGGTGATGCTTTTCATAGAGGGTTTACATGACAGGTTACGGGGTTTGGTCAAGGCTCTTAAGCCTAAGACTCTACATGAGGCTTTTCAGATTGCTTTAGACCTTGATACGTCACCACCTCCCACTTCTTATCAGCAAAATAAGAATTTTTCCAAGGGCTCCAAGCCTTTCCAGAGATCTTTGACATAGAACGGGAGTACACCACCTCCTCCTAGGATGGATCAGGAGACACGTAATGAGTTGGGAAGGAAGAACCTATGATTCACATGTAAGGAGCCTTGGGAGCCTAGACACTGATGCCTTGGGAAAGGTAGGGTGCATCTCATTGAGGTTGTGTCTGATATGGATGATGAGCATATACAAGATATAGATTCAGAGGGTAGTGATGGTGAGGACTTATGGGAGGCCACACAGGTGGAGTTTGGAGTAGGTGACGCATTGGATGTACCTAAGCATATCATTTCTACCCTATCAGGAGTCCCTAGATACCATCCCTTTCGTTTGAAGGGAGTGATTAATGGACAACGAGCGACTTGACTTGTTGATAGTGGTGCCACACACAATTTTATTTTTTATTGATGAGGGACTGGTTGCTAAGCAGGGATTGCAGGTGGAGGATTTTCCTGGTTTTAGTGTGATAGTAGCCAATGGATTTTCTATGAGAAGCACCAGGGTAGTTCCGCAACTTAGTATACAGTTGGGAGAGTACACCTTGACCAATGATTTTTATGTGGTGGGTCTAGGTGACATTGATGCGGTGTTAGGCATCCAATGGTTACAGTCACTCGACAGGTACATACAAGATTTTAAGAGGATGGAGCTAGAGTTTACAGTTGGTGGCAAGAAGATGGTGTTGAAGGTACTCTCAGAGGGTGGACCCATGGTAGTTTCAACACGTAGGATGGAGTCTATTTTCGGGCATGGGGATTTTTCTTGGGCGACACAGTGTTACATTTCATCCAAGACACCTTCTTCATATGATAGACCAACATTTCATGTAGATATCCAAATAGTGTTGGATGGGCACAACGTGGTGTTTGGAGATCTTCCTTTCGGTAGACCTCCTGACCGAGGGTTTGAGCATGTGACAAAGCTGGAGGAGGGGGCCAAGCCCGTGATTACTACCCCTTATCGTCATCCTAAGGTGCATAAGGAAGAGATAGATAAGACCATCCGAGAATTATTGGACATGGGATTCATCAGGCCTAGTTCTAGCCCCTTCGCTTCTTACGTGGTGTTGGTGAAGAAAAAGGATGGCACTATGCGCATGTGCATTGACTACCATGCACTCAATAAGAAAACAATTAAGAACAAGTATCTGATTCCGTGCATAGATGAGTCACTAGATGAACTCCACGGGGCAGTGTATTTTTCAAAAGTTGATCTTCGATCAGGATACCATCAGATCCATGTTCATGAGGAGGATATCCATAAGACAACATTCAGATGCCACTATGGACACTATGAGTTTTTAGTGATGCCATTCAGTCTCACTAACGCACTTGCTACGTTTCGGTCATGAATGAATCATGTGTTCAACAAGCAACTGTGTAAGTATGTGCTTGTATTCTTTGATGACAATCTGATATACAGGAGAACCTGGGAGGAACACATGAGGCACTTGGATGAGATTCTTGGTATTATGGAGGCTCAGTCTCTATTTGTCAAAATGTCCAAATGCCCAAATGTGAATTTGAACTTACAAAGATATTATACTTGGGACATGTGATTTGTGCGGATGGAGTGAAGGTTCACCAGGATAAGATATAGGTAATGCTAGATTGGCCACCACCTAGGAATGTTTTAGAGTTGCATGGTTTCCTAGGGCTATGTGCTTATTATAGGAGATTTGTTAAGGGGTATTCACAACTAGCAACTCCTTTGATAGATCTTACACAGAAGTGAGATTTTATATGGACAAATGAGGCACAAAGAACATTTGACAGGCTCAAGCAGGCTATGAGCACATGCCCAGTTTTAGCTCTTCCAGATTTTTCTCAGCCCTTTCTTCTAGTGTGTGATGCATCAGGAGGGGTCATAGCGGTACTCATGCAAAACCGCCATCCCATAGCATATGATACCAAGAAATTGAGGGATAATGAGAGATTTTACTCCACCTATGACAAGGAGATGCTCACCATTATGCATGCCTTGGCAAAGTTTCAATAGTATTTGGTGGGAGGAAAATTTGTGGTAAGAATTGACCACAATAGTTTGAAATACTTCTTGGAACAAAAAGAACTTAATGAATGCCAACAGAAGTGGGTTAGCAAGGTTCAGGCATATGATTTTGACACCGAGTTTGTCAAGGGGAAGAAAAATGTAGTCACCGATGCACTTTCCTAGAGGCCTTCAGTTGTTGCCCTTTGTTCCATGAGCGAGATTTTAGCTGATTGGAAGTTTCAACTTTTGGTTGAGTATTCCAAAAATTAGTTCGCATGTGAGGTTTTGGATGGGTGGGTCCTAGATGATAGGTACACTATGATTGAGGATGTGATACACTACAAGGATATGATCTATTTAGTCCCTGGGTCGAAGCTTAAGGAAAAAATTCTACGTGCCATCCATGATACACCGCTAGCAGGACATCCTGGGTACTTCAAGACATACAAACAGGTGTGTGAGAGATTCTCATGGAAGGGCCTCAAAGATGATGTCCTACGCTATGTTCGTGAGTCTGTGACTTGTTAGCAGAATAAGTCAGAGCATACTTTCCCAGCTGGACTTCTACAACCATTGCCTATTCCAGAGCAGAAGTGGGAAGGTATATCGATGGATTTCATTACTGGTCTTCTAAGAGTTCAGAGGAAGGACTGCATATATGTAGTTGTCGATAGATTGGCAAAGTATGCACACTTATTTCTATTGCAGCCGATTTCATAGCTTCACAGGTGGCAAAATTATTCTTCCGTGAGGTATTTTGAATCCATGGACTCCCCAGGACCATTGTCAGTGATCAGGATAGTAGATTCATGAGTATATTTTGGCAGGAGCTATTTTGACTTACAGGTACAGAGTTGACCCCCAACACCAGTTACCACCCTCAAAATGATGGACAGACAAAGATTGTCAACAAGTGGGTGGAGGGATATCTACATAATTATGTTTTGGGTCAGCAGAGGGCATGGGTGCGTTGGTTATATTTGAGCGAGTATTGTTATAATACTACACATCATATGTCTATTGGCATGACTCCCTTTCGGGATTTATACAACTATGATGCTTTATCGTTTGTGGATTTGGCGCTAGGTGATAGTAGAGCTCCTAGGGCTCGAGAGTGGCTTTAGGACAGTCAGGATATACTTAAGGCACTTAAGGATAACATTCAATAGGCACAAAATCAGTAGAAACTTTATGCTGATCGACACAGGATTGAGAGAACCTTTGAGGTTGGTGATATGGTTTTTCTACGTCTACAGCCCTACGGGCAGAGTACACTCAAGAGGAGTGGGGCTGAAAAGCTCAAGCTAAGATTTTATGGACCATACAGAGTCCTCTGGAGGATTGGGGAGGTTGCTTACGAGCTTGAGTTACCCTCAAAGAGCAAGATACATAATGTTTTTTATGTGTCTTGTTTGAAGAAGGATTTGGGGCAACATGTTACTTCATCACCAGATTTGCCTCCCCTGGATGAGGAGGGTCAATTGATACTGATACCTGTAGAGATTCTTGATATGAGGGAGAGGAGGTTGAGGAACAGAGTTATCAGGGAATATTTTGTGTGATGGAAGGACTTGTCGTTGGAGGACACCACGTGGGAAGGAGAGATAATGCTTCAACATCCATCTTTGCAGTAGCTTGGGGGCAAGCAATCCCGGGAAGGGAGGACTGTAATGTCCCTTCCCTAGGTGTTTCAGATCTAAGCAGAGGTTGACCTATTACTAGGGTTTTCATAGGTCAGCAATATGGATAGGGAACCCATTTCAGCATGGTGGAACCTTGTCAAGAGCTTTCCAAGCCTTCAGTTTGAGATTTAGAAGTTGAATTCAAGGTTATTTGGGAAATATTCAAGATGTCTTTAAGTGAATAGTGAAGGGGGTGAATAGTAACTAAAAATTAGAAAAGTGAATAGTGAAAAGTGCACCCCCATCCTAGAACTTAAGTTGTTTTAAAAAGGGGGCCAAGTTCACAATGTAAAATTGACCCTCAATGTTATTTTATGAATGTTTAGGCCAAATAGTAACCCTAAAAAAGGGTCGACCCTCTTGGAGAAGATAAAAAGGAAAGTTTGTCTATTTTGGACTCATTCTTATGACTTCAATTTGACAGTAGCAGGAGCCTTGAGGGTTTAAAGAGCTTGGAGCTTCCAGGAACGCAAACTTCTGGAAGAATTTGGAGATTTGGACGAAAACCCATTTCTCTTGGTGATAGGATTCAACATTATCCAACTTCAGTGTGGATTTGGTAGCATTATTTGAGGTTATAATTGCAAATTAGTCTATTTGGAGGATAAAAAATTCGCATCAGATTGCAGATCAGTCCTTTAGAGGACATTTCTACCATCTTCTAGCAGTTGCACAGGCAGACACACCTTTGTTTGGCATTTGGGCTTCAAACCCTAAGTGTTAAGTGAAGATTTTGAAGATTTGAAGTTGAGAATTTACATACAGCAGTGGCTCAAATCCTCTTGCTCTTGGACACGAATTGGGTAGTCATTTTTAGAATCGGGTAAGTTTGAAACTGCTATTATAGGGTTATATCAGACCTGATATTTTGTAGCCTTGTAAAAGAAAACCATTTCATGACCTTTGGAAGAATGGGTATGTTGCAGTTGGATATTATCTATGTAATTTCAGTCTTTTAGTGAATAAGATCATTGTATGTTTGGTTATTTTCCTTTATCAACATTGTACATGTCATGCATTTCATATAAACTCAGAAAAACACAAAAAAAACAAAAAATACACAAAAGACAAACAAAACAAAAACTATTCTACACGCTGGTCAAAGACTCCAAGAAAAACCAAATTCAAAAAATTCAGATCAGATTGAGGAAGGAATCTTTCATTCATAGTGTGCTTCCAATGCTTCTTTACAATAGGTTATCTCATTATGGGGGGGGGGCTATATGGTCTCTCTTATCATCCTTTGTGTGGATGGAGATTGATTGGATTTGTGATGGATCATTTCATTGAGTGGGCACTAAATGGTCTCTTCTTCTTTGTCTCTTTTATAGGGGGCCTTTTTCCTTGAATGGGATTTTGTCCTCTTATTTTTTGATGGAGAGAATTATTGTATTTTATCTTTCTTTTGGGGAGGAGTTTTGTCCCACTAGGTTTTCTCCTTTTCTCCAATTGTGAGAGATTTATTTGCATTGCACTTGTGCATGGGTACTGTGAACATAGAAATTCCCAAGCTCCCTTCGGGTAAGTTTATTTTGCCTAAATATCGACCACACCCTCTTTAAGGAAAAGGTAAGGTTGGGCTCCCTTTCGCACAAGCCTGTGCCAGTATCGCCACTTGTTAGTTGAGCATTCTTCACAAGATTTTTCTCTTATTTCTTTTCAAAAGTTTGCGACGGGTTTCCATGTGTTAGCCATTCGCAAACTTTTGAGTCTCTTTGTGTCGCTTCCCTTTTGGGTCCCGACCACTTGCCACATAACATCATTTCATGCACATTTCTTGGCAGACCCCACCATTCAATGCAGTATGCAAAAGACCTCTGCATGTCTTCACAACACAAGTTCTTCATCGCCCAAGGGAAACGATTAGCGTCGGGTCCTGATCGCTTGCCACATAATCTTCTAAAGGCTTCATTACGAATACAAACCAAGCAGGCAACAACTATCACTAGTTGCCATGTTTTGTAATTGTCGTAATGAGTGAATTGCATGTGTCTAAGTGTTGGTCTATTGGGACCACTACCATCATTCGCAGGGGATGCATCCGACCTTTGGATGTCCTCGTTCATGGCCCGATTCTTTTCTGTTTTAACAACCAAGGAAAAATCATTGCTAAAACATCATTGCTCATGATCAAAGAATATTTCCTGTTGCTTGCTCATCAAGTCAGGTTTTCATTATAAATACTGCTTCTTAATTCGAAGCACGGGGTTCCAGAAGTTCCAAGAGTTCCAACATTTTTTTTCAGTGGGAGAATTAATAGAAGAACCAGGCCTTTATTTGCTTTATTAGATTATTGTAAAAGAACTCACAGACTGTGCCATTGTCTGACCTTTTTGTTTTCTTTGATATTTGATAAGTTTTATTGTGCCATTGTTGTACTGGATGTATCATTCACAAAATTCTATAAATCAATACAAATTTCTGGTCTAGATCATGTCTTGAACTCTTATGTCTAGCAAATGTGTACGAAGTTTATTTTATGTCATATAAGTGAATCATTTAAGATTTTAGCTTTGTTTTACCACCCTAGAACACAACAGACCACCAACGAGCCCTTAAGTCTTATCCTCAAGATAGATTTACTATGCCTAATATCTAAATCTTGATGCATCACCCTAGTTAGATCATTTTATTTTATATTTGCTTCCTTTTCCCATTTTAAAACCCCAGTTATAGAAGAAGTCGACTTCTTTAAAATTTGGAGGTCACTTAGTTTGGCGTAATAGGTCCCCCCTAAAATTGAGTTTCCCATAAGAGGTTGTTACCTTGTCAAATTTTGGCATCAATAGGTACCTAACATGGCCTTGTAGCCAAGACCCATCTTTGTATCATTTGTATAATAACTACACTTCCTAAGTTGCACTTATGGGGGGGTGTTGGTGTGAATGGGGTTATTTCCTAACTAGTTATTAGTGAGGCCCTATTCACGTTATTATAAGTTTACTTAGGAGTTAAGTTTCCTAGTTGTCATTTCTAGAAGTTAGTTATAATGGGGCCATTTATCATTATTTACTTTTACTTATCTAGGAATTTAATAATTCTCTCATGCACTTAATATTTGCATTGAGAATTTAATGCCTGTGTCCTAGGTTGTTATAACTTAGTTGTCTCATGTGATAAGATTAAGATACTTGTCATGATCTTGTCTAATCCTATCTCACTCCTTGCATATATAAGCAAGGATTCATATGTACATTGCATCAATCCAAAGCTCAGTTGAGTGTTGTGTAAGTATAATATATTATTGCAATGTTGAGTATTGCATATTGGCACATCTTGCATCCATTGTTGCAATTTTATGTTCTTGCTTTTCCCTCTTGTGGAAGGTTGTTGTTAGTTTTTGTAGATGATCTTGGATGCTTGAGTCCTTAAGTGAATCCAATGTGTTCTAAGAGCTATATCTCATCCCCTACATGGTATCAAAGCTCCAGAGTTGTAAAACCCCTTCTCAATTTCAATTTGGAAAACATGTGTTTTTGAGTTGAAAGGATAAGATAATTCTTGTGATTTTGGTTTTTTTGTGAGCATCGAACAAGAAGTTTTTATCTTGTGGAGAGGGACCTAATGGATTTGATTGGGGGACCTCTTAAGTTCAAGTTGTGAGAGCCTACAAAAGTTATGCATAAGCTTGAAAATGAATGCAAGTTGGGTTAAGGGGGTTTGGTATTCTTTACAAAGGCATTTTTTTGAAGAAACCCCTTTTGCAATCAAGATAATTTCATACAATTCACATCAAGGTGGAAAAAATTTCATTACAAAGGTCATGATTATTAGCAGGTTGGCATAATAATCTTGTGAAGATTTTGGGTCAATGTCATGAAGATGGGTTATTACTATTGGTTTATGGCCTAATGCCTAATGGGAGCTTGAATAATTGATTTTTGAAATGGATAACAAGTATGAGGTGTTGGATTGGAATTGTTGGTATAGAATTATGTCAAGGGTTGCCTTTGCTCTATTTTTTGTAGGAAGAACATGAGTAGTTGGTGTTGCATAGAGGTTTAATATTACTTATATATATCTTTCTATTTTATTCCTATATGATACATCTGACATATCCTATAATTTTTGCCTTAGAATAAAATACTTAAAATAAGTGGTTTCCCTTAAACAATAAGTGCATTGTTAAGCCCCTATTCATGGAGTTGGTGGAGAAAATTCTATTAATATATTAAGGAAAGAAGTGAAATGGCTACTATTCCCAATTGATTGGGCCAAATTGAACTTTGATGGAGCATCTAGAGGAAACTCAAGTCTCTTTGGAGATAGAAGCATCACTTGAGATTCAAAAGGGGATCTAATTGTTGCCTCATGAAAGGAATTCAAAGAAGCAAAAAACAACTAGGATGAGGCATATGCTTTGGTTTTTGGTCTTCAAACATTCCTTCAATTTAGATTAAAGAATATTGAAATAAAGGGTGATTTGATGATTATCATTAACTCAATTAAAAAATGAAAAATAAATTAAAAAAAAAAATTCAAAGATTTTTAGCTTAAGCCTAGCCATATTTCAGCTCTTTCAACTACTTCATAATCCAACATGCCTACAAAGAAGTCAATATGGTAGCATATTACTTGGAAAACTATGCCATAGATATGATCCACAAAAATAAAATTGGAATTCTTGTGAATGATTGGAAATAACTAAACAATCTTATTAATATCAAATCCAACTTCTTTGAGGGTTAATTGAAAAAGTATGTGGAATACATATAATGATATTTGGGCATGTTCACCCATGACTTAGATGGAATAAAACTCTTTGCATGTGTAAAGTAGGAGTAAGACAATAATAAATCTACTTGCCATTATGAGATGGGATGGACAAATAGAATAATCTTGATGTAGGTTGGTATTATAAACTCATCTCCACCTATCACAAGATGCAAGAAAATGATGAATATGCATGTTTGTTAAACTATGACACACGATAGATGATTTTTTTAGGGATTATCTTAGAATTGAGGCTCAAAAATGTGTTTGAAACTTGGTTGGTTTTGTTATTATATACCATTCAATGACTACTACGAGAAGAATTCTTGGTTACAAACCACATATATTGAGTGAATTTTGATATTTCATCTATGTTTGCTAGTGTTTTTGTTGGACATGGGAGAGGAAAAGGAGATGATATTTTTAATGGCCAATTTGATGGTGAAAAATAGGTACTTAGTGGTTTAAGAGAAATATTGTATATTGTTTCTCCATGCCTTGGAATCCTAATAGTGACCAATGGCTCCACAATCATGCTATGGAAACCATTCATCATCACCCGCAAACCATTGATGGAGGCAAGGAGGAAAAAATTAAGAAAGTGATGGACTTGTTGAAGTAGGCTATGGGTTTGATTGACTATACTATACTAGAATGGATGATATCCTTGTTCATTAATAGTTTAGAGGAGGAAAATATTATGATCCTAATATGATATATTATTAAATATACATTATATAATCCTAAGGATAAACACTTGTGGTATGCTTAACCCCAACATAAATATTAGTTAATACACTAATACCTCTTAATTAGGATGAAGGGGTATGCCACTACATATTTTAGGCTATAAAGAAGGAAGATAATTTTCTCCCATATCATTATATAATACAATATTGAATTCATATATTATTATATGATTATTGGAGGTCACCCATAAAAGTGGTCTATTATATTTTTGATTTTTACAAATATTTCCAAGAAATATCATAACAAATAGTATTAGAGCTATGATTTGGGCCAACATTTTTGTTTCCACCATAACTTCCAAAAAAATACAAATTTGGATCTTTTTTTTTTGGGGGTTGTTAGGTATGCATTAGATAATCTATAAAAGAAAAAGACTTTGAAGGTAATTTTTCTAAAATCTATCAATATTTTATGTTTTTCCATTAATATGCTCTATAGGCCACATTTTTTTTTTAAATTACATATTTGGAAAGATTATCAAACATTTGCTAAGGTTAGTTTTTTGAGATTTATTTTTAGACATAAAATACATCCCTTAATTTAGTGGTCTAAGTTTGGTCCAAACTGAAACATCAAATTCTCTCACACCAAATACTTTCCTACCTTTAATAAAACTTAAAATTAAACATAATTAAAGCAATGCCATCTTTAGGATTAGAAGGCCTTTCTTCACATACAAAATCTAAGGACCCATTTTATTTTCACCACCTAAAATGGAGGAAATAATTCTACAAGGACATGAAACACTGACACATTTCATTAAAGATAAATTGTTTGACCCATTTGTAAAATCCTTAAATGAGGGTTTAGATAAGGAATTATTATTAGAAAGAAAGTCCCCAAAAACCCACCAAGGTGGTTACAACCCTAATAAACCAAATCAAGGGATAGGAGAACCTTTTCAAGGTCAACAATTATACCTACCAAGAATAAATATTCATAAATTTGATGGTAGAAATGTAATTTCATGGATACACCTCATACAACAACAATTTAAACTTCACAATATACTAAATAATTCCATGGTTGACATGACTTAATTATATTTAGAATTAGGAACTTATCAATGGTACCAATGGAAGATGAGTGACATAAAAGGACACATGTTTATTTGGCAGGAATTTAGTAAAGAATTGACAACCTTCTATATAAGAAACCATGCATTGGAAGCTATTTTACCGAACTAATAATTTTAAAATAATTAAGGTCTGTATATGAATATAATGCTAAGCATTTGAGATTGAAACTTCGAGACCTCAGAGTGACATCTTACTAAAGGCTTCAATTGTACATTAATGGACTTAAGGAATAATTTCAACATGATATTCATTTGTTGAAACTTTGTATAGTTAGGAACTCTATGCAATAAGCTTTGTATATTGATAAAAAAAAATACCACCAAAGGAGAAACCATGAGAACTTAACTGATAAAAATATGACTAATCCTACTAGAAAAAACATGGACAAATTCTATAATCTAAGAGAAACTAGGAAGCTCTCTCCTCGACAAGAGACATAGAAAAGAGAAAGGCCTATTTTGGAATTGTGATAGAAAATGACAATGATTCATAAACTTGTTCTAGTAGTGAGAAGAAAAAGGTTGGAGAAGAGGGAGAAGTACCTATAAAAGAATCAAACATAAAAATTAGAAATGAGGATTCCAAGGAAAAATAAAATGCTACTATCTCCTTACATGCATTGAATGGAACCAATGAACCGCAAACACTCAAAAGTAATCAGTAATATAACAAAGAAAAATGTGAAAGTGTTAGTTGATATTGGTAGCACACATAACCTCATCAATAGAATATTAATTAATGAGCTCAAATATTTTGTTTATCTAGTCTCTAATTCTTCAAGTCATGATAGTTGATGGGAAACAACTACCTTATGGTAGTAAATACCATCATATAAAAATCTCAATGAGAAATTATCAACTAGATTAAAAAATGTTTTCTATCCCTAGGGGAGTGGACGTAGTTTTGGGCATGTAATGGCTTAATAAATTAGAAACAATATATTTCAATTTTCAAGAATTATCAATGGATTTTAGGATACATGGGAAGACATATGAACTTTTAGGAATAAAATCACCACCAAGTGAAATCATTAGCTCCCATAGGATGGATAAATTACTCAAAAAATATTATTATAATATAGGGGCACAATTGCATTTTGTAGAAGCACAAGATATGATAGCTCAAGATCAACAAAAAATTCAAGAGATTATTTAGCACCACCGAAAAGTATTTCAAGAATCCAAGGTTGTACCTCTAATTGGAGACCATAGTCATGACATTAAATTAACACCACGAATAATTGTTTATCCCCAAAAAATCCTATTTATCCTCTATACTTATTCTTAACAAAAAGGATGATTCATGGAGAATGCGCTCACATTACAAGAAGCTAAACAAAATCACTCATAAAGATAAGTTTCATATTCCTATTGCTAATGAACTGGAAGAAATAAAATCTAAGCAAAAGAATCCAAATTGTCTTTAGGGTTCAAAATGTGTAGAATACTCTAGAAATTGAGTGTCACTTAAAGGTGTTAAGATGGACCCTAAAAAGAGATGATTTTTAGGTCTAATAGGATACTATAGAAGATTTGTTCATACCTATCATCCTATAAAGAAAAAAATATTTTGGGAAGGTATTAAAGCGAATATTAAAAATTTGTGGTAGAAATGTTTGATATGCCAACAAAATAAAAGGGAAATAATAAAGACTCCAACTTTCTTAAATTATGGAAAAATTATTTATACAAAATATACAAAAACTTTATGGAATTTCCAAAATCAAATTGGAAAATAGAGCCACCTCAAAATTCCCAATCAAGTGGAAGAATTTGTCAATTGAAGATGCAACATGGAATGATGAACAATTCATACACAAGATTTTATAGTTGCTAAGCATTGAGGGCAATACTTTTTTGAAGGGGAAGGGAATGTTATTGATCCTAATATGATATGTTCCTAAGGATAAGCATTTATGACATGCTTAACCCTAACATTAATATTAGTTAATACACTAAAACCTCTTAATTAAGATGAAGGGGTATGTCCCTAAATCGTTTAGCCTATAAATAAGTAAGATAACTCTTCCATAACATCATATCATACAATATTGAATTCATATACTTTTATTTGATTATTGGAGGTCACCCCCTTGAAGTGGTCTACTATATTTATGTTTTTTACAAATATTTTCAAGAAATATCATAATAAAAAATTGAGAGTAAAAAAGTATATAGATATTTTAATATTATGGATGGATAATATTTTTTTTTATAAATTTAGGACATTTTGTTGATAAGCCCTAGACACTATTATAGCTTTAGGATTTTGTCACCCCAAGTTGCTAAAATGTTATACCCATTAGTTATAACTATGGAACCTTAAAAGGCATGAAAACCAAAAAACAAAAATAACTTATAGATTGTTAAATGACGATGAGGGGTTGATGGTGGGTGTATAATAGTTAGAAGGTTGTGGCTCATAAATATTGGTCTATTGAACACTGTATACATTGTTTTATTGATTAATACAACTTAAGTAAAAAAAATACCTAAGTTGCTCTATAAAGGGAAGCTTGAATTCAACTCTTACTCCATTGTATAAATCCTCCTCATTGGGAGGCAATTTTAAATGTCTTTTTCTAAGGCACACCACTACCATTTATGTGAGCCCTCTAAAGGGGTTGTCCTATGGACACACATGACTGTATTGGAGCCATAGTGGTAATATTAAAACTTTGTGTCACTTGTTCTCATTACTTGCAGTAGTTGTCACCATCTTCCATTCAAAATGATAGACTTTGACAATCCATAAATCTAAAGGTCTAACACTTAAAAGAGCATCAATTGACATCAGAGACAATACTCATTGGGGTCTCACACTTATTGTAGTCTTGCAAGTGTGACATTTAGAAGATCTACATATGTGCCCCAACTTTAGCTACTTGTGATATGCCTACATGCAATATAATACATATTTTTTAAAAGAAAAGAGGATGATTGTCTACATATAATATCAACCTCAAATTGCTAAACAATTCAATTCACAATGTACGGTGTCCCTAAGTCTCACATATACATTAGGTAGAATGACTTCCTTACCAAAAAAAAAATATAAATATCTTTATATTTCTTTATGATTTTCCACTCAACATAAATCTCTATCAATATATATTTACATTAAATGTGCTTCCTAATTCTACAACTCTCTCAACATAATAATTCAATCAAAAAATCTATTTAAAACTTCGCCTTACCTAACTTATAAAACAAATTTTGTTGCACCCAATTTGTTGGAAATTAATATTATAACTCTCTTTTCTAAAATAGTATAATAAACGTACTCATGAAAAATAAAACTCAAGACGTTGAACTGCCAATTCTGATGCTTTTTATCCGGCTTTGATCATTCCTTGTCAGGCACGCTTCTCTGGTT
Organism: Sequoiadendron giganteum; assembly: GCA_007115665.2. Lineage (NCBI taxonomy): Eukaryota > Viridiplantae > Streptophyta > Pinopsida > Cupressales > Cupressaceae > Sequoiadendron > Sequoiadendron giganteum. The sequence continues at coordinate 495,286,060 of CM021104.1, forward strand.
TGGATGGCTACTTCTTACTCTGATGCAACCTTTGACATCTCCCTGGTTGACGTAGTAGGTAATGGCAGGCAAATGACGGACGGTGTGTTGTCACTCATTGTCTGTCAAACGATTAAAAAATTGCTAAACCTACGTGGCTTTCGTTTCATCCTCATTGTTAACGCCCTATGGAAAGATTCGATGGTACGGTTTCTCATATCAACAACGTCAAAGGCAAAATTGACAAAATTGCATTAAAATATTTGAAGACTCTTTTCATTCACTTGTCCTTTACAGGTTTATATTCAACACATTTAATTGTTCTAGTGTTTAATTTGGATTCGTTTTTCTATCATTGAATAAATCAGACAATTGATTGAAGGGTGTGTTTTATTTGAAGTCGCTGTCAATCTTGTTAATCACTGTGATTAAGCCGGCAATCATACTTTTGTTCTATATTTTGTCGCCGTACAGATTGCTAAAAATAAATATTTTGTCAACGATAGATTTCTTAATGAGATTTGTGCAATAATCCCGAAAAATTTAATAAGGTAACACCTTTCCTTCACATTCTGAGGATATACGACACATTAACGTCAAATCCCAAATGCCCCCCAAAAAACTAGAAATACAATCGCAAATTTGGAAATCAATGGTTTGAACATACGGATTTTCCAGGGTTCCAGGAGAAAAAGTTACGGATAAACCAAATCTGCACTGATTGAAAAGTGAAATTGAACTATTCAAGTTGACATATTAGAAAGAAGCAAAGTAATGTTGAACAGTGAAAAATTCTTTTGTATCATGGTCTGTGGAGATAGAATGTCTATTATTCTATAATAAATCAAAGTCAAGCTTAGAATATTCCTCCTCACCCCATTTCAATGGTTTTTTAAAGCCCCGTTCTGACACTCACCTTGAATAAGTCTTGATCGGCAGAGAACATGTTATGATACAAATATCATTCATGGTGGTTGGAGGTTTATCCAGAAAATCTGATCAAAATGAATTTACCTGGTCAGAATCAGGAGTCATTGGCACAACATGGAAGACCGGAGACTCTACAAATTGTTTTGTAGACTTTCAGACCGTTTATACTTATATACATGGGAAGGTAACGGCAGAAGTTTTTGGGTTGAAGGTAGCCTTGTTTCAATTTCTGGGGAGCCAAGAGGAGAGATTTAGTAGCTTCAGTACCAAATGAAGAAAAATACCACCTTTCTGTCTGTTTCAGTTTTGTATTGGTCTCTGGCACTATTTGCTGCAGCACAAACTACATATCCTAATGAAGGTACTCTAATTAACATAAATTCAGCTATAGATGGAAATTCAAAAATCCCTCCTGGGTTGTGTGACAGCCACCAAAACTAATAGGGAAAGCAGCTTCATAAACTCTGGCTCTCAAAATTAGAGCCTAAAGCTATGGTTAAACATTTCTTTCAGTATTAATATTAAACAGCAGGGTACGGGAATTTTTTTGTCAGCAACAAATGTCCACGCATGCCCTGAAGCTAACAGTACACAGATATTAATGTTCTTTAATAGATTACGCTATATTTGCAACACAGTATCAGTATTGCGTAGTATCCGCAAGTTGGACAGGAGAGTATTGGGGTTGCAAATTTTAATAAGATGCGGAGATCATGATATATTTGAAGGGATGATATAGCTTAAGCTTTACTATTAGTGCTTGTAAAATTGGATCAATCTAATGGCTGCCGTAGATAAAATTATAAAAGCTTGGCTGATTCGTTCTAGAAAAATTGCTAGTTGGGCAGATTTCATTTTGGGAAATTTAATTAAAAGTCAACCAATTGGGCAAACTATTTCATACAGTTTTCCTTGATGGAGATTTTTATTTGTTGTTGGTTGCAGTTAAAGCCCTTGACAAAATTAGTGAGAGTCTTGGAGACCCTTTGGGGAAGCTAAATAGCTGGAAGGATGGTGATCCATGTAACTCAAACTGGACAGGAGTTATCTGCTATGACAATGCACTTGCTGATGGGTACTTGCACGTAAAGCAGCTGTATGTCTACTTTTACTTGACATGTAGATTTCAGTGGCTCAATTTGGATTTTTTTGCTTTTGCATATAGTTTCTTATAAAGATAAAAGCTGCAATTGCTTTTAAAAAACAAGAAGTTTTCTATTATTACAGCGGCAGTTACAAAGCAACCGTAGCATATAGGAACTTTGAACTACAAGGATAGCTATTCAAATTCCATCCTAATGACTGCGTATAGGATATAGGAGATCTTTCAGCAGGATTATGAATTTCATTATATCCGCAAGATTGGATCAGGGGCTCTGTTGTAGTAAACCCCCTAAGTACCACTCCACCACAGGCTTGTGGACCTATGTGGGAAATATATGTTACAAAAGTCCAAAGCTCTGTTCGGTTTCAAAGTGAAGCTAGGACTGAAATTCCAAAATTTTATGGTTCATGTCCACTGGGGCATTAAAAATAAGAGGTCCAAGGCAGTTCCTTCTTGATAATGATAGTTTTAACTTCTGAGCTGTGACAGTTGGATACTGAATCTGAACATTATTTGTAATATGTGTTATTGGTAGGAATTCAATCTAAATATCTATTAGATATTTCAGCCCTAGCATCTCGAAAGGTTTGAGACCAAAGCTTTCCAAAGTCCTAATTGGGCTTGTGAAAGACATCAAAGAGATCTCACAAATAACCAGGTATGGCCAATCATACTTGGTGCATCATCAAAAGGTTTAGAAAGATGCAATTCATCCACAATAAAAGTTATAAAAAGTGTAGGTTACTTTTTGAGTCACAGCCTACAAAGTATACCTTCTGTTTTACGAGATCTTGCTCGTGAGATATTGGAGACACACACACAAGATGCATTTCATCCAGAATAAAAGATGAGGGCCATTTTTATGGTCACGGCCTAGAAAGTATACCTTCTGTTTTATGAGATCTTCCTTGTGAGATATTGGGGACACACACACAAGATCTATCAATCCAAAACAAGAGAGTTGTTCATAAAAGAAAAAAGAAAAAAAAATACTTACCTTCAATCCAAGAATTTTCCTCCATGATTTTCTTGGCAGCAAATGGCCTTCTGCACAGATGTAGGAATAACAATCTTGTCTCGTTGGAACCTTCAATGATCAATCTTCACCTCCATATGAGCAATGACAAGCGAGAATGAAAGTGAGACGAGCATATTTGGTTTGTTTATGTTTTAACTTTTAGTTGTTTTAAGGTTTAATTTAGGATTTTGGGTTAGGTTTTCAAGTTGAGTAGTTAAACATGAAGACGAAAAGTCATAAAATTAAAATAAGTAAAAGGCTAAAAATCCGCTAGAATCCCTATGGGCATGTACTGGATTCTGTAATTTTAGGCTAGAATCGCCTGTGTATGTCCATCATAGTTGGGGGATTCCAATTTGAAATTGCAGAACCTTGAAAGTACCCACATGGAATCAAACCCCAATTCAAATTTGATTCCAGGACTGCAAGGGAGTGAATTGGTAACAGAGCATATGGATAGATTGGATAAATATGTGTTCAAGTTTTGTTTGAAAATATTTATGTAAGGAAAGATACGGACATGAGGATGGCATGTGGATAGATTGGATAAATATGTGTGTTCAAGTTTTGTTTGAAAATATTTATGTGAGGAAAGATCCGGACATGAGGATATTTCAGTCTGTATGTTACGTTCAGAAAATCAACATGGATTCACAATATAAAGCTTGATATTATAACACGGGGCTTATAAAAATGGATACAAACATCAAAGTTATCTAACGAGATACTTAATATGGATATTTTTGAGATATTTTGATTTTTATAAGCACCTATCCTAGTTTGAATTTTTAGAAACTTAAATGAGCTTTTTAATTGATGCTAAAGGAAAGGAGGGAATCAAAAGTAAATTTACGCAAGGTACATGCTGCAAATCTTCTTGTATGGAGTTTTTCTTCCACTATTAGCTCTCGATGTTGGAAGAAGAGGAGCTCCATTAGAGTATGGGAAAAGAGGAGTGCTACATGAGTCTGGCCATCATGAACAAGTGACAAAGAAGAGATCAAAATTGCCATAGAATAGTGATGAAAAGAGCTAGATCCAGAGAAAGAATCAGGTCAACATTGGTTATACGGCAAAAATGTACATTTAAAATGATCACCCATAAACTGGTTTATGCATTTCTTCTTTTGCTGCCACCATTTTTGTCACTGAGTTAGAATATAAGTGGACAAAAGCATTGTAGTTTAACAATGCATGAAAAGGCTGATTTAAGAGAGTGCAATCAATTCTTTCTTGCTTTTTATCAACAAAATGTAATTCATCTGACGTGATGTTTGGTAATAAGGTGGATATCTTTTATATATATATTTTTTATGTATCTGGAACTTCTTAAGAGACAAATCGATTTATTCTATAGACTTCACAGAAACTTTTTGTCCCTTTCATCAGTGATGTCAATGTTAATTCATGTTAACTTTTAAATTTCCTTTCTCACAACTTGGAATTGATTTCAATGTTGGGTATGCAGGGAATTGTTGAATATGAATCTTACAGGAAGTTTAGCTCCAGAAATCGGACAACTACAACAGCTTACAATTTTGTAAGTTCAAGTTTGAACGAGTGTCATATTTTGATTGTCAAACTTCTTTTACTGGGTATATGAACTACTCATGAAAACCTAGAAATTATGTCATTGATTTTTCATGGTTCTATTAGAAAACATGTTTAAGTTCATATCAAGTTAACTGTTAACTTAATCCTTTTTCCTTTTTTGATTAGTTTTACTGTTACATGATACTAAATAGCATATGTAATCTGCATTGTTACATTCTTGGATTACCTATGATTTATAGGATAGGACATATTGAAAGTCATGATTCTTACATATCTTTGTGTTTTCCTCTTTTTGGAAGGGATTTCATGTGGAACAAGATAACTGGCACCATTCCAAAGGCGATTGGAAACATGACAACTCTTCAACTCTTGTGAGTTTATTGATAATCTGAAGACTTATTTTGGCTGGATTAATAGTGTTTGTGAGTAGATGTACTTTGGACATTTTTTTTTTTGCTGCCTGCTCTTCTCAGAGCAGAGATCTAGTTATTTTTTCCTCTACTGATTCAGATGTTATTGATGAACTGAAAAGCCCTTTTCTTCGTTTTTCCAAATAATTTATAAATGACCAAAACTGAAATAGTACAACTAAGAGAGTTCAAAACCGAAATGCTTATGCATACCTGCATAGAGCATCAGTCTAACATGGGACCTACAAGTCAAATATCATGAAGAAGCAAATTACAACAGGACAGTTAGGTCGAATGCAAAGATTTTCTTTTTATCAACTATGTCCTCTACCAGGTTGCTTTTAAAGTGTTTTGGAAGAAGTAGATGGAAAAGGTGTTTACTCCTTACCTTTACTAGGGACATGAAGCTCAGGATATGGAATTTGTAGGGTTATGATTTCCTTGGGTGGACATTTCAAACACAAGACTATCCAAGAGTCTGACTTGATATTGGTGTGACTGATGAATAATTTAAAACCTCATAGGTGCTTAGAGATTCTTTTGTGCTTTGTGGGCATCCTTACCTTGTAATTATTAGCAACATACATGAGAGAAAGGTCATTAAAGTAATGACTAGTCATGGAAAATACATAGTCATCAAGGTGATGACTTGAATATGGGAAATAATATACATAGTGAAAAATCCTGCAAATGTAAACTATCCAGTCATAATTTGTCATATAAGAATTAGTAACATAACAACAAAAAGCACAAGTTAGACTTTAGAAATAAATAAGAAAAACTTCTTTGACAATAAATCAAGAACGTGTATATTTATTCCTATATTGTCATGTATCCTTTTTAGAAATAAAATTATTGGGAGGCCCAAAGCCTATTACTATATTTTTCGTAGGCTAAGGGATAACATTAGGGAAATATTTTAAGTTAGTCCTAGTAATGTTATTCAAAAACATTGTAAAAGGACAATTTAAATATTATTATTAGCTAAATAAAATAGGCTGCATAAATGGGATATAATAAGATCTTCTGTAATATTTTATTAAAATATTTTTAAGTGAGCACTTTTAGAGGGAAAGGGAATTCAAAATAAAGGGGCCAAAATAAAGTCTATAAAATAGAGGCAAATCACTCAAAAGGTGATCATTCAATTTTTATGAAATCAAACCCTTTCTTTCACAGTTTGAATACCTGTGTTCAACTATTGAACTTGAGGCTGAATACCTTCAAAAGTGCAGAGATTTAGAAGACAAAACCTTTTCAGCTTCCAGGTAGGAGCAGAGGACAAAAACCTTCTTGTTCCTTGAGGCAGTTTCACCTAGGAATTGCAGTTGTGCAAATAAGATTTCAACATATTACTAGTTTCCAGTTTGCTATAGTAGCATGGCTACAGTACCACCACTATAGTGCCACTGTGGTACTGCTACAGTACTATTCTGTACCTACAGCTACAGTGCTGCAGCTACAAAACTGCTACAGTACCCCTATAGTGCTCTGTCATTGTGATTAGTAATTATATCGGCATATGAGTCTTTTGTAGTGTTGTACCCAAAATTAAAATTTTTGCTTCAATAAGGCATTTTGGTAAAAATGGTCAAAATCTTGTAAAATTGTCATCAAAAGTCAAAAAAGGTCAAAATGTCTGAAAATAGCAATTTTCTATTTTTAGAAATTTTTGAACAACAAATGGATCTTAGGGTTTTTCTAGGTTTATTGTCAAGAGGATGCTTGCAAAATTTTGAAAATTTTGAAATTAGGGTCTCAGGCCCCTATTTAAAAAAAAACCCTAAAAATAGGATCTTTCCAGAAATGGCTCAAAATGATTTTGATTGGTTAATATAACGTCACGATCGCATTGGTCTAGTCAGAATTGTCAAAAAGTCAGTTTTTCTCTAGTGGGTCTATTTCACTTTTTTAGGAGAAAAGTTAGGACCTTCGAGGTCATCAATGGAGGATGGCCAAATACGAGGTGTCAGAATCTAAGCTTCAAAAGTTGCATAGAACAATCTATGGTGAAAGATGCTCAAAAAATGGTGAATGATGGAGGAGAATTTGAAAAGTTGAAAATTGCTGAAATTATTCTAACACTGGAGATGGACGCCTTATCTCAAGGAAGGCACCTAGGCTTCAATGCCTTAGAATATTTTCAATTTTTGTTTATCACGCATGTGCAATGGTAAACATTGTCAACATGTTGACAACGGTGATCGTGGAAATTGATGCAATCGACAAACACGTGAACGTAAAGCATGAGGAGACTGAATATCATTGAAAATGACTAACTCTGGAGCACAAAAGCACCCTTGTTGGCCAGGGGCGCCCAAAGTTTCGGGCAGTTAGAAGTGCTTTAAAGGTTTGCAGTTGCAAATGGTTTCTTTCCAGATTTGAGTAGGCTTTCCAATGAATTCATCTGCCAATCCAAAGGAGTCATCAAACGTCGCAAAGTGCAGATCAAGTGAAGACACACCACGGGAAACAAAAGGTTCACAAGGAAAAGTGGAGGAAAAGCGCCCTTGCAAGCTAGGGGCGCCCATGATTTTAAGGGTTCAAATGTAGTTGTTAAGGTTTGCAATTTTGGGAATCTTCTTTTGAATTCTTCTAGCTTCGCGATGAATCCAACATCCAGTTCACGAGATCGGTCAAACGCTCGCAAATGAAGATCAAATCGAAAATGCTAAAAGTCAGAAACACAAAATTGATTAAGTCTAGAGCAGAAAAGCATATAACGACGCCTTCACCATGCACATAATGAGGACCTTGCAGCAAAGGACCCACCACAGAATATCTAGGGAAGCATAGGAGCTGATTGAGAAGTTCGGGTGTTGGTTTATCCAATTTTCGAAGTTTACCTACATTAGGCTGCAAGGATTTTCCTCTTATCCTTATAGATTGCCCCGGTATCCCACAAACAGAATAGTGATGCTGGAGATATCTAGGCAACTTATCGCCTACGATAAGATTCAAAAGAAGAAGAAGAAAGGTGGACTTGGATTCCAAATTACCATGGGGAATTCTGACGAAATCTGCCCATCACTACAGGCCGCAAGGGAGGCAAAGAACGAGCTCCAATTCTTCCACCTTTCTTACCATACCAGCAGGCAGCACTATGATCCACATAGGAACATTAGATGGATATTGTCCGAAGAGTTCAGACACAAGGCATAGATTGAAGAATTTTGGGCAAGTGCAGTGGATGAGATCGAGATTAGGAGAAGAATGTTTTCCCGAATACCGTTGGTGATGATCAGAGAATGCGAGATTGTCCCAGTGCCGGATCAAATCGAAGAAGATATAAATGTTGTACAGGTTGATTACGAAACAGTGAGGGATACGCCTTTACCACTCCCGGATTGGTCAGAGCCGGAGATTACCGACTTGGATACACTTTGTATCCCAGTCTTAACATTCACACGGAGTTGGGTAGAGAGGCATGTTAGCCGACTTAAGGGAAGATCAATTCCCCTCACATACAATTTGATGGGAGATCATAGATCGCCAGCAGCTAGATAGAGAAGGCGGGTTGATCAAACTCCAGAGCCAAGAGGGAAGGAGCCAGTTCGACCTGAGCCTTTGAGAGTTGAGGAATCTGCACATACACCATCACGGGCACATTCTCCAAGTTTGCAGGAGGTGTCACTATTTGCGGATCAGAGAGAAAGATTGCATGCAGAGCAGGCAGTGCAAGTGGCAAGTCAGCCACCTCGCAGAGAATCAGTTGGCCAGAGCATCAACATGCCCCGGGAAGAAAACCAGCAAGAGACAGATGAGGGGACGGTCATTGATACTCAGTTTCAGTAGGAGATTGAGGCAGCTCTCAAGGACGATGCTACCTCAGATCAGGAGGCCCATAGCTTAGGAGATACTGAGCCAATTGATGATGATGAGCCTCGTCAGAACGTAGGCAGGGAAAAGGTTCATGAGGTAGAGGCCAAGGTTGAGTAGCCTTTTGTTATATCAGATATACGGCAGGAGGTGCCAGAATGGCTAAGGGACAGGATGAGACGTGATACTGTAGATGAGATTGATCCTACAGCTGAGATGGAGTTGTTACAAAGGATCAGTGCACCTCCAACAAAGAAGAAGGCTAGGAAGTTCTCTAAGATCTCAACGGATGAGGATGGTGTTGACGTGTTTTTTATGACAACACCAACACAGAATAAAGTTATCCAACGGTCACCCTATTCCCTCTTGATCAAAGTGTCCCACATGCTAAGATTGCTTGAAAGTTCATGTGTTCGACTCCAAGGTTCCTTTTATTGCGAATAGACTCAGTTGGTTGATGTGTTTTGCTGGATTATTCCAAGGGGACTTACGTAGTTGTTCGATTTTGTGAAGCAATTAGGACATGAAAGATTTGACAATATTGTTCTGGTATCTGGACTGACCCGGAAAATGCTGAATTTAAAGGGAATAAGGATAGGAAGTCTACAATCTACTTCTAAAGGGTGGAATGTGAAGATCAATTTGGACAATCTTCAAACCAAACTCCGCTTTGCCTCCCTTTGGACAACTTCCACAAAGTTGGTGCAATCTTCAAAGGATGAGAGAAATATTCAAACCATGACACAACATGTTCATACCATCACAACGATGCATATGGACATATGAGCCACAATCGAAGTTAAGCGCTATTACTCCAGTTGACCATGCAAGGCGAACCAGCCGTCAGCAAGTCCGCTAGTGGTATGGACGAGAGAAGACTTGCTCAAATTAAACACCACATTCCACAGCTAACAACTACTTGCATGAAATGAACGTCTATTTTACTCTATCTACCTTGAATTGGAAAGATGAAATGGCCTCGCTAGCTACTCATAACAAAGAAGAAATCACCAAGCAATGAAACTCTTTGTATTATGAAAAGTGTTCACAACAACCGTTTACAAAACTTTCAAAGGAAAGTTTTCTTCCCTCCTCAATCTAAGCTAGCTTATAAGCTCTACTCTCTAACTTCTATCTCCAATACTCTCTAGCTCTGATTTGAAGTCTAATTCTAATAGATTACAAATGAGGGGGGATCCCCCTTTTATAATAGGTCCAATTCAGTGGACGGTTCAGATCTGATTACAATAAAGGGCTCAGATTTAGCCACCTATGCCCTGATTAGGGTTTCTGCCCTAAAAACCGCCATAGAGAGGAGTGGGCAATGAATGCACAAAATATTCTCCACTCCTCTGCAGGAATCATAATGAGCAATTAATGCCCACTACCATCATCAAGAAGATCCTCATCCATGAGAGCGTTCCCATTGGCCTTCTCCCGGATAGCAAACTCGATCAACCGGGCCAATACTGCTTCGACCTCCTGGGCAGAAATCGGTGGAATATGGTTGAGCTGGAACTCCAAGACTGCTACCGTCTGTCCGTGCCAGATGTAAGACTTCTTCCATGCCACCAAGGCATCCTGGGTATGCTGAATAATACTAGAGAAAGTGGAGACATTCTCAAAGTCATCCAGGACAAGCGACCTCGCAGCTGAGAAGAATGGAGCTAGTTTGTCTTTCAAGCCATCAACAGTTATTTCCTCTGGGGCCAACTTTCTAGCAAATATGGCTTCTAATGTATTAAGGACTCCCTCCAAGATGTTGCCCATTGCTTTCCTCACTCTGGCTGAATCTGCCCTTGCTGCATCGTGAAATCCACGGCTTGTGACCACCGAGGAGTACCAACTGGTGAAATCATACCTGTCACCATCCTAAATCACACCTCCATCCACCAAAGTTTGCAGAGGTATATGCATCAAAGCCCCCAAACGAAGTATAGTCTTCGTCTGATAGATGCGGGTATCGCCCCAGGCCTGATCCACCATGTCAATCCGTGCCAAAATACTTGAGGCCTACCGATAAGCATTGGCGAGGTCCTCCATGGATTTCCTTGTCTCAGTACGAACATGGCTAACCCACTTGTCCGCTTCCGTTTCCATCTTCTTTAAATCTTCTAAGCCAACAACTGACTCCCTCAGAAGCTCTGGTGGACGTTCTACTGTTGGGTTTGCTGGTTCACCTGAACGTGCTAGACTCTGCACATATCCTATCAAGGTTTTGTGCTCCTTCTTCAATTTCTTATACTTCCCCTCTGTGCGGAGCAACTGATCCTTCAATGCCTGATAGGAGTTATCGAACTCCTCAACAATTTGGGCTGCCGTAGGACGACCCAACTCTATGGTGGTGATCACATAATTTTCAGGCCTCTCCTCGGTTCGATCACAATCCTCCCTCGGAACAGCCACCTGAAGCGTGCGAGAGCTTGACTCATCAGTCAAGATCTTTGAAAACTTCCTGGCCCTCTTCTTTTCTGGTGGCGCACTGATCCTCCTGAGGAACTCCTCCATCTCGATGGCTGGATTTGTATCATCCTCGGGTTCTCTTCTCATTCTGTCTGAGAGCCAATCCGGCACCGTCTGCTGCGGATTGCAAATGACTAGGGGCTGCTCCTCCGTTGCCTCCACCTCGTGCACTTCTTCTCTTCTTGCACTGCTCTGCTCGGGCTCATCATCTTCCACGAGCTGCGTATCTCCCGACCCTTGGGTCCCCTATTCTGTGTTTTCCTCTTCCTCCAATATGTCCAACATCTGTTGGAAACGAGTGTCAGCCACTGTTTCCTCTTCTTCCTCTTGTCGGACAGCCCTGGATGCACCGACGCTTATACTATCTGATTCTCGGATGTTGGGTTGATCCACCTCCTCAAGCTCCCGCTCTTCACCCAATCCTGCCCTCTGATCAACAAATAATGAAATCACTCTCAAACTCGAAGACCGAGTTTGTGAGTGCATAGGTGATGCTTGTTCCATCCTCAACGGTATCGGCTGGGTTGGTACTTCTACTTGTGCTTCCGGTGTTTGAGCAACCTGCTTTCCCCTTCTCACCGATAGCGGCCTTGGGTCACCCATCAAGCTATAAGTAAGGGCAATCGATCTGCTTTTAAGTCTGCATGCATGTCTATTGACCCAAGCTCTCGTGAAAGTCAACACCGGAATCGAGAGCGTGTCCAAGTCCATGATCTCTGGCTCGGACCAATCAGGTGGTGGGACCGGAGTATCCCTGACTGAACCATAGTTGGGTTAACGTTGACATCCTCTTCCACCTGGTCAGGAACTGGGATGACTTCACATTCCCTGATCAACTTGAGGGGAAGCCTAGAAAACATCCTTTTCCTTATTTCAACCTCATCAACAGCATTTGCCCAAAAGTCTTCAATGTGGGCCTTGTGTCGGTACTCAACGTTTTGTATCATTCGGATGTTTCTGTAAGGATCGAAATCCTGTCTACCTGTGTGATATGATAGATGATAGAATTGCAGCTCATCCTCTGCCTCTCGAGTTGCCTGCAAGGAGGGACACACCTCAGTGGAATTTCCCATGGCAATAGGAAAGTCAAGTCCACCCTTCTTCTTCTTTTTTTGAATCTTATCATAGGCGATCAACTGCCTAGATATTTCCAGCATTATAATGTGATCGGTGGGGTACCTCGGTAACCGGTATGGATACGAAGTGAACCCCTGCAGCCTAATGTAAGTGAATTTCGGAAATTGGATGAGCCAATATCCATATTCTTCGATCAATGCTTGTGCCTCTTTGGATATTCTTTGCTGCGTTCTCCGCTGAAGGGTCCTCGTGATGTGCATTGTGAATGCATCATTAGCCCGTTTGTAACTGGCAGGGTTAGCTAGATGCAACTGTGTGCAGGCCTCATGGATTTTGAACTGATCAGGTGCACAGCCTATCGGCTCCTTGTATGTAATCCCTCGATACTTGGTCATTCTTGCCAGCATATATATCACATACGAGCTCATGTAAAAGGTTTTCGTCCCCCTCAGGCTCCTGAATTGTTCATCTATGTTATCACTGATCATTCTTGCCCAGTCAACACATTCCTTTCCCTCCAATATGATCTCGATGAAGTAGAACATCCATGGCTCGAAGAAGTAGGCCTGTGCACTCCCATTTATTCGGCTCAGCATCATCATCAAGTCGCAGTATTCCTGTTTTACATCTTCGGCAATTATCTACTTTGGGAGTCTAGTGCGAGGTGGCTTTGGCTTTTGCATCCAAACTCTGTTGATGACCGCAGCAACCCTCTCGAAGGAGGTGGAGTACATTTTATCCGCCCTCTCCTTTGATCTGTAGAGCATCTTTTCGGTAGTAGGAATCCCAAATGCCTCTTCGATGGCATCTGGCGTGAAGTTGGCAAACAATTTGCCATCCGACGAGACAATGGTTCTACGCTCTGGCTTGTAGTGGTTTGCACACTCCATAATTAGCTCCGGGCACTGAATTGCTAGTGGAAAACCAGCGGCTGCATAGATACCACTCTTCATGATGTTATGTGCCATGACTGATGGTTGATGGCCTCCCAGTCCGTACATCCTAGACTTGAGTGCATTTAGATTAAATGACCCGAGGTTGGTGTCACTTAATCCTGCCAATTTGGAGACAATTGCCGATTTTGGAAGAAATGACTTGGCGAGCCTTTTAATCATTGCCTGCCGGGATGAGCTAGCCTTGGCCGTTTCAGTGTTTGCAGCTCTGCCTGCGGCTCTGCTTGTTCCAGCAACATCCTTTGCTCCAGCCATCTGCAAAATAAAATAGAATAACAATAAGCCAGGCTGCAGATTTTTAATAAAATAAATAGCCTCCGAGACGGCTGCGGACGTGGAGTTAGCTTTTGGAAATAAGAACTCTCAGCATAAATTACTAACTCCAAACCTCGTACTGTATAAAAACTCCGAGCTTATAAAGAAGCTTTTAACGACTGCACTTCTGACTGGCGAAGAAAATCACAACCAACTACTAACTTTCAGCAATGTGGTTATTTCCTCAACACAAAATAAATCAAATCTTTCTCCTCAAATTCTGTCAACCTCAACAACTTTCAACTTCTTCTCAACTTCAACAGCAACGAACCTTCAGCAGCTCGAACAAATAAAATCTGCAGCAACTCTTTTGCAGCTCCAAAAAAAAACTTCCTCAGCACTCCGAGAATAAGATCTTCAGCACATAATAAATTTTTGCAACTCAACACTCTGCAGCAACTTCAACAAATAAATCTTCCAGCAACTCCGGAAAACAACTTCAACCTTCAACTTCGAAATTGCAGCAACACACTTTCAGCTTTCGAAAGAAAGAGTCTCGGCAGATAAAAATTTCTCCAGCACTTCGCACTTTCAGCAACTCAACACTCTGAAATAAAATAAACTCTCAAAGAGTTTCTCTTCTCAACAACTTCGAAAATATTTCAATCTCTCAAGAACTTCTTCAGCAACTTCAACTTCAAAAAATGTGAGGAGAAATGAGAGAAGAGACTGTTTAAATAATTCTTCTCGAAGAATCCTGCCAAGTAATGCTGGGGCTATTTTTAGTACCTTCATCAATTCTCCACTCTCTTCGTTTGGAATCTTCTAATTCAAGCGCAGTAGTGGGCTAGTCGTCAGCCAGTCATTATGGCAGTTGCCATTAATAATGATTCCTTCCTTGTAAAAATTCGAATTTTTCCTCTTGGCCTGCCAGTTAACTCTTGGTGATTTAAACAACTTGCGAGAAAAATCACTTGATTCGGTTTAAAATCCCACTTTAAAATCTCGTAGTGTTTAATTGAATTCAACTCGAAAAATTCATGGGAGTTGTAAATTTATTTCCAACTTTTAAAATGTCTGTCACTTAAATCCTCGATTTCATAAAATTTGCCTTAGACATTTTAAATTCTCTCTTTGAAATATTTAACTCCGGATGATTTAAAAATCACTTGCCTGTTCAAAATAACTCATCCTTTGAGATTTAATTTCTGTTAGGAAAATAATCTAGGCAAAACGAATTTCCTCCGAAAATATTTAAAATTTCCCTTAGGAAATTAATTTTAAACTCTGTTAACTCATGGGTGCATTTTAAACGGGTTCATTTAATTTTCACTTAGAAAATACTTCATCAAGTCGTCAACCCCGTTTAAATGTCTGGAAAATTTTCATATCGTCTGTCAAACTCTTCATGCCAAGGGTGTATTTCTATCAGTGATGTTTTATTTTGCTAGCTCTTACCCTTGCCACGCCTTAGAAATATTTTCAATTAAGGGCGCATTTAGCATGAGCCACTTTCATTTTCCACAGTTAGAAATTTTTTTAAAAAATCTCCACTTGAACTTCTTCAAGGGCGCATTCTCACCTTAGCATGTTTGTTTTTTTTTTTAACACTTAGAAACTTTTTCTAAGTCTTCACTCCTTGAGGTGGGCGCATTTAGGGTGGCAAGCTTTCATGTAAGGGCGCATTTTGAT
Source organism: Sequoiadendron giganteum (assembly GCA_007115665.2). NCBI lineage: Eukaryota > Viridiplantae > Streptophyta > Pinopsida > Cupressales > Cupressaceae > Sequoiadendron > Sequoiadendron giganteum. Next base: position 495,301,315 of record CM021104.1, read on the forward strand.
GGGCTTACTTCCATCTTTGCCTTAGGCGTTTTTCTTCTTAGCATCATCTAGGCTTGGGCGCATTTGACATAGCCTACTTCCATTTGAGGGCGCATTTTAGCCTTCTAGCTTTGATTTCCATGCCTTAGAGAATTTGAAACTCCATCACCCCCTTGGGCGCATTTCATGGAGTTAACTTTCACTTGAGGGCGCATTTGAGGTAGGTAACCTTCATTTTCCACGCCCTAGCCTTTCCTCATCTTACTTGGGCGCATTTCACATGGCCCACTTTGACTTGAGGGCGCAAATACATGGGCAAGCTTTCATTTTTCACCATGGGCGCATATTGGGTGTCAAGGTTTTGATTTTCATGCCTTAGATTTTTCATAGTTTCCCTCTTGAAGGTGGGCGCATTTTGACCCCTGTGCTTTTATTTTTGCCTTAGACAATTTTCACACACTTAGGATTTTGCTTGAGGGCGCATTTGAGAGGGTGTGCTCTCACTTTTGACTTAGAATATTTTCCAACATTTTCCATATCCTTTCAAGGTGAGGGCGCATTTAACATAGCATGCTTCCATTTTGTTGCCTTAGGAAATTTTCAAGGCTTTCATTAATCTCTTAAGGTGAGGGCGCATTTGAGAGGGTATGCACTCATTTTCTCACTCTTAGTAAATTTTTCATGCCTTTGTCTGCCCTCGATCTCACATTCTATTTTTAGTAAGTCTTTGATTTCCTTGACTTCCTCAATTCCGTTTTGCCTGAAAATTTCACCATCTGATCTTCTTCGCCTTGTGAACCTGTTTTGCCAGTCCTCTGCCCTGACCTGCTATTTATAGCCACCTGCTATTTATAGTAAGTTCTTAACTTTCTGACTTCAGTAGCTCCGTTTGACCTGAAACTTGCAATGCCTGATCCTGAAAACTTGAGTGTCGCTCTAATGCCAACCTCGGGTGCAGACTTGCTATTTATAGCCATGCCTTGACTTACTAAAAATAGTAAGTTCTCCGATTTCGCTCAAATTTTGCCAGCAGGTACCTTGAAGTGTGCTGATGTTGGTGAGGTGCTTCGTTTCGACAATTTCTGGATTTCACCCCCTATAAAAGTGGAAACCCTAATTTGACCTGTATGTATCCCGAACGGTCTTCGTTTGACTTCGTTCCTTCTGCATGTCATTCTGCTTGCTGAACTGGGGTGTTAGGCGGCTACCAGAGTGTACTTGCTAAAAATAGAAACTGCCTGAAAAGTGACTCATCCATTGCCGAATGATTTTGCATGTCATATTGCTTGTGGGATCTCAAGAAACCCAGAAAAACCCAGAAAACTGGTCTGCATGCATGCACTGGCTAAAAATAGTAAGTCCTCGAAATTTGATCTTCTCCGCTTGCACGTCACACTATTGCGGAGCTCTTGAAAAACCCAAAAGGTATCTCCGGACATGCGTTGAAAAACTCTGCATGCAAACCCTAAAAATAGCCTCTGAAGGCTGAATTCTGAAAGTGATTGTCTTGGTTTGCATGTTACATCACTGCGAAGGTTTTGGAAAACCCAGAAGGATTCTCCAGACATGCAACGAAGAATCATATGTTTGACCCCTGAAAATGGCTCCTGAAGCCCGAGCTGCTAAAAATAGCAAATTGTCCGATCGGGCTCAAAATTTACGTGCAAGCAGCTTGATGTTACCTGAATGTGGTGGAACTAACAGAATTCCAAAATTTCGACAAAATAGCCCCAAATTGAATACTTACTAAAAATAGCAAGTTGCCGGAATACAGTGAAAATTTAATGGGACCCTGCTGGAAGCCTTCTGACTGCTGTACTAAGCCTGGATTTCAATTTTATAACTCAGTTTGACCTTAAATAAGCCTGAAGGATGAAAACCCTAATTACACAGACTTAACCAATACTTCAACCTGGGTCAAATGACAGGACATCCCCGGAAGGACCAGAGAGAGAGAGACGCAAAGCCAAAAGACCAGAATGGAGCAAAAATTAGGGGGTCCCCATCTGGATGGGGTGATGTGTGAAAAAGGTCACAATAGATGGCTCCCGAACTTTACATGTGGCAGTGCTTAGGGTAGAATGTGATCGGGATGAGGCCGTTCCAAAAAACTATGTGATTACGACCATGGAACTTGGCCGCCCTACTGGAGCACAGGTGGTTGAGGAGTGCGATAATTCCTATCAAGCACTCAAGGATAGACTATCCTATGTTGAGGGCAAGTATAAGAAATTGAAGGTAGAGCACAAGACACTGAATGGTTATGTGCAACACTTGTCCCGTCTTTGTGGGCAAGAGAATCTGACAATTGAGCTACCGGCTGAATTCTTATAACAGGTAGACAAGTGGGTTGCCAACGTTCGTGTCAAAATAGGAAAGTTTATGGAGGACCTTGCACATGCCTATTGGCAAGCCTCCGATATTATGACAAGGATGGATGTAGTTAACTATGCTTGGGGAGAGGCTCGTATCTATCAGACGAGAGTTGTTCTCCGTTTAGGGGCTTTGATGAGCATACCTCTACAAATTTTGGTTGAGGTAGGTGTGATTCAGGAGGGGGATAGATAATGACTTTGCTGGATGGTCCTCTTTAGTAGTCATAGGCCGAGGGTTCTACGATGCATCACAGACGGATTCTGTCAGGGTCAGAAAGGCCATGACAAATATTCTGGATGGATTCCTCAATACGTTGGAGGCAATCTTTGCCAGGAGGTTGACTTCTGAAGAGGTGACTGCAGATGGGTTTAAGAATAGATTGGCACCATTCTTTTCTGAGGTGAAGACCTTCACATAGGATGATTTTGAGAACACCTCTACGTTCTCCAGTATTATTCAGAACACCCAGAATGCCCTTGTTGCCTGGAAGAAATCTTGTGCCTGACATGGGCAAACGGTTACGGTGTTAGAGTTTCAGTTGGATCACATTCCTCCCATTTCCAATCAGGAAGTTGAGGCAGTATTGGCCAGGTTCGTCAGGTTTGCAGCCAACGAAAAGGAGAAAGGAAACACCCTTCTGGATGATGATCTTCTGGAAGGAGATGATGTGCATTGATGACAGGTAGTGGTTCATGATGAGGAGTGGAGAATCTTCGGCGCATTCATTGCCCCACTCCTCTCAGTGGCGGGTTTTTAGGGCTAGAACCCTAATCAGGGCTTAGGTGGCTCAATCTGGGCCTTCCATTGTATTTGAATCTAAGTCATCCACTGGACTGGGCTTGATATAAAAGGGGTATCTCCCCTCATTTGTAAGATTATTAGATAAGACATTATAATAAAGAGTTAGACAGAAATCAGAGATAGAGTAGAGCATAGAAGTAGCATAGCTTAGTTTGAAAAGGAAGCTTTCCCTTTGAAAGTTTTGTAAGAAGTTGTTGTGAAAACTCTCATAATACAAAGATTTATCATTGCTTGGTGGTTCTATCTTCTATTGTGAGTAGCTAGCAAGGCTTGTTCGTCTTTCCAATTGAAGTAGATTAGAGTAAAATAGACTTTGTTTCATGCAAGTAGTTGTTAATTGTGGAGTGTGGTGTTTGATTTGGGAAAATCTTCCTTTATCTATACCACTAGCGGGCTTGCTGACGGTAAGTTTGCCTTGCGTGGTCAACTGGAGTAATAGCACTTAACTTCGATTGTGGCTCATATGTCCATATGCATCGTTGTGATGATATGAACATGTTGTGTCATGATTTGAACACTTTTCTCATCCTTTGAAGATTGCACCGACTTTGTGGAGGTTGTCCGAAGGGAGGCAAAGCAGAGTCTGGTTCGAAGATTGTTTAGGTTGATCCCCACATTCCACCTGTTAGAAATAGATCATAGAATTCCTACCCCTTATCCCTTCGAATTCAGCATTTCCCGGTCAGTTTAGATATCAGAGCATTATAGTCAAATCTTTCATTTGCTTGACGAAATTGAACAATTACGTAAGTCCCCTTGGAATACCCAACATATTCACATCAACCAACTGAGTCTATTCGCAATAAAAGGAACCTTGGAGTTGAACGCATGAACTTTCACGCAATCTTAGCATGCGGAATACTTTGATCAAGAGAGAATAGAGTGATCGTTGGACATTTTATTCTGTGTTGGTGTTGTCATAAAACACACGTCAACAAGGTCCTTTTTACCTTGAGCAATAAGGTGATCTTCTCCTGTGATCAACATATAAAATTATTATTAGCATATCACCTTTAATTACCTTAAAATAGAGATTTGGATCTACATCATTCTTGAAAAATCCTAGTCCCAAGAGATAGTTGTCAATTCTTTCATACCAAGCCCTGGGAGCCTGTTTAAGTCCATATAGAGCTTTCTTCAATCTGCATACATGTGAGTCAGTTTTATGTATCACAAAACCTTCAGATTGCTCTAGATGGAAGACTTCTTCAATGGTCCCATTTGGGAAGGTAGTTTTCACATCCATTTGCTTGATCTTCTAGCCTTTAGCTGCTGCAATAGCTATTACTGCCCTCACAAAGGTGAACCGAGCAACAGGTGCAAATGTCTCTTCATAATGAATACCTTCCTCTTGTGAGAAACCTCTGGCCACAAAACGTGCCTTGTGTTTTTCTATATTGCCATCAGCAGCATGTTTGATTTTGAAGAGCCATTTGGAAGAGACAACAAATTTCTCTTTTGGTCTAGGTACTATATCCCATACATCATTTTTCAGAATGGACTGATACTCTTCTGTCATTGCATCTTTCCACACTTGATGTTTGAAAGCTTCGGTAACACTAGTAGGTTCTGAACTAATGATCTCATTCATTAAGGACACATAGCTTGAGAATCTTTTGGGTCTCTTACTTTCTCTAAAAGTTCCTTTGGGTGTTGTATGATTCTTAGCTTCTTTAATCATCTTCCTAGCCCAAAGTGGTCTCTTCTTGCTGTTGTCATTGGGATTCTCTTCTAGAGCAGTTTGGTTTTCACTTATGATTTCTTCAGGATACTCCCTTTGAATCTCAGGAGCAGGCTCCTCTTCTAAGACTTTAGGAGAATCTTGAATTTTTATCTCACTTGAACTCTTTGCCCTTTTGAAGGAAATGTCTTCCTCAAATATGACATCTCTACTTAGTTCAATTTGTTTCTGCTTGGATATGTATATTCTGTAGGCTTTTGAGGTTTCACTATATCCCACAAATACCCCTTTCTTTCCATAAGGTTCTAGTTTGGATCTCTTTTCTTTGGTTACCTGAATGTAGACAGGGCAACCAAAGATCCTTAAGTGACTTATGTCAGGTTTTATACCATTAAATGCTTCTTCAGGAGTCTTGTTATCTAGATGTGAGTGGGGACATCTATTTTGTATGTAGACAGCTGTTCTAGAGGCTTCTACCCAGAATGAGGTTTCAATGTTTTGGTCAAACAACATTGCTCTAGAAGCTTCTATAATAGTTCTATTTTTTCTCTCAACAACACCATTTTGTTGAGAGTTGTAGGCTACAGTAAACTCCCTCTTAATCCCAACTTTTACACAAAATTCCTTAAAGATTTCTGAGGTGTATTCCTTCCCATTATCTGTTCTTAGGATTTTGATCTTCTTCTCGAAGAAGTTTTCTGTAAGTGCTTTGAACTCCTTAAACCTTGTAAGGATTTCTATCGACTCTTTACACTTAAGAAAATATATCCAGGTTTTCCTAGAGAAGTCATCTACAAATATTACATAATATAAGAATCCCGCCATGGAGGGTATAGACATGGGTCCACATAAGTCCGAGTGTACTAATTCTAATACATTTTTGGTTTTACTCAAACTTTTTTGAAAGGTCCCTTTTGTGTTCTTTCCTAGGGCACACCCTCTGCATGTTCCTTCATGAATTTGTTTTAGTTTGGGCAATCCTGCTACTAATTTTTCTACAGAAGGTAGGGCTCGGAAATGAAGATGTCCTAATCTTCGATGCCAAATTTCATCTGAATCAGAGGCCTCATGAATAAGAGCTTGTTTAGAGTCAGTGCACAGTTTGTAGAAATATCCATGTCTTACACCTATAGTTTGTGCTTTCTTTATAGTGGAGTTCTTTGGCCATGCCAGAACTTTTCCATCCATAAAGGTAACCCTATACCCATTGTCTTCAAGAGTAGAAATGGATATTAGGTTCCTTTTTATTCCTGGTACAAACAATACTCCAGTGAGTTGTAGAGAGAGGCCAAATTTCAAATTTATGGTGCAAGTTCCAACCCCTCTTACTGGATGTGCAGAATCATCCCCAATAGTCACTTCTTCGTCAGTTTCTTCTTTCATAGTATCTAGGTGTTCTCTGAACCCTGTGATGTGCCTAGATGAACCACTATCAATTACCCAGTTGTTGACTTGGTTTGATACTTGACTTGATAGTGCTGAGTAAAAGACAAATTTCTTAGAGTCATAGTCTGTATTTGTTTTTCCAACTTTAGCAAAGGATGCTTGTTGTTTTGTTCTATCAGGGCACTTCATTGCATAGTGTCCATATTGATCACATTTGAAACATTGTATTTGAGAGATGTCTTTCCTCTTCTTGAATGATCCTTTTCCATAAGAATTCTTCTTTCTCTTGAATGATCCTTTTCCATAAGAATTCTTCTTACCTTTCTTATGAGAATTTGTGTTCAGCACATGAATATCCTCATCTATGGGTTTCTGATTGTTTCTTTTTGTTATCAGTTTTGTTTCTTCTTGTAAGCAATCTATTCTCAGCCTATCAAATTTAGGGATTTTAGATCTCGCACTTATTCCTTGAAAAAATGACTCCCATGAGTTTGGTAGGCCTCCTAGAGCTATCAGTGTTAACTCCTTACTATCAATTTGATATCCAATTGTTGACAGTTGATCTCTTAGTTCAGTGATTCTCATGAAGTATGCATTAATAGATTCTTCCTTGTTTATTTGAACATGGTTAAGTTGTCTTTTTAAAGCAAGGGTCCTACTAGTGTTGTTTATCTCAAGGGTCTCTCAAGGGATTTAAACATTAGGTATGCAATCTCATGTTTGGACAAAATAGGTACTATATGGTCCCTAACTGCATCTACTATAATTTTCATAGCTTTCTCATTGTTCTGAATCCATTGAGTTTTCTCTGGATCATCCTATGGTTCTCTCTTGTTTTCTTTTACAAATGAGTAACTTATTTTCTTTTAGAATCATCATGATTCTGAATTTCCATGATGTAAAGTTGTTTGCACCTTCAAGACGATCCTCGAATCTGATCACATTTGACATTATGAAGAATGGAATGTGTTTGTGATTTCAAGAGGAAATGCGATTTTAAATAATCTGATATTTAAGTTTAATCTGATCTTCCTAACGTGGCTCTGATACCATGTTAAATTTGATCAAACCTATCAGATTATAAACTGAAAATATGAAATTGTTATCAAGTTAAGTCTGAATGAATATATGAAAACTAAGTCTGAATTTCTGTTGTATATTTTCGATCCTCAAGAGCAGAGTAATTTATTAATTTCGATTGTCTACTTAGAGGATCCAATCACCCATAAATATGGGTAAGGAGGGCACGACCCAAGATAGGGAGACGCGACTTTCAGGAGACGTATCTCATGAGAGACGTCTTCATGAGACACATCTCATGAGTGGACATGTCTTAATATTTAGTCCCTTCATCTATTACAGCCGACAATTAGCCTTTTAATCAATAATCAAACATAATATGTATGCGTTTTGATTTAGTTCGATCTGAATATATATCATTTATATTTTTCAATGGAGATTGAAAACTTATACTTAGGATTTGGAGATTTTGATATAAATGATGATGATGAATAAATGCAATCATCATTTATATCTGACCGAAGCTATCTATCTTCTACATAGTTGAAGATGATAAAAAGGGTAAAAGATGTAGAACAATAAGATAATGCAATAAACATACAATTAGCTCAATCCTTTACCTTTTTCACCTCATGATAGAGCTGAAGTAGAGGCACCCATCTCCACTTGACTTGCTCTTTAGATAGCTAATATGTGGACTTCTCTCAACAACATAACCTTAGCAACAAGATGATTAGGATAAGGATTCAACAACATAAGTTTAGCTCAAATTGGTTCATGATAATGGAGGGACAAGGCTCTAATTTATAGATTTTTGATGATTAAAATGGAGGGATAAGATGCATTGTGAGATGGAGGGCTGAGATTGAATGAGAGGATTGATATACTAGCTTTGTGACAAGTGTCACAAGAGGGTGGCTTGCAACAATAATATGTGGTATGGGGAAGAGGGATAGGTGTGCTCACACATGTGTGGGCACACATTGAAATGAGCATGATTTTGACAAGTGGAAGAGAAATGGCAGATGTAAGAGGGGAGAAATCAATGAGCATGACATGTGGATGGAAGAGGAAAGTGTAGGGTGGCTACACTTGGGGAAGGGAATCTCACATGTGTGAGAAACCAATGAGATATTTGGTTAAAGGATGTAGTGAAGGATGATGGTGACATGTGCATGCTCACACTTGTGTGAGCATTGAAGATGGATAAGGACACTTTTCACATGATGGCAAGTTTGGGGATTTGGAAGAATTTTTAATTGAAGAAAATCTTAATAATGATTATGATGGATTTAATTAATTCATTAATTAATAGGATTTAGAAGAATTAATGAGTGAGGACCAAAGTTCGATTAATTAAATTAATCTATCCTTAGAAGAAAGAGGTAAACATAATAAATTAAATAAATTTAATTCCTCCTTACCCTAATTTTTTGATACTTGCCCCAATTTATCAATATATGTAACATTCTTCCCTACCCTCAACAAGCAAAAACTCCTTTCCCTCACCCCAACTATAGTATAGAAAGTTCCTTTTGAATCAACAACGACAATTATGTCCCCCCACCCAACCAAGTACATACTCCCCTCTATCGGGAATTATATATAGTTCCTCTCCCGAGTGAGGGGGAATTGTAGTTGCTAAGGTTCCCGGGTGGGTGGTATAGTTGGTGGATCAACAACAGCAAAACAACAAATCAACATCCGACTGCGCAGGAATAAGTATTTATTTAATTAAATAAGAGTCTAGAAGATAGTGAATTATGACTAATAATTAATTAAATATTACTTTAATTAATTATGTGATGTCAAATTTGGGGTGTCTAAAGTAGCTTCTAGGGCTGAAATAATATTAAAATTATTGATTTGAAGCAATTCAATTTCATCCTCTTACAAATAGGAAACAAGATCTATAAAATTGCCTGAAATAAACCCCCTTTTCTGCTTTCTATTTTTTCATAGGTCAATGGGATAAGATGGTGCCACCTTTTTCTTGATTTTGATTTGTTCACTTAACATGGGCACCAATGTTTCTTTAAGTTAACTTCACCATCACATTTTTTAAAAGGCATTGCCACTTGAAAATTGCAACTTTTTTATTTATTTGAAGACATTTCTATTTAGCCATGATTTATAACATGTTTGCCATCATTGGTAGACTTTAAACTAGTTGTAACCTCTTCAAAGAGAAATTCTTATGTTTGTTTTCTGTTCACATTTTTTTGGGTTCATCAGTGGCCACTTAAATCATGAATTTAGATTGGTTATGCCCTTCCAAAAGTTTCACATGATGACATTTATATTTATTGTCATGGTTTCATCATGACTTAGCTTCTTGAATCGCCATTTTCACCTAGTTAAGCCACTGAAATAGTCCAACCTTTAGATTGATTTAATGTATTTCCTTGTTGTCATGGTTTCATGCCCTCTTGGCTAGTTTTAGTGTTGAATGTGAGCTGGATTGCTATTGTAAAAAATTTGAAAATGAATTTGTTCTTGACATGGCATGGTTCACTTGAGTAGTTTCCCTTCTTGGTGAAGTTTCCAACTTGGCTTGCTACTATGAAATGTGTGATTTCTAGCCATGTCTTCCTTGGTGCATTTTAATTAGCTGGTTGCCACTTATGATAGAGTTTTCCCTTGGTCCTACTACCTGTTGACGTGTTTTTTATGACAACACCAACACAGAATAAAATGTCCAACGGTCACTCTATTCCCTCTTGATCAAAGTATTCCGCATGCTAAGATTGCGTGAAAGTTCATGCGTTCAACTCCAAGGTTCCTTTATTGCGAATAGACTCAGTTGGTTGATGTGAATATGCTGGGTATTCCAAGGGGACTTACGTGAGTTGCTCATTCAGAAGAAAGGATTCTCAAATTTCAGGAGATTTGTCGATGACGCTCGGGTTCTTAAACTAACCGGATAATGCTAAATGTAAAAGGATATAAGGATTAGAGATGCTACCATCTACTCTTAAAGGGTGGAGGACGAGGATCGGCTTAAACAATCTCCAAACCAGACTTCGCTTCGTCTCCCTTCGGACAACTCTGACAAAGCTGATGCAATCTTCAAAGGATGAATAAGATGTTCAAATTGTGATTCAACATGTGCACTCCGTCACAACGATGCAAATGAACACACGAATCACAACCGAAGTTAGGTACTGATATTCCAGTTGACCACACAAGGCGAACTTACCATCAGCAAGCCCGCTAGTGGTATGGATGAAAGAAGATATGCTCAAACCACGACGCCACACTCCACAATTAACAACTACTTGCATAAAATAAAGTCTATTCTACTCTATCAATCTGAATTGGAAAGACGAAAAGGCCTTGCTAGCTATTCACAATAAAAGATAAAACCACCATGCAATGATAAACCTTTGTATTATGAGAGTTTTCCACAACAACCTCTTACAAAACTTTCAAAGGGAAAGTTTTCTTTCCTTTTCAAATTAAGCTAACTTCTAAGCTATCTCTATCTATTCTAACTTCTATTCTCTCTACTCTCAATCTAATGTCTCCTTCTAATATATTACAAATGAGGGGGGATGCCCCTTTTATAATAGGTCCAATTCAGTGGACGGCTTAGATTGAAATACAATGAAGGGCTCAGATTGAGCCACATATGCCCTAATTAGGGTTTTGCCCTAAAAACCGCCATTGAGAGGAGTGGGGCAATAAATGCACAAAAGATTCTCCACTCCCCACTACGAGCAATTAATGCCCACTATCTTCTTCTAGAAGATCCTCGTCCAGAAACGCGTTCCCACTGTTCTGCCCGCTAATTCCGTTGCGTTAGGAGGAGAGTAAAAGAATCTCTAAGATCGTCTCCGCAGATAATAAAATTTGAAAGGATTTGTCGTTCAGCCCTCCTGTTGCTTTGACTCCAGGACGCCCTTCTTCTTTGCGACTTTCATATTTATCTAGCCCACTGCCTTGGGCGCATTTGCCTCTTTTGCATCACGTTCTTAGTGCCTTAGACAAATCTTCACTTTCGTTTCCCAAGTTGCAACGTTGTCTAGCTTCATCAAGTCCTCATGTCTTGGCTTCAACGTTCATCCTGCAAAACAAAAGAAGAGTATCAGAACACTTTATAATCTAAATTCACTTTACTTACCTTATTTCCATGTTCTGACCGCTTGATCTCCGAATCTTGATAGAATTCATCACTTTTCTAGCAAACTTTCATCATGGGCGTATCCACCACCTTGCCTGGAGTTTGTGCCTTAGAAGATATTTCATCTTGGGGGGTGCATTTGAACGCTTGATGTTCGAGCTTCAGTTCATTTTCAAATTCCTTCATGCCTTAGACAAATTTCTTCCCCGTGAGTGTATTTGACCCCTTGAGATTTATTTTACCATGCCTTAGAAAATTTATCCCTCTGGGCCTTAGGAAATTTGCCAAACGGGTGCCAGGCAGAAATCCTTGTCGAAACAACACGAACAAGGTGTGGAAGAACCTTAAATCATCTCCCAGTGGGAAATGTTCAATACCCAGAAGAAAATTCCCCTCAGAAATCATAATTTCCATGTGTATCCAGACGAAGGGGTAAGTTTAATTTTTATTATTTTTGAAAAATAATAAAAATTATTAAGGTTTATTCCCTTTTCACTCTGGAGGAATTCCACGCCTGTAATCTCCATTTTTCTTGCCTTAGTATTTTTCTTGCTTCCTTGAAGAAATTCCCTTTCTCGCTCACGGGCACAGTTCACCTTGCCTTTGGAAAATTTAACATCACCCCCCTAGGCGTACCTCACACTTTCACCCTTGAAAATACCTTAGAGGAATTTAAATTCTTTGACTTTACCCATGAGGGGCGCATTTTCTTGTATCCACTTCTATTTTTCCTGCCTTAGAAACTTTTACCACCTTCACATGACCTTGGGCACATTTCAGCTAGTGAGGAGGATATTTCAAACACTTAGAATATTTTTCCAACCTTTCTTTTCTTGCTGGGCGCATTTTGATAGAGGAGCTTTCATTTTTGCCTTTGAAACTTTTTCTAAGTCTTCATTTTACTTGCTGGGCGCACTTCACCTATGGAGGAAGTATTTTCCACACCTTGAAATTCTCTTGCCATGTCCTCCATGTAACCTTGTAAGCTGGGCGCATTTGAGGTCCATTGCCTCCATTTTCTAACTCAGAAAAAATTCCTTAGACCCTTGCTTACCTTGGGCGCATTTTCCTAGTGGTGCCATAACTTTGCATGACTTAAGAAAATTTTCTAAGTCCCTTACATTGCCTTGGGCGCATTTCAGCCCATGAGATCTCATCTTATCTCACTTAGAAACTTTTTAAGGCTTCTATGTCCTTGAGGGCGCATTTTAAGTGTCATGCTTTGATTTGTGCCTTAGAATATTTTTGAAGTCTCCACCTCTCCTTGGGCGCAAATGTGGTAGGCTACTTCCATCTTGTGCCTTAGCAATTTTTTTTTTTTTTTTGAAGACTTCATTCCTAAGGTGGGCGCATTTCAGCCTTTGAACTTTCATTTTACACTTAGAAAATTTTCAAACTATCAATCTTGAAGGTGGGCGCATTTTGACCCATGAGCTTTCATTTCCCATACTTAGAAAATTTTTGGAGTCTGATCAAGGTGGGCGCATTTTCTCTGCTCAACTTTGAATTTTGTACTTAGAAGATTTTCAGCCTTCATCCTTGCCTTTGCTTTTGCATTCTATTTTTAGCAAGTTGTGCTATTTTTAGCAAGTCCCTTGATTTTCAACCTCTAAGGCTCCGTTTTGCCTGAAAATTTCATCATATGATCTTCTTCACCTTGTGAACCTGTTTTGCCAGTCCTCTGCCCTGACCTGCTATTTATAGCCACCTGCTATTTATAGTAAGTTTTGACTTTCTGACTTCAGTAGCTCCGTTTTGCCTGAAAATTGCAACGCCCGATCTTGATAATGTGAGTGTCACTCTGATGCCAACCTCGGGTGCAGACCTGCTATTTATAGCCGTGCCCTGACTTACTAAAAATAGTAAGTTCTCCGATTTTGCTCAAATTTTGCCAGCAGGTACCCTGAAGTGTGTTGATGTTGGTGAGGTGCTTCGTTTTGACAATTTCTGGATTTTACCCCCTATAAAAGTGGAAACCCTAATTTGACCTGTATGTATCTCGAACAATCTCTGTTTGACTTCGTTCCTTCTACATGTTGTTCTGCTTGCTGAACTGGAGTGTTGGGCGGCTGCCATAGTGTACCTGCTAAAAATAGAAACTGCCTGAAAAAGTGACTCATCCACTGCCGGATGGTTTTGCATGTCATATTGCCCGTGGGATCTCAAGAAACCCAGAAAAACCCAGAAAACTGGTCTGCATGCGTGCACTGGCTAAAAATAGTAAGTCCTCAAAACACGATCTTCTCCGCTTGCATGTCACATTGTTGCAAAGCTCTCGAAAAACCCATAAAGAAAAACCCGACATGCGTTGAAAAACACTGCATGCGAACCCTAAAAATAGCCTCCGAAGGCTGAACTCTGAAAGTGATCATCTCGGTTTGCATATTACATCACTGCGAAGGTTTTGGAAAACCCAGAAGGATTCTCCAGACATGCATCTGAAAAGCTCATGTGGAAACCCTGAAAATGGCTCTTGAAGCCTGAACTGCCAAAAATAGCAAGTCATCTGATCTAGCTCAAAATTTACGTGTAGGCAGCTTGATGTTACCCAGATGCAGTGGAACTGACGGAATTCCAAAATCTCAATAAAATAGTCCCAAATTGAATACTTACTAAAAATAGTAAGTTGCCGGAATACAGTGAAAATTTAGGGGACTCTGCTGGAAGCCTTCTGACTGCTGCACTAAGCTTAGATTTCAATTTTATAACTCAGTTTGACCTTTAATAAGCCTGAAGGATGAAAACCCTAATTACACAGACTTAACCAATACTTTAACCTGGGTCAAACGACAGGACATCCCCGGAAGGACCAGAGACCAGAGAGAGAGCGAACCAAAGCCAAAAGACCAGAATGGAGCAAAATTTAGGGGGTCCCCATCTTGATGGGGTGATGTGTGAAAAAGGTCACAACACTACCTTGAAAGTACAAATTCCTTTCTTAGCCGTTTTCCGCTTGAGTTAAGGTTTTGTTTGGTCCTTTTCACCATCTTTTGATAGCTCGTTCTTCTTCTACCTATGTAGGAGGAGCTTTTTATGACACTCAAACATTTAGACCTCGGAAAATCTTCATTGATGGGATTCCTACAACCACGTTAGTTGGAAAAAATAGACCAATACTTAATGACTTGGTGATTTGATAGGAAAGATAACTTGGTTGAAATTGATTAAGTAGCAAGAATGACTTGGTTACGAGCTATAAACTTGACTAAAGGCAAGGTTTCATAGGGGTATCAATTTTGCACTAATATAAGTCAAATGACTTGGTGATGGAACAACAACAACTACCTCTATTTTGGCATGGGATATCATTAAATCCATAGCATCAATCTTTGTCAGATTAGAGTTCACAGCTACTAATTTGAGCATGAAGGGTGAGGATGCCTTGGAGGAGCAGCTTGAAATTGAAATAAGAATAACTATAGCCAAAGACTCAATCATCATTATAGTTGACGCTACTTCCAAAGATGAAATTCAAGCAAAAAATGTTCACTTTAAGAAAGAAATGGTTGAGACAAATTATGTCTATGATATGAGAAAATTATCAAAAAGAATTGCAAAGTTGTCGAGGGAAGTTTTTGTTATTAGGGGTTGAGCCGCCATGGAAACTAAACTTGAAGAAACAAATCTCATGATTGAGGATGCCCAAAATGCTATCTTTGCTGCCATTTTGGAAGGGTAATAGGCAAGTGAGAGAACCTTTATAGTACAAGGAAGATAGCTCTACCTAGAGTCTTCTATTGTAGAGAATGCACATCCCTGTGTCAATGTTGTTATAACTGAACATAATCACAATCAGCAAGTAGAACCTTCCTCTTTTTCTGTGCCACAGCAATATGGACAGCTTTTCCTAATATTACTTGACATGTCCCATTTTCTTCTTTGCTTGTCCACTCGGGATTCAACTTCTTTAGTGGTGGGGATGATATACTTAGTATAAATTGGCTTTGTTATGTTTTATTAGTTTGTGGAGTTGTCTGTTTTGTTAGTTAACTTCTTGGCTCCAGTTAGTTTGTATTTAGTTGTAGTATTTCCCAACAACTTTGTTGTAACCAACAACCATTAGCTTCCTTTATATTGAATAATTATAAATAAAGAAAGTGTTTGGTTTTGTCTTAGATTTTCCTAATCTACATCAATGTACACAACTCTATTGATTAAAATTTATATTGTGTTATATTTTTATTATTTTATCTAGTATGCATTGTTAGATTTTATTATTGTATGTAATTGATAACTTATCCAGATAAGAGTAAACACATATCTGCCACCACATTTGTGCTTTCTTCTTATAATTGACCACCAAATAAACTGTTGTAAGAATCCCAACCAATTGTAGTGTCTTGCTTCATGAAACTTACTTTGAGCTTGCAAATTCTATAAAGGGTGATGATTAGTATTCATAATAGTTTCTTTGCCAAATAAATAAGGTCTCCATTTCCTTATTGTTTGAACTAGTGCATATAATTCTATTATACACTAGATAACCTATAATTTATGAAGTAAAAACCTTTGAATGATAAAAAACATGTTTTCCTTCTTGTGGCAAGATAACATCCATAACATTATCGCTTGCATTGGTCTCTACCTCAAACTGCTGTCGGGAAGAGCTACCTTAGGAGCATGGCTAATTTCGGATTTCAATAACTCAAAAAACTCATCATGTACCTTATGCCGCTAAAATATCTTATCCATCACGCAACAAAATTTAGAGGCATGGCTATAGAAGATAAATTGGGAATGAACTTCCAATCTATTGAACTGCAACTACAAAATTCCTTGTTTTGTGGCACTCTTGGGTGTGGGTCAACTTGTATTAGACTTCACCTTTGTAGGATCCACTCTAAACTCACCTCCTTCAACCAAATGTCCCAAATAAACCAAATATTTCTTACCAAATTCACATTCCTTCATATAGCATAAAAGTTGTTTTTCCATCAACACTTACCAAACTTGCTTCAAATGGATTAAATGTTACTCACATGTTGCACTAAAAATCAAAATATCATCTAGATACATTATCACACATATATTTGTGAAATCTCTTAAAACATCATTCATTAGCATAATAAAAGTAGTGGAGACATTGCACAAACCAAAAGTAAGAACTAACCATTCATGGAGGCCTTGCTTGGTAAAGTGGTCTTCTATTTATCTATGTTACCAGGTTCTTCATTTTAGCCCCCCCGAACTGGCCAAAATACGTGTGGGTTCTGGTTCTGGTTCGGTCCTTCTGTGGGTTCGCCCTGGGTTCTCCATTTGCTACTCGGGTTCTCTGTGGGTCATTTTGTGAAGGATCCACATAGAACCCGGGTAGCAAATGGAGAACCCTGACCAAACCCGTGGAGAACCCGGAAGGACCCGGGTGGACCCACATCATCCAGCCCAAAAAAAGGCAAAAACTAAACTTAAAAACATAAAATAAAACCCTAAAAAGTGCCCAAATTGCCTTATATTGACTTGGCCGACCAAATGAGGCTCATTTTGCAAACTCAAAAGAGCAAAAAACACCATTTTTTTGCCTCCAAGCTACATTTTTGCAAATTATGAATATGATTATATGAGGTATTATCGTATGGCGTATTTCGTTGTTTCAATATTCTGTGGCATTATGGCATTATGATTATATGATTATAATTTTGAGCATGCTTATGAGTTTGTGGCATTATGTTTATAATTTAATAATTTATAAATTATATATATATATATACTCCCGTACTCGTACCTGTACCCTAGGAAAAGATACCCATACTGGCGTACTTGTTGATGAATTGTAGCTTTGGTCAGATATAAAACTATGATTGTTATAAACACCTTCATCTTTTATACGATAAATTGCTCTTCATATTTCTAATAAGTAAAATCGAATTTTATAATGCATGTATAAAATCGAATTTTTAATAAATGATTTTCGAATTTCACATTGAAATTAAAATCGGAATTCCTATGATTCGTATCCGCCATGTGTGAGGGGATAGATGTGTTAAGTTAGTTAATCTAACTAATACCCGGCTGTAGAGAAGGCCCACGCGCCCAAAGGGACATGCCCTTTGAGCGGACGTGTCTCCACATGTGGAGACACGTCCTCTCAAGGGACGCATCCCTTGGAGGCTTGCCTATCTACATTCAAATAGGAATTCAAAACAGTGAATGCATCATTGAAATCAATTAATGTTCTGCATTCAGTACATTCGCCTATAAAGAGAAATCTGGAAATTGCATTGAGTAAGAATTCTGGGAATTACATTTTGACTTAGAATTATATTACACAGAATTTCTGAACTTAGTTTATTCTTAGGTATTAGGATCCTATCTGTGAAAAGATTTGATTACATTTACAGTACTCGAACCCAAACCCGCATCTAAATCCGTACCTGGACCGACAACTTAGCTATTTATCCTACTTCATATGAACTTGACAATAACTAAATTTTAATCCAACTTGGTAAAATATCTTGCATGTTGAAGTTGATCCAACAAGTCACTAGTGGGAGAGGGTAGCATTTTTTTTTTTGGTCAATAACAGAGTTAATTTTATTGATAATTAAAGATAGAAATTATAGAGCTATTTCTAGAACAAATCCAGTTACAAATCCTTCCAAACCCCACAATCCCTAAATTAACACCCATAGACCTACACCCAATTCTTGCTATTAATCACTCCATGATTGATTACAACCAACAGACAAGATTAAACCAGACATCCCTAGAACCTATTAACAGGTCAAGGCTTTGAAGCTATATTTGATCTTTCTTTGGTCTGAGAATGAAGGACCATTGCATATACTTCCTTCTTTTCCTTCTTTGCTTTCTTCCCCGTGACTGTTTGCCACCCGTCCTCCACCCTTGCGGCCTCCTTCCATTCCAAAGATGTATCCCGGGGACTCCTCCAGGCTCCATTCCCACTGCTAATTATTTGTTGATCTTGATCAATAGCCTTCCGTTTTCCAGCATCCTTCATTTGTGGCCTCACCACACCTTTCTTTCCCCTACATTCTGGAGTTGCAGCCCTGTTTTTGAAGTTTGTCTCCATTCCACTTCCGCTGAGAACAACTTTAACACTATTCTCAGCAAGACTCCCTTCCTATGCTGGGGCTGCCATATTCTGTTGCTGGTCCTCCCTTCTAGCCTCCTGCATCCGCGTTTTCCCTTCCTGATTCGGCTCCTCAGTTGTTCGACCTTCCTTCTCAATGTCTTTCAGGTGAGAGCATTCTTGTTTCTCTACCTATTTTTCCATAGTATAGTGCTGGGTGGTCGCATCTTTCCACCAAGATGCTGATTTGTTGGTTCTATGTTTGGCACACTCAGCTGCCAAATGCCTTGTTTGATAAAAGATTTTGCACCTGAAAGGTACCCCTTCATAATCTAGGGGTTGTACCCAACAACCCTTTGAAGATTTTAGCCGAATCACCTCCGGAGGCACATTGGACACATTCATTTCTACCAAGATCTGGGCATAAGTCCAATGTAGAAGATTTGAGGATCCCTCATCCACCATTAGGAATTTTTCTAATGAGTTCCCTATAGCCTCCAAGCATGAGTCAAACCAGAACTGAAGGGGGGGATTAGGGAGTCTCACCCAAAGAGGAGCCCTCTCAAAAACTTCAGTGGCTGGGTTGAAAGTTGGATGCCATGGCTTTAGCATCAAAATATGTTTTTCTTCCCAATCCTGGTGATAATCGCAGAGAATCATGTTTCTATCCTGTTCTTTTTCAAAAACAACAATAAAAAACCTCTGGCCATTGGATATATTTGCACGTACCCCTCCAATAGAGGCTTCCAGTGGTTAGAGATCCATTGGTGGAGATCAGGCAAGCGTGGTTAGAAACCCCTGAATCTCCCAATCAGGCCCAACCCAGAGAATACTTTTTCGTTTGATGCCACTTCTTGGTCCAGCTCCCCAACAATATCCAAAGTATTTGATTTAGCAGAAGGGGGACTAATAGAGTCCCCTCTGCCTCCCCCTGCGAGTCTTCTGTTTGGGTACTTTGCTTCCCAAAAGTGCCTAGATTCATTTTCCTCTAACTCAAGTTTTTTTCCCTCCTTATCTGCTCCCTCTCCCCCTGAAGCGACGACACCCTGTCAACCTTGAGACTGGCCATAAGCGGCCGAGGCAACAACCTTCCCTGTTTCTCCCTTTTGGGTGTCCCAACCAGCATTTCGTTTGGAGCAGTCACCACTTGGGATAGAGACACCAGTCTTCCCCTGTGAAGCCCCTCCCTAAGAGCTCGGCTCTACCAAAACCCTAGCCGCGGCCACAGATTGCAGTCGACCGTTGGCGTTCATGATTTCTCCCAATCACCCGTGTGCATTTGGTTTTTAGTGGGATTCTTTTCCACTGAAAGCTCATGCAAAAGTTAATAGATAGTGGATGTCCAGATCACATCAACAATGAGAGGGTAGCATTTTTTAATGGTGGTATTATTTACAATATAATGTCCCCTTTTGGTAAACTCCTGTTTTTAGGCTTGTAAAACAATAACAATCACTAAAAGCTGATATTAGTAATAACAAGTATCCACTTTATGGTTATATCCAAATTTAATACATAAAATATTATAACATTGAGATCAATATATCATAGTTAAAACATCATAATAGTTAGATCTATTGTTCATAACATCATTAACATTTGAATTCAAAATTAACTTAACATCATTAATGATTATTCCAAAGCATATTCCTATAGCCAATCATGTTAGGAATTCACTTGAAATGTTTGCAAACTGCAATCTCAAGGATGGTTGTCCTTGTATTGCGAGAGCATGGGTGGATCCCTATCCATCCATCTTGAGGTGGCATACTTGAGAAGACCCTCAAGCCCAAGAGCACTCATACGCTTCCTGGCCCATGAGTGCTCCATCTTGGGGTAGCATACTTGAGAAGTTCCGCAAGCCCAAGAGCACTCATTTGCCTCTCGACCCACAAACATAGTAGGATCTCAAGTCCACTCCAACCCTCAACCCACCTTGGAGGCTCTCCATCCTCCTTGATCAAGCCCAGGAGCACTCATTCGCCTCCTAGCCCACGAGCGCTCCATCTCAGGGTGGCCTGCTTGATAATATGCATGAAGATTTCCTTCCTTAACAACCTGCAAGCACTCAAACGCCTCTCAGCCCATGAGCGCTCCATCTCAGGGTGGCATACTTGATGAAGGAAAGGCCGATACTTCATCTCTCGTGAACTCAGAAGGTTGATCGGCCTCTCTATTTGCAAGAAACTTTTATAAATTTAAAATAGATTGCTAAAGGAATCTACTATATTAATTGGTAATAAAATATCATTACACAATTACGATATATATATATATATATTCTTAATTTACATTCTCAAACATACTTCCTAATAATATTCTTGCTGAAAAAATACTTATTTCCAACGGATATCTTATATTCCAATTTCTTATTTTCCTTTTTCCAATCACCACTTAATCATCCACTTGATGCTTCCTCCACAAGGAAATGATCTCCCTTTTATATCTTATTATTGAGGGAGTCACAACCTTTCATATTTGGAGTCACAACCTTTCATATTTGAAAGCCACAACCTTTCACATTAAGAGTCACAGACTTTCACATTAGGAGTCGCATCATATTTATTCTTAATTGATTGATTGAATGATGTTATTGACGTCTTTCTCAAATGAAATGCTCTCCCTTTTATATCTCAAGTTTGAGGGAGTCACACCTCTTCACCTTAATAGTTACAACCCTTCATCGCTGCATTTGGAGAATAATAATTTTATTTCGAATAAGTTAATTTGCTAGTGCTGCTGTCTATTACTTGTAATCAGTCATAATAATTCTTTTTCCCTTTTCTTTTCCTTCTAGATCTACCTTCCTTATATACCTTATTTTTCTCAAGGGACACAACTCCTCATATGTCGGTTGACCATTCTTTAACAACTTAGTCTTTATTTAATGCCAGTTTGGTGTAATATTAATTATCTTTATTGATTTATTTTGAAACATAGGCTGCAGACATTTTACGAATAAAACAGGACATTACATACAGCCTATAATCTATCCACTTCCTCCAAGAGCCAATGTTTTTCTTGCCATGACTATGGATGAATCATGTTGTGAAGTACTTATATGACTTGTGCTAAAAATTCTTGGAGTTGTTTTTTAAAGCTTGTTACTTTCCAAAAATGATTGCTTATAAAATCCAATATTAGCTAAAGGAGATTTTAGAAGCAAGTGCATCCCATGCTCTACCTCTCTTCTTGGTGGCTTATGAAACACTTCTTGAAAAGATTCCAAAACCTCACCCAAACCTTTCATTTTATCATCAGAGTTAGGCTTAAAGTCATCTTTGGCTTTATTTTTTGGGTGCCATTCTAGATGCAACTTCCAAGACTTAGTGTCAGTATGACCATCAATATTTGTGATTACTAAAATGACTGTTTGGATCTTTGCATTGATGTACAACAATATTTGTCTTCTAACATTTCCAATCATCCGTTTTTTAAAAGAAATTCTCCTTTTATTTCTTGGGCTGGTTGTTGCTTTGGCCTTGTTTGGGAGATTTCCCTTGTATTTTCTTTTTCTCCTCCTCTATAAGGTACATCCAAATTTTGCAGTTCTGAAGTAATCATCCTTCTTTGGAGGAGAGTATGGAGTCTTCCAAGGTATTTGGTGAGAACACCCTTCTCCTCCAGGTCCATGCTGAATAACATAACTTGGCTCTGGAATTTTGTGGTGTTGTCCTACAACTTTGCCCACTACCTTTCCTGAAAAACCACCACTTAATTTTTTAATCAGTTTCATGGCCAATCAGATAGAAATTCCCATACAATAAATCTATGAAACCCTGCCAACTAGCCACTACTAGTTTACCTTTCTTCTATGAAGATGTTAGATAGCTTTCTCACCCTACAAGAGCAAACCTAGACATCTTGAGAAATGCCAAGGAAATCTTTTGTGCCTCACTCATATTGTGTGCACTAAAATATACTTCCACTTGTTTGATTCATGTATCTAAAACATATGCATCTATTTGTCATTAAAAAGATTTGTTTTGGTTTTGATTTTAAATGGAATAGTTTCACAATTTTATCTCACATTTTTCAGCCATCCTTTCATTCTATATTATCTCTTGGTCACCTTCTTCTCCATTGTCTCTGATGCCAAATTTCTTGGCCAGAGCTTGCACCAAAGCATTTGTTAATGACTGTTCCTTGACCATTCGTGTTTGTTTGTTGAGTCATATTATCTTGTTGTTGAGTGATCCATGTTCGGTACTTAATTACTTTCTCCATGTGGCCTTCTAAGGCTGTCACTTGGGCATTCAAACTCCTTCCAGTTTCTCTTCCTATTGTACTTATGTGTAGCATTTCCGAATTTCCAGATACAAACTCCTTGTCCTTTGAAGATCTGGTCACTGCCATACAACTCTCAAATTCAATTCACAAAGATTATCAACCTGCTCTGATATCAAAACAACCTGCTCTGATATCAAAATTATCTGCAATTTCATCAAACACACTATAGAAACTATGAAATCACTAAACTAACTATTGTTCCACTTGCTTAATTGCAAATGGCAGTTAACGAGACAAGAATGTTTTGCTAGAAACAGAGAAGTAATAGAAATCACAACAACACACACATAATGTGGAGAACATTTATCCTAGAAAACTCCTCTTTTGAGAGAAAAAACTCTTGTTATTGGCAAATACCTAGCTACGTATTGATATTTTTATCAAAAATATAAGTACAGAGAGGGGATAGAACCAATTCTTGCTTCAATTGCTCACTGTGAAGCTTATGCAGAGTCCTACAGCTGAATTCTCCTTGTATCAACACATACAACACTCTAGAAATCCTCTGGACCCTTCAATTGACTTTTTCATGCTCTCCTACAGATGTTTGAAACCTTTCTTGTGCATTGGAAAAGTTCAGTTTGGAATAGGGAGTGCCAAATGTTGGTTAGTTTCAAATTTTGTGTTCCTTGTGTTATGACAAAACTGCTGGTTTTCATCAGGTAGTGATTTTGTTTCTGCCACAGTGGTTTTTTAACTGCCTCCTATTGAAAAGCTGCAGTTTTGTCCCATGGACAAAACCAAGTTTTTTTTGGTATTTCCAACTTTTGGATTTCATTCAATTAATGAAGATTTGACCATCTGCATCCATATGGATCATATGGAGTTGTCCAAGCAGCAAGGAAAAATAATTTTTTGATAAGAAATGTAATGTGTAGGAAGAGGAGTGCTCTTTGATATCTCAATGGAACGACTGATTACATATTGAATATGTGTACTTATTAAAAAAATAGATAATAGGGGAGAGCTTAGAGAAGTTACCTTGCACCCAGGACATAAGTTTTTTACAAGATTCTTGTTTTGTGGCTATATTCACAAGTTTAACTTTGTTTGGAAAATGAACAGAGTTACATCGCTCAGCTCAAATGTCTAGGGTTTCCTTTTTTGTGCTAGTCCTTTGCTATTGTACCTGCTATATGTTCCAGTCCTGTTGATATTTTTTTGGTCATTTGTGGACATTAATATCTTTTCTTTTTTTCTTTCTTTCAAACTCGATCAGACTCACCAAGTTTTGGAAAACTCCCAAGTACTCATCAAATTGTATTTTCCAAAACTTCCTCAATTAATTCTGAGATTTTTTTTGGGTCTCTGAACGAAATTTTTCAATATTTTGTTCATTTCTTATTTAGCGTCTGCCTTCCATATATTTAGTCAACTCATAATTCTGGGCTTGCCAAGTCATTTTCAAGCTCTAGTGACGTGACTTTGGGTTATGGAAGGAAATGGTTGACTTTAAGACCTTGACAGGTCAAAAGTAGAAATCTAGATGTTGAATGTTATAATTGTTACGCATATGCTTGTACACCATTTGACTTGTGAAACATATCATCAACAAAGCAAATGGTCAAAGATGAAAAGTAGTAGTCCCAACTTTTGATGTATATATTTTTAGTTTTTCATTTCTTATAATGTTTGTAAGTTTGTAATAGCTTTTAATGTCTTTGAAAAAAATTTAGGCTGTCATTACGATCTTGATTCCTGGTACTAATCTGTTTATTTTGATATATTAAATATTATCCTGTATATCAGCGAGAATCCATAAGAAATTTGAACATCATATCTGTCTATTACTGTCAGAGACAAGTAGCCCTAATATATTTATGTTTATAAGGCTATCTTGGTTATATAAAGAATGTTGGGAACTATTTACCATTTGAATGAGCGTTTCGTATATTGTGCATGTGCTTTACCAGTTACTGCAGCAACCTATTTGAGTTCAAACAATTTATAGACCATCAAAGACCAAACAATAAGAGAAATATTTCACCTTACATTGTGATGCTAGGGGTAAAAAGTTGTTTCCATAGCTTTGATTGTTGAAATAATAACATATGTAACCCAGCTTGATCTTCTGCATGAATTATAATTTTTATGGTTCATAGGGGAGTGAAAAGGGAACCCTTATATTTGTTGGAAAAGTTGTATCCTTTTTTTGAGCAGAAGCTTTTTCCCCATGATAAATGGTTTCAATTCTGATTTTTCCTTTGCTACTGTATAGGCTCCTCAATGGCAACAACATATCAGGTTCATTGCCGGAAGAGATTGGTTATCTTTCCAATTTGGACAGAATCCAAATTGATGAGAATAACATATCAGGGCCTCTGCCAAAGTCGATTGCTAATTTGACTGCACTGAAGCATCTGTAAGCTCTTCATGGTTATAATTTTTTAAATTTATTGTGGTAAACTGTTGCAGATAAGCATTTCTTTCACTTACGAACTAGTAATTTTCAGAGAGAGGTGAACATGATGAGCATTGAAGGCAAATTATTTCCACAAATGCTCAATTTTAGTGATTTTTATTTTGACTGCAGCCACATGAATAACAATTCAATCAGTGGTGAGATACCAAAAGAGCTTTCCAGACTCTCAAACTTGGTTCACATGTAAGTTATGAGCATTATAATGTGGTTGACACAAAATTAAAACATGAAATGGTTATTAGTTTGACATTGTTGTATGCAAGCTGTTTTACAAAGACCAGCAAGTTGTTTTACAAAGACCAGCCAAGACAATATAGTGTCTTTCTTACCATTTGTATTTCTTCCGGAGTGATTAGTTGCAGCTAAAAGTGTTATTATGCTTTTTGTTGAAACTGAAAATGCTTGTTCTTTTGCAGCTTGTTGGATAATAATAACTTGACAGGCGAACTTCCTTCTGACCTATGGCAAATACCAAATTTGCATATTGTGTAAGTTTTCTTTATTTATACCATACTACAATGTGAGGATATAATAATTAAACAAATGCAAGTTAGCAGGCTAGATGCCATAAAGGATACATATAGATAAGTACTGTACACATGTGAGGTAGCAGGCAAGATGTCATGGAGGATATATGTGGATAAGTATTATACACATGCAAAATAGAAAAAAAGACAAGGCAAGCACTAATGGAAAAATCAATAGATAGACTATAAATGTGGTTTATATTAAATAAAAGGAAATTACTGATATTAATATAAGACACAGATGTAGAATACATATATAGATAGGTAAGCATGTAATCAAGCAAATATACGTGCCATGTTGAAATTATACTCTTTGTATACAGAGATAAATATGAAATTTTAAAAGAGGGGTCATACTTGATAATAGAGGTATAGCATACAAAATTCAGTACTGAGAATTCCAATCATAAATAGGATATAGTTTTTTCATTGGTAAATTGTAATTTCATAATCACTGACTGCAAATTAGAATTTAATAAATGGTCATCAAGAAGTTTGAACCATATTAGAGGACACTCTGGATTGCCTTATAGGCCAGGCAAATAATGTCAGTTTGGCCTTGATAAGGAAGTCATGGATAGAATCGATGAAATCATGAAATTCTATAGAATTTGACCATGGTGCCTAGGGCATATTGGAAATTCAACTTTTATGGATAGTAGGTGAATCTCAATTTCAAAAAAATGATAAAAATTAGGAAAATTCACCATATTTCCTAAAAAGTCGACTGATTATTTTGATAAAAATTGGGAAATCAGAAAATTGATGTCAATCGGAAGAAAGTGATTAGTTGAAGATTTGGTAACATGTTCTCCATCATCCAACATGCCTATTTTCTTCACCATGTTTCAAAACACAACAAACACATTAATATGGCTTGCTTGGCTCCTGCTTCATTTTGCAAGTGTCTTCTTGTTAGAAGAAACTAACAAAACTATATTTCTGTCCACAAATGACCAAAGTAGGTCTATAGGAATCAAAAGTACTCCAACAAGGAGTACTTAAAAGGGATATGCCAACCAAAAGTAAGGTATCTATAATTAAAACTAGGAATTAAAGATCTTAACAAGATGGGGGATAAATCCAAATGGATGAACCTTGGACAAATCTGTATAAACAATGCTGTCTGTTGCAAATAACCCTGTGTCAGGAAGTCCCCTTGCCAAATGGAACCAGACAATCAGAAATGAAAGGGTGGACCAATAAAGATCAAAGCTCTGGTATGCATCAAAATATAAAGCAAATTAAAGGCCGGCATTGTCATTAATGTTCAGCAGCCAGTGCCCTATCTGCACCCACAACAAATTGGAACCATGAACCCAAACTGCGAGGAAAACAAACTTGGATTCAAGGGTTTTTCTGAACAAAACAGTAACATTATTGCTATTATTTCAGGAAATAATAGCAATAGTGTTGAGAAACCCTTTTTGGGATGTGATTTGGTGATAGTATTTGTTCTTACCAAACTCATTGGGTTTTTGGTTAGTAATGTTGTGTGGTTAATGGGTGGGTTCTATCTTAGAACCAAGTCTTGGGTGTGCAGGTATAACTGTACGCATGCCACTCAAGTTGTAACAATACCCATATGAAAAGGATAATACTCATATCTAATTGTGGAATTTATGGGTTTTTAGATTTTTCACTCTGAATTTTCCAGCTACCTATAAGATTGAATTCATTCTTGTTCTATGTTAATTCTATCATTTTTAAGATTCCTGAGATATGGAAAGTATCTATCTAAGAGCAGAAAAATTTAACTATTCTACAACACATCTAAGGGATAGTGAATAACCAAAGTGCTTTTGAGGATTATATTTTGCTCTATCTATATTGCATGTGTCCTTCAATGCCAAAACCATTGCAATCTCTCAATGTAATGCACTTTAATGGTAAGTTCTCCTTCTGTTGTCTCTATAGGCCTCTCATGGGGCCTATTAGCAAGTCCTTGATCATGAATCCTGTGATTCAAATTGTTGATTTGATCTATAAATTCCATGGATATTCTATAGGTAGTTTCATCAATTTGGATCCTTTATTCATTAACTAGTTGCAAAAGTTCCATGCTTAAAATTGAGCAGCATGCAAATCTTTTTTAAAAGAGATAAGAAATATTCACATTACTAATTCCTTTGTGGCTTTGCTGTTAATATGTACCAAACTATAACACAATGTAGGTAAACAACAAAAACACAAGGAAAAGATGACATAAGAGATTTACCCTATAAAGAAAGAAATGAATTACATTAATGCTCACAAATGATCAAGAATAGGTCAAAAGGACCAGAATGTACATTAGTTACTGTTATCACTTTGAATATGCACCTTACTGAATCTTGAATCCAGCTATCCTATGAAGCATGGGATGACCTCTCGAGTTGTAGGACATGCAAAACGCGAGGTCAACCTCTGATTAAAGGACGGATTCCCTTTGGTAAATCACCTAAAAAATAACTCCCCATCCAAAGTGTGCCAAAAACGTCCTATAATTCTTGGGAAACACAACAACAATCTCAGAACTTTGAGGGCATGGTTTTGAATTCTTCAAGCACTCTTGGAAAGGCCGAGACTGAGAGAGGTTCTCAGCCTGACGATGCCACGAAGCAAAAACAAAATACAAGGGATATGACTCAAGACAGACAAGTTCAGCTGGACAGAAAAGATGAAAAGAGAGATGATATAGCAGATGAAAGAAGAAAACAGTAGTGTTTTACCAAGGGAAAGATCAACCAGCCCCATTCGTAGTTTCAATTAGAATATTTGGGAAGATGCTACACAACTGTTTGATTGATTTCGGAGCTTCAAGCAACGTCATGCCTTTGAAGGTATGTGAAAGGTTGGGCCTAATCCCGCTCCACACTAACAAAAAGGTGACCCATTTGGATAAAACAAAAGTTCCCGTTGTTGGGGAACTAAATGACATACACATGCAGCTAGCCGTGGATCCTAGAATCTAGAGCCGTATTAATATTTCCGTTGTAGATATACCAGATGGATATGGCATGCTACTCAGCAAAGATTGGTCTCGGAAGTTTAACGGATATATCGCCACCAACTCTTCTCACATGTGGTTGCCTTGGAGAGGAATTCTCAATCAAATAAGAGTAGAGAGTACACCACGGCTCAGGTCGATGATCACCGAGTATGGTGATAACAATGAAGTATTGTTTGCAGAAACTGATCTGGGCTCTTACAAGCTAGTCAAGCAAGAGGTCCTCATGCTGCAGAGCGTGATTGAGGAGAAACCCTTAGAAAGTACATCCTCCTCTACTGAAGTATTGATCGAAGACGACTCAGGCGGGAGTGAGGGGATGTTTGAAAATTTTAGAAATTTTGTGTTGAAGAATGTCGAGCAAAGAATAGAATCAGGGAATAATGCTTCCATTAGTGGTATGCTAATGCCCAATTGGTGTAGGATCCATGAGGCGTTCCATCCAGAATTTACATGTGCCATGTGCAAAATAGCCATAGAACAGGTTTCGAAGGGATTTCCGTAAGCCTCCTTGGTAGAAGAACTGGAAGAAGTAAATGAGAGAGAAGGCTCCTTGATGAAGGAGTGGATAGAAAGTGAGAAAGTTGATCCCGTAGTGGAAAAGAATGATCCCAATACCCATAGTGGTCACATAGCAGATCAAATATGGACTCTAAGGTTCGATGGGTCAAAATCTAAGAAAGGGAATGGAGCAGGGTTTGAACTTATTAGCCCCAAGGGGGAAGCATATCTAGGTGCTTACAGGCTCCAATTCTCTTGCACCAACGACGTTACTGAATATGAATCTTTGATTCATGGATTAATCCTTGCAATAGAGAAGGGTGCCAAAATCGTACACGCCATTGGGGATTCGGACATAGTGGTCCGCCAGGTAAGAAAGCAATACGCTTGTCACGACAAAAGATTGGGCTGTTATCGAAACAGAGTATGGGACCTGATTGAGAGCTTTGATATCTTCAGTATCAGACAGGTGTATAGGTCCAGAAATCTAGTGGCAAACTCTCTCGCACAGGCGGCCAATTTGTTGGAACCATTGGCCATGGAAGGTTTAAAGAAGTTCATGGTGGAGTTAATCTCCACACCATCAATCCCAGATAACATAAAGAATTTCCAAGTGTTCGACGACGATAAACAGATTCTCGAATTCCTGACAAACTCCGGAGTATTCGAAGCACAAATTATAGACGAAGAAGAGAATGAGGAAGCAGAGTTTGACACAGAAGGGATATTGAATTTGAAGACAAATGTCATTCGTAGGGGAATGGTTGAATTAGAAAGGCTCTTTGATCCGGATAAGCTGAGCAGAAATCAGGGCACTCACGGGAATGAGTGCGAGACAATCAACTTGGGCACAAACGAGCAAGTGAAGAATGTATTTGTGGGTAAGGTTAGTACCCCTAGAGAAAGAGAAGGAATAGTGCAAGCATTGAGAGAGTTCTCCGATGTAGTAGCTTGGGGTTACGAGGACTTGAAGATATACGACACTTCCTTGATCACACACATGATCCCGTTAAAGTCGGGAAATAAACCATTCAGACAAAGGGAGAGGCCGGTGAACCCGCTGCTAGAACCATTGATTTATCAAGAGGTTAAGAAGCTCCTTTCGGCCAGAATTATCTTTCCAGTAAGGCACTCAACGTGGGTCGCCAATCTGGTACCCGTCAGGAAGAAGAATGGAGAGATAAGGTTGTGTGTTGACTTCCGCAATCTAAACAGAGCGTCTGAAAAAGATAACTACCCCTTGCCCTCGTTGGATGAGGTGTTGCAAATTGTCAATGGTTCCCAAATGATGTCCTTCTTGGACGGCTATTCAGGATACAACTAGGTGATGGTTGAAGAAACAGATAGATTAAAAACAACTTTCACCACCAAGTGGGGAACTTTTTCCTATAGAAGAATGCCTTTTGGTCTAATCAATGCCGGGGCCATATTTCAACGGGCCATGGACATCGCTTTCCGAGATTTAGTCGGAAAGTGCATTATTATATATATGGATGACTTGACGGTGTTTTCCAAGAGGAGAGAAGATCATGTTGAAGATTTAAGGAAGATCTTCCAAAGATGCAGAAGGTTTGGGATTTCTCTCAACTCAAAGAAGTGCGTGTTTGGGGTTACTGAAGGGAGATTGTTGGGACATGTCCTTTCAGAACAAGGTATATCAATTGACCCAGACTGCATCGAAGCAATTTCAAAGATCGGCATGCCAGGGAGTCAAAAAGAGTTGAGGTCTTTCTTTGGAAAGATTAATTTCATGAGAAAGTTTATAATTGGATTTGCTGAGATCGTCAGACCACTGAATGAGATGTTAAAGAAAGATGCAAAGATCGAATGGACCCCTCAAACAAGGAAGGCGTTTGAGGAAATCAAGCAAGTGATAGTGGATGCTCCAGTACTGGTTAGTCCGGATTATTCAAATCCGTTCTATCTATACTCATTCACCTCGGAGCACACCTGTGCAGCGGTATTAACCCAGAGAACGGAGAAAAAGGATGAACATCCAATTGCCTTTATGAGTGCCCCATTGAAGGAAGCAGAATTAAGATACGCCAACGTGGAGAAATAGGCTTATGCTTTGGTGAAGGCAGCTAAGAAATTCAGGCACTACATCCTAAGGAGCAAAGTCCATGCTATAGTTCCAGATGCCACGGTAAAGACATTGTTGATGCATAATGAATTGGGAGAAAGAAGAGGCAAGTGGGTCGCCACTTTGCAAGAATATGACATGGAGATACAGCCGATGAAGTTAGTCCGAGGACAAGCTTTGGCACAAACAATTGTAATGGCAGGACCTGTTGACGTGTGTTTTATGACAACGCCAGCACAAAATAAAATGTCCAACGGTCACTCTATTCTCTCTTGATCAAAGTGTTCTGCATGCTAAGATTGCGTGAAAGTTTATGCGTTCGACTCCAAGGTTCCTTTTATTGCGAATAGACTCAGTTGGTTGATGTGAATATGCTGGGTATTCCAAGGGGACTTACGTAATTGTTCGATTTTATATGCTCAAGCAAATGAAGGGTTTTGACTATGATGCTCTGGTATTTGAACGGACCGGGAAATGCCAAATTTAAAGGAGGTAGGGATAAGAATTCTACAATCTATTTCTACGGGTGGAATGCAAGGATTAGCTTTGACAGTCTTCAAACCACACTTTGTTTCGTCTCCCCTTCGGACAACTCTAACAAAGCTAATCCTTGCATTCCACCCGTAGAAATAGATTGTAGAATTCCTATCCCTACCTCCTTTAAATTCAGCATTTCCCGGTCCATTCAAATACCAGAGCATCATAGTCAAAACCCTTCATTTGCTTGAGCATATAAAATCGAACAATTACGTAAGTCCCCTTGGAATACCCAGCATATTCACATCAACCAACTAAGTCTATTTGCAATAAAAGGAACCTTGGAGTCGAACGCATGAACTTTCACACAATCTTAGCATGCGGAACACTTTGATCAAGAGAGAATAGAGTGACTGTTGGACATTTTATTCTGTGCTGGCGTTGTCATAAAACACATGTCGACAGAATTGGCGCTAGAAGGAGGGCTACTATTTTTATAACTCAAGCAAAAGGAATTATAAAAAGTATAATGTACCAAGATGGTGCTACCGCATAAAGAAATATTTTCGGTGTTGCAGCCAAATTTGGGATTCAACGACGATTAAGAAGACATCCTTTCAGGATTGAACAATCCCGCGTGGAAGACAAAGAGGAGTGCAGCTGAGTACATGAGAACAAGCTTCGTGTTGCAAGAAGAAGAAGAGAAAGCTATTGAAATCCAAGTTGCTATTGAAAGAGACTTGTTAAATCAAAGACAGCCGCTTGCCCTCGTGCGTCGCTAGTGAAAGAAATAGCTTCATCCTGGATCGCATCAATTCATTCTCGCCGGATAAGTTGAAAAGAATTTTGAGGTCTGCACCCAGTTCATCCAAGGAACTTGTAGAGCTAGAGCTACCTACCAGAACAAGGAAGAAGAAAGGTACTCGATCAGACGGAGAGGCTCCTTCAAGTGAATAGATTATATCAAGCGAAGAAACTCAATCGAGTGAGCAAACAGTAAGTGGCGAAGAGGTTTCTAGTTTGTTCAGAACTCCGCCTAGTATTTCAAGGTTTGCCGAACAAGGACCAGCACGAGATACCACACCAGTAGCAATTCAGCAGCAACCAGTTCAAGTTACGCCAGTAGTTGTGCAACAAACAACTCTAGCAACTGTGTACCAACGAAGGCAGACAATGGCTCAGCCTGTTGCAAATGGTGCTACTTGGTTGGTCACCAACCCATCCCCGCTGGAGTTCGCCGACTATCACGACATGCCAAAGAATCCAGAGAGTTTTTGCTCCAAGTTCCACATCCACAACGTAAACCGTACTGCTGAGGATCACATCAAAATGTTTGAGGACCACCTACGCAATAGACAAATTGCATATGTTGATGTGGCTTGCAGGTTGTTCCCCTATTCTTTGGGGGAAGAGGCCCATTATTGGTTCATACATTTACCAGTCGGTTCAATTAGAACATGGGAACAGATGAAGACGGCCTTCATCGGAAAGTTTGGTATTCCTATCACTCCCGTGGAGTTGTTCAGACAGTTTGTAGAAGTAAGGAGACAAGAGAAAGAGCCTATTCATGTGTTTAACAATAGATTTCAAAAGGCCCTCACGAGATTACGAACTCCTTACACTATCACGGATGCTAGGGAGAATTACTACGCTGCTTTGGATCCCTTAACTGCAATGTTTGTGAGAGAAGCTCACCCCGCTCTAGCAAATATGAACTTAGCTTACGCTAAGGCAATTGAAGTAAGTCAAAACATGGGACAAAATACAACTGGTCCCTCACTATACACTGGCCTGAGTCCTACAAACCGCCAAGTACAAACCTGGAATCAGCAAGTTCCAGCATTGAATCCGCTTCCACAACCAGTTTACTAGATAGCTGCCCCATCAAATCAGTTGGTTCTCCATCCTGGAGCGCCTGTGTCTCAAACATCGGCAACACACCCTGTTTATCTGCAAAGCACGGTGCCACCAACGAAGACTCAGGAAGAAAGAGATGAAATAAAAGAGTTGGTGGAACAAGTGAAAAGGCTGTCAACTGAGGTGACATACCTTAGGAACCAAAATAATCAGATTCAATCCGTGCAAAGAAACAATCAAGCACATCAAGGTGCTAATCAAGGATATCAAAACAATCCTCCAAATCACCATCAAGGATACGGTCATGAGAACAATCAGGGGTATAGGAACAACAATCAAGGGTTCCAGAAGAGATCTTGGAATACGGGGCCCAACAATGGAGGTGTCCCTACACCACTGGATAACCCGCCGCCTCCTGAGAACCGTTCGACAGACAGAGTATACTTGGCAGAGGCCGCCCTGTCAGGATGGTGTAGATTACATAACACTAGTCAGCACTCTGAGTTACAGTGCCATGAGTTTCAAGTTGCCGTTGACATCTTCAGAGGAGAAGTGAAAAACACAGAACCTATGGAGAATCCTCTAGCTACGGGGTATGAAATAGTCCCATCGCCCTGATATGATCAGGCCTTGATCTTAGAAGATTTCAAGTTCCCGCCTGAATTCCAAAGTTATACGCCATTGTCGGTTAATCAGAAGTTTCTTCCAGCTTCAACAAATGGTCTTGTGGGTACGCCAGAGACTCAAGCGCCTTCAGAGGCCCATGCTACATACGCATCACCAGATGAACCTCTAAGCAGAGACAGCTACAGTTTCCGCCTCTTAATGACAGTGTCTTGGTAGAAGGAGTTAGAGAAGTGCAAGCCCTCTAGACAACTGGAAGTGGGCCTCCTAAAGTGTATCAGAGAAGTTATCCCCGACACGAGCCGTTGACCTTGTCAACACCACCGAACAACTTTTCCACACCACTGCATCCCAATTCGAGTAACGTGCCGGTTGCACCGAAAGACTCTCTAGAGTATAGACAACAGGGTCCCACACAAGCAAGATCGAATGGGCCACAAGTACCTCAACAACCAGTCTACCAATTAGTCCGAGAACACAAGGGAAATTCTCCTAGGGAAGATGTAAAGAAGCTAAGCTCTTATGTGTTGGAGGAATTCAAGAAGATGAAAGTAAGTCTACCACTTTATGAGTTAATGAAGGTCCAAGAGGTAAGAGACACTCTTCTAGGGACATTGAATGAAAACCCCTCCACGAGAAATACGTCACAAGAGGCACCGAATGTGCCAAGAAATCCCCAGATTCTCGCGCAGCCCCGTCCTGCACATAACACTAATGTGGTACAAAATGTGCCACAAACGTTCTATGATTCTCGGGAGGCACAACAACAGCCCCAAAACTTTGAGGGCATGGTATTAAATTCTGCCAGCGCTCCTGGAAAGGCCGAGACTGAGAGAAGCTCTCAGCCAGACGATGCCACAAGGATTAAGCATAATGAGACTCAAAACAAACAAGTTCAACCGGACAAGAAAGATGAAAAGCGAAATGATGTAGTAGATGAAAGGAGAAAACCAGTAGTGTTTTATCAGGGGAAGGATGAACCAGCCCCATTCTTAGTTTCAGTTAGAATATTCGGGAAAATGCTATACAACTGTTTGATCGATTCTGGGGCTTCGAGCAACGTGATGCCTTTGAAAGTATGTGAAAGGCTAGGTCTAATCCCACTTCGCACCAACAAGAAAGTAACCCAGCTGGACAAAACGGAAGTTCCCGTTGTTGGGGAACTAAATGACATTCACATGCAGCTAGCCGCGAATCCTAGAATCCAAAGCCGTGTTGATATTACCGTCGTAGATATACCAGATGGGTATGGCGTGCTGCTTAGTAGAGACTGGTGTTGAAAGTTGAATGGATATATCGCCACCGACTTTTCTCACATGTGGTTGCCTTGGAGAGGAATTCCTAATCAAATAAGAGTGGAAAGCACACCACGGCTTAGGTTGATGATCACCGAGTATGGTGATAATAATGAAGTCTTGTTTGCGGAAACTGATTTGGGCTCATACAAGCCAGTCAAGCAAGAGGTCCTCATGCTGCAAAGTGTGATTGGGGAAACATCTCTGGAAGGCACGTCCTCCTCCACTGAAGTATTGATTGCAGATGACTCAAGCGATGGTGAGGGGATGTTTGAAAATTTTAGAAATTTTGTGCTGAAGAATGTCAAGCAAAGAATGGAATCAGGGAAGAATGTTTCCATCAGCAGTATGTTAATGCCCAATTGGTGCAGGATCCATGAAGCGTTCCATCCAGAATTCACATGCGCCATGTGCAAAATGGCCATAGAACAAGTTTCAAAGAGAGTTCCATAGGTCTCTTTGGTAGAAGAACTAGAAACAGTAAATGACAGAAAAGACTCCTTGATGGAGGAATGGGTAGAAAGTGAGAAGATTGAGCCCACAATGGAAAAGAATGATCCCAACACTCGTGGCATTCACATAGAAGACCAATTATGGACTCTGAGATTTGATGGGTCAAAGTCTAACAAAGGGAATGGAGCAAGGTTTGAACTCATCAGCCCCAAGGGAGAGGCATATCTAGGTGCTTGCAGGCTCCAGTTCCCTTGCACCAACAATGTTATTGAATATGAATCTTTGATTCATGGGTTAATCCTAGCAATAGATAAAGGTGCCAAGATTGTGCACGCCATTGGGGATTCAAACATAGTAGTCCGCTAGGTAAGAAAACAGTATGCCTGTCATGACAAAAGGTTGGGTCGTTACCGGAACAGAGTATGGGACTTGATCGAAAGCTTCGATGCTTTCAACATCAAGCAGGTGTACAGAGCTAAAAATCCAGTAGCAAATTCCCTCGCACAGGCAGCTAGTTCACTAGAGCCGTTAGAGTTGGAAGGGCTAAAGAATTTCACGGTGGAATTGATCTCCACACCTTCAATTCCAGATAATATAAAGAATTTCCAGGTATTTGATGATGATAAGCAGATTTTGGAATTCTTAACAAACTCAGGAGTATTTGAAGCACAGATTATGGATGAGGAAGAAACCGAGGAAGCAGAATTTGATGCTGAAGAGATCTTAAATTTGAGGACAAATGTCATTTCCAGAGGAATGGTCGAGTTGGAAAGACTCTTTGATCCTGATAAACTGAGTAGAAATCAGGGCACTCAAGGAAATGAATGCGAAACAATCAACTTGGGAACAGATGAACAAATCAAGAATGTATTTGTGGGTAAGGTTTGTACCCCAAAAGAAAGAGAAGGAATAGTGCAGGCATTGAGAGAGTTCTCCAATGTGGTAGCCTGGGGTTACGAGGACTTAAAGAGATACGACACTACCTTGATCACGCACAGAATCCCGTTAAAGCCGGGAAACAAACCATTCAGACAAAAGCAAAGGCCGGTGAACCCGCTGCTAGAACCATTGATATATCAGGAGGTAAGAAAACTCCTCTTTTCTAGAATCATTTTCCCAGTAAGGCACTCAACGTGGGTCGCCAATCTAGTACCCGTCAGGAAGAAAAATGGAGAGATAAGACTGTGTGTTGACTTCCGCAACCTAAACAGAGCGTCTGAGAAAGATAATTATCCCTTGCCCTCACTAGATGAGGTGTTGCAATTTGTGAATGGTTCTCAAATGATGTCCTTCTTGGACGGTTATTCAGGATACAACCAGGTGATGGTTGAAGAAGCAGATAGATTAAAAACAGCTTTCACTACCAAGTGGGGAACTTTTGCTTACAGGAGAATGCCTTTCGGCTTAATCAACGCCGGGGCCACATTTCAACGGGCTATGGACATCACTTTCAGAGACTTAGTTGGGAAATGCATTATTATATACATGGACGACCTTACAGTGTTCTCCAAAAAGAGGGAAGATCATGTTGAAGACTTGAAGAAGATCTTCCAAAGATGCAGAAGATTTGGCATTTCTCTCAATTCAAAAAAATGCGTGTTCGGAGTCACTGAAGGGAAATTGTTGGGACATGTCCTTTCAGAACAGGGCATATCAATTGACCCAGACCGCATTGAGGCAATTTCAAAGATCGGCATGCCAGGGAGTCAAAAAGAATTGAGGTCTTTCTTTGGAAAGATTAATTTTGTGAGAAAGTTTATAACTGGGTTTGCTGAGATTGTCAAACCATTGAATGAGATGCTGAAGAAAGATGCAAAAATAGAATGGACTCCTCAAACAAAGAAGGCGTTCGAGGAAATCAATCAAGCAATAGTAGATGCTCCGGTGCTGGTTAGTCCGGATTATTCAAAGCCATTTTACCTATACTCTTTTGCTTCAGAGCACACATGTGCAGTGGTATTAACCCAGAGGATAGAGGAAAAGGATGAGCATCCAATTGCCTTTATGAGTGCACCGTTGAAGGAAGCAGAATTAAGATACGCCAACGTGGAAAAGCAAGCTTATGCCCTAGTGAAGGCAGCTAAGAAATTCAGGCACTATATCCTAAGGAGCAAAGTCCATGCAATAGTTCCAGATGCCACGGTGAAAACATTGTTAATGCAGAATGAACTAGGAGAAAGAAGAGGTAAGTGGGTCGCCAGCTTGCAAGAATATGACATAGAGATACAACCGATGAAGTTAGTCCGAGGACAAGCATTAGCGCAAACAATTGCAATGGCAGGACCTGGGCTGGTACAACAAACTTATGTGTTACAAGAAGTGTCCCCAGGGGAATGGTTCGACAACACTGTCTATTATCTGTTGAATCACAGATGTCCCTCACATTTGAATCCAGTGCAGAGAAGAGCATTGAGAATGAAAAGCCAGAGGTTCATGCTGCAAGGATTAGTACTCTATAGAAGGAATCACGAAGGGATTTATTTGAGATGTGTAGGAAAAAGAGAAGTTAGACAGCTAATGGAGCACTTCCATGAGAAATTTGGAACAAGTCACGGAGGTGGTTTGGCCATAGCACATCAGATCTCAAGAGCTGGATATTATTGGCCCACGATCTTTAAAGATGCCTATGAACATGTGAAAACTTGCCACGTTTGCCAGATAGCTGCATACAGAGAAAAGAATCCGGCTATGCCCTTACAGCCAGTAGTTGAAGTTAGGCCATTTGCAAAATGGGGATTAGACTTTATTGGAATGATTAATCCGCCTTCCTCGGCACAGCACAGATACATACTGACAGCTACAGATTATTGCACCAAATGGATAGAGGCTCAAGCTCTCAAGCTTTGCACAACAGATGTGGTTATTAAGTTCCTTGAAGAGAATATTATCACAAGATTTGGGTGTCCACACGCTTTGGTGTGCGACAATGGCCCCGCCTTTGCATCATAGAAGTTTTCAAACTGGGCATTTGAATATGGAATCGCATTAAAGTTCTCATCCAACTACTACCTGTAGGGGAATGGACTTGTAGAGTCCACAAATAAGAATTTACTGAACGCTATCAAGAAATGGTTGGATAAGAACCCCAAGGACTGGCACACGCAGCTAAGGTTTGCTTTGTGGGTAGACAGGACCAGAATGAAGAATTCTTTGGGAACATCTCCCTATCACTTGGTATATGAGCAAGATCCAGTCTTCCCAGTACAGTTGAGGATCCCTACTCTTTAGTTCATTCAAGAATATCTCGAGGGTGAGGACAGAGTTCAGGTCCGGCTATCACAGTTGATGCATTTGGAGAAGAAAAGAGATGAAGCATTGGAAAATCTAGCCAAGCATCAAGGAGTCGTGAAAAGATGGTTTGACAAACAGGCCAAGATCAAGGCCTTCAGGATTTCAGACTTAGTCTTGTGTTGGGATAAGGCCCATGAAAGAAAAGGTGATCACGACAAGTTCGATAAATTATGGCTAGGCCCATATAAGATTTCTGAGATCCTAGGAGATAATGCATTCAGATTGAAAGCATTAACAAGAGAGGATATCCCATTGCCTGTCAATGGGCGGTTCCTCAAGCATTATTTCCAAGCGTAGGTTCCCTCCTGGATCCTACTTTGTACATAGTTAGATTAGGTTGCTTTGCTTTCCGCTTTCCCTTTTGGTTTTGGTTTTGGTTTGTTGCCCTCTGGGTTTTTGGTTTTGGTGTTTCTTCCCTTGAGTTGTTCGCTCAAGTGGTTTTGGTTTGGGTTTGGAATGGACATGAATTTTGGGTTCTCTCGTTACGGAAGGGGGTGATAATGTCTTGTCTTTCACAATTTGGTTTACCACCATGGGTTTCGTAAATTTGTGCAAGTCATAGAATGCTGGGGTTGTTTCCCTCTTATCATCATCCGGTCTCGTATAAGCTCGACTCGGAAGATTAATTAGTTGTTGTATCTTAACACATGAGTCTGAGATTATAATGTCCTACCTGTTCAACAAAATACTTTGAGTCATTTTGATTTCTTGGGAGAGGTTATGGAGGTGAAAATCTTACATCTTGCTTCAGCACCATTGCAATTCTCAAACCCATCGGTAGCTTCACTCCTTGCCAACCAATTATGGAATTGACGGAAAATCGAGAGAAAAGAAAATATGCTGAAAGAGAAATATCCAAGGAAAGAAAAATGAAAGAAATATCATACCTAAAATATTGGTTTGGGAATGTACGGATAACTCCACTGGGGCTATGGACGCTTGACTGGCAGTGGAGCAATATTCGTGAGAATTGTAGCGACAACCTCGTCGGGGCTATGGACGCCTGACTGGCAGTGGAGCAATATTCGTGAGAATTGTAGCGACAACCTCGTCGGGGCTATGGACGCCTGACTGGTAGCGAGGCAATGTCCGGGATGCTTTTGAAGTAAAGACATTTATATAGCTTGTCCTAGCGGATCTCGGAAGTCGAGTTGGCTTAGAGGTGAGATGAATGCATATGTTCAAATGATCTCGGATGAAGGTGTTTTGATCCAATATCAGATCCTTCTCCCTTTTTGAGTAAATATCTTTTCTATATGATGGTTAGAGGGGATTGGCCGAGATTTAATCTTAAAGTGTTTTTCAACACTTTCCTGTGGAGTCGCCAGATGTTGTGACCTTTTCACACATCACCCCATCGAAGATGGGGACCCCCCTAATTTTGCTCCATTTTGGTCTTTTGGCTTTGGTTCTCTCTGTCTCTGATCTTTTGCCCTTTCGGGGATGTCCTGTTTGACCTCAATTGAAGTAATTGACAAATTTAGGGTTTCTATCCTTTAGGCCCGTTTGAGGTCAAGATTGAGTTACTAAGGTAAAATCTAAGTGCAACAACACGATCAGAAAGCTCAAGGCAGAATCCCCCTGAAATCTCACTGAAATCTGACAACTTATTATTTTTAGTAAGTACCTAATTTGAGGCTTGTTCCTCAGGATTTCGGGATTCTAACTACTTCAGCACATTCAGGCAACTTCTGAGTGCCTACACATGAAATTTGAACAGATTCAAACAACTGGCTATTTTTAGCAGTTCGGCCTTCGGAGCTATTTTCAGGGCTTCAACATACAATTCTCCAATGAATGACGGGAGAATTGATCTGGGTTTTTCAAGACCTTCGCGATGGTGTAACATGCAAGCTGAGATGGTGACTTTCAGAGTACAGCCTTCTAAGGCTATTTTTAGGGTTCGCATGCAGGAATTTTTAACGTATGTCCGAATATTCCATGTGGGTTTTGCGTGAGCTTCGCAATGATATGACATGCAAGTGGAACGGATCAGTTTTCAGGGACTTACTATTTTTAGCCAATGCCCGCATGTTGACCAGTTTTCTGGGTTTTCTGAGATCCCACGAGCATTGTGACATACAAACTCATCCGACATCCGGTTGATCACTTTCCGGACACTTACTATAAATAGCAGTGTCATCCCAACAACTACCCAACGCCAGCAGTCGGGAGCAGTCAGGAGCAGTCAGGAGCAATCAAGAACAGTCCAGAGCACATTCAAGTTAGATTAGGGTTTCCCTGCCATGTCTAAAAATAGATGAAGCAAAATGCAAAGATGTCAAAACGAAGCACGCCACCATGATCAGCATCTTTCAGGCTACCTACTGGCAAAATTTGAGCACGATCTGAATACTTACTATTTTTAGTAAGTCATCTCATGGCTAAAAATAGCGCGTCATCACCAGAAGCAAGTATGAACAGGTCTCTCACAACATCAAAAGCAATTGGAACAAATTTCAAAGCAAACAGAGATACGGAAATTGATCAATTCTAGGGTTTGCTAAAAATAGCAAATGGCTAAAAATAGCATGTATTATGCCAAATAAGGTGTGAACAGGATAGCAAAACCAAACGGAGGCACAACCACGTCAGCTCCAGTTCAGAACAGGGTGAAATGCAATGAAACCCTAATTTCTCAGAGTTTACTAAAAATAGAAAGCCAAGGTCACCTAGGGCGTTGGAAACTTATAAACGATAGTTGACAGGAAAACACCCTCATATGCACCCAGGAGGAATGAAAGATACAAAAATCTCTAAGTGTGAGATTTCCTTGAGCAAAGATGAAATGTGCCTTCAAGAGG
The DNA here is from genome assembly GCA_007115665.2 of Sequoiadendron giganteum. NCBI lineage: Eukaryota > Viridiplantae > Streptophyta > Pinopsida > Cupressales > Cupressaceae > Sequoiadendron > Sequoiadendron giganteum. The sequence continues at coordinate 495,343,324 of CM021104.1, forward strand.
CATAGAAATTCTTCTAAGGCAAAAAATTTTCCTCCCCATACCCCTAAATGCGCCAAGGGGAGGTGAAAAGTCACCATAGGCGTAATGTTTTCCCTCTCACCATAGCATATGCGCCCAACATGGAAGCTACATAGCCAATATGTGCCTAAAGAAGCTGAAGAGTCACTTGAAATAAGCGGAATTCCCCCTCACACTAGCATGTGCGCCCAACATGGAAGTCTACAAGTCAAAATGCGCTTGAGGAAGGTGAAAGGACACCTAAGGCGTGGAAAGTTTTTCACATATGGTATATGCGCCCAACATGGAAGTAGCCTAGCCCATATGTGCTAGAGGGAGGTGAAGAGTCAAGTCTAGGCATGGGAATTCCTCATGACATCCTCATTTGCGCCCTCAATTTCCTCTTCTTCATGGCATATGCGCCCAAGGTGAAAGTTAAAACGTGGAGTGATGAAGGTGAAATGCGCTTGAAGGTGGAAGTCTATTATGTGAAGTGCGCTCAAGGAAGGTGAAGAGTCACCAGGCGCCAAGAGGGAAATAATGCTAAGGGGGCGTGATTTTTTTTTAAAGACCAAGGATTAATATTTTTCCTCTTCACTATGTAAAATGCGCCTAGTGAGTGGGGACTTGAAGAATGAAAATGGCTAAGTAAGAAAAGAAATGTCTAGGCGTGGAATTGCCTAAGGAATGAGATGGAAGAATAACATGCTATATGCACCCTTCAGAGGGTAGATTTTTTTAAATAATATTTCCTAAGGCATTTTCTAAAAAGGAGAAAATGGGTAATACACCTATAGGTGATGCTAGAATTTCGAGAGTTACAAAGACCTTCAGAGGGAAAATTCTTAAGGGAAAAATCAAGAAAATTTGCTAAGGCCAAGAAGCTTGAAATTGCAGGAGTGGAATACATCCGGAGGGGAAGAAATAAACATTAGCCATTTTTATTATTTTTAAATAATAAAAATTAAAAGTACCCCTTCGTCCGGATACACATGAAAATGGTGGATTCTGGAAGGATTTCTCTTCTGGGTATTAAACATTGGCAATTCAGAAGTGATTCAAGCTTACTCCACGCCATGTCCACATCGTTGCGATGGATATTTTTCCCAATGCCTATTTTAAATAAAATTCCTAAGGCAAAATTGAGAAATTTCTCTAAGGCAAACGAGCAAAATGAACGAAAAGTATTTCGCCAAAGGTTTGAACTAGATAATTTTACCAAAGCAAAGACGAGATCAAATGACTTAGCCAAACAATTCGAATTTGTTCAAGGAAGTAAACGATTTAATATTTAAAAAAAATAAAAAAAATCAAATGCGACGAGGCAGGCCTGTGCAAAGATGATGAATTCATAATTCTAGAAGTTTGAGATTCCGATGCCTCAGATGACAAGTGTTACAATTGGGAAAAGAGAGGGAAAATGAATTTGAAAATTTGCTAAGTATAGCCTCTGCAGGAATTCGACCTGGCTATAAGATTTTAAAATCCTCTTCATTCCTCTCACTAGTTGCTGAATGCAAAAATATTGGCTAAGTGGAAAGTACGAATTCCTGAAGAGGTTGCAGTTGCTGAGGAATTTGAAATTGTGAGAGAGCTGGAGGTTGCTAAGTGCAAATTTGCAGAGGTTGAAGTTGCTGAAGGAGGTGCGACTTAGCTTGCTGAGACTGCAGTTGCTGAGGGTGCGAATTTCCAAGTTGCCAGTTGCTGTAGTTGCTAAAGGCTACATTCGCTGAAAGATCGAATTTGTGAAGGCATTTACAAATTGCTGAAAGTACGTTTCTTCTAAAGAAGAAATTCGAAATACTAGTTTGAGAAAGAGTTGCTGCAAATACAGAAGTTTCACAGCTGAAGTGAACAAGACAGTTGAGGTTTGTAGTTGGAAATGACAGAAGTGTTGCAACCCTTATATTTAAAAATCTGCTAACACCCTCAATGATGGTTGTTTTATTATCTTAAATTTTGCTTTCTAACTCTCTTGCCTTTTTGCAGAATGGCCGAATCAAGCAGAAGAACTGCAGGCAAGAACAACCACACTGAGTCCAGACAAGTTGTGATCAAGAAATTGGGCAAGTCATTCTTGCTAGAATCCAAATTTTCATCAAAGCTCGGTAGGCTAGCTGACATGAATTTGGGCTCATTCAACATGGAAGCATTCAAAAGAAGGATATTGGGGACTGGGGGCCATCACCCATTAGTGACTTCGCATAGTATTGTCAGAAGTGGACTGTATGCAGCTTCCAACTTTCCGCCAGCTTTCCGGTGTCCAGAACTCATCATGGAATGCGCCTACCACTACAACGTAGAACAGAGGACGGTCACTTCGCTAGATGGCAAGGTGCTGGCTAACCTGACACCTGAAGCAATCGGAGAGGCATTTGGGATTCCAGTCCATGAGAAGATGATCTACAAGACAAAGGAAAGAGCTGGAAAGATGTATTCATCCACGACAGACCGATGTGCCGATTTGATAAACACTAGGTGGATGATTAAGCCCAAGCCAACTCGCACAAAATTGCCCAAGCAAATAATCTCAGAAGACTTAAGATAGGAGTTTGGTGATCTCATTATGATGCTGAGTAGAGCTGGAGGATGCCCCCAAGCGTTCATCTTTGAGCCTTGGATGTTTTATTTCGTCAACTTGGTATTAGAAGGAAAAGATTACATGGACTGGGCACTATTGATCAGTGACTGCATTCATGAACAGCTCCGCGGCATGAGGAGAATGAAAACATTTTACATGAGCTCTTACCTTGTCTATATGCTAGCTCGCATGACGAGATATAGGGGAATATCTTACAAGGAACCAATTGGATGCCGTTCCCATCAGTTTAAAATATGAGGCTTGTCCACAGTTGCATCTGACAAGCACAACTAATTACAAGAGGGTCAATGACGCCTTTACAATGCATATCACGAGGACCCTACAACAAAGAACTCATCACAGAATATCGAGGGAAGCGCAAGAAATGATTGAGAAATTCGGATGTTGGTTTATCCAATTTCCAAAATTCACCTACATAAGGCTGCAAGGATTTTCCTCCTATCCATATAGATTGCCTCGGTATCCCACAAACAGGATAGTGATGCTGGAAGTATCTAGGCAACTGATTGCTTACGATAAGATTCAGAAAAAGAAGAAGAAAGGTGGACTTGGATTCCCAATTACCATGGGAAATTCAGATGAAATCTGCCCATCGCTGCAAGCAGCTAGGGAGGCAGAAGCAGAGCTCCAATTCTTTCACCTTTCCTATCACACTAGTAGGCACTACTACGATCCCCACAGGAACATTAGGTGGATATTGATAGAAGAGTTCAGGCACAAGGCCCAGATAGAAGACTTTTGGGCAAGTGCAGTGGACGAGATCGAGATCAGAAAGAGAATGTTCTCTCGGATACCGTTTGTAATGATCAGAGAGTGCGAGATCGTCCCAGTGCCAGATCAGATTGAGGAAGATATAAACGTTGTACAGGCTGACTACGAGACAGTAAGAAACACGCCTCTACCTCTCCCAGATTGGTCGGAGCCAGAGATCACCGACTTGGATACACTTTGTATCCCAGTCTTGACATTTACATGGAGTTGGGTAGAGAGGCACGTCAGCCGACTCAAGGGAAGGTCAATTCCCCTCACGTACAATTTGATGGGAGACAACAGATTACCGACAACTAATCAGAGGAGACGGAATAATCCAATTACAGAGCCTAGAAGAAAGGAGCCAGTTCGACCCGAGCCTGTGATAGTTGAGGAGTCCGTGCATACGCCATCTCGAACACATTCTCCAAGTATGCAAGAGGTATCCCTATTTGCCGATCAGAGGGAGAGATTGGATGTAGAGCAGACAGTGCAAGTGGCGAGTCAGCCACCTTGTAGAGAATCAGTGGGTCAGAGCATCAACATGCCCCAAGAAGATCATTAGCAGGAAAATCAGCAAGAGACAAATGAGGGGACGACTACTGATACTCAATTTCAGTAGGAAATTGAGGCGGCTCTCGAGGATGATGTTACTTCCGATCAGGATGCCCAGAGCTCAGGAGACACTGAGCCTATTGATAATGATGAGCCTCGCCGAAGCGAAGGCAGAAATGAAGTTCATGAGGTAGAGGCCGAGGTGGAGCAGCCTTTTATTATATCAGACACACGACAGGAGGTGTCAGAATGGCTAAGGGATAGGATGAGGCATGATCCTGTAGATGAGACCGATCCCGCAGTTGAAATGGAGGAGTTGTTACAGAGGATCAGTGCACCTCCAGCGAAGAAGAAAGCTAGTAAGTTCTCCAAAATATCCACAGAGGAGGATAGGTCTCGAACTTTGCATATGGCAGTGCCTCGGATATAGTGTGATAGAGATGAGGCCATTCCTAAAAATTATGTTGTGACAACTATGGAACTTGGTCGCCCTACTGGAGCACAAGTAGTAGAGGAGTGTGATAGTTCCTATCGAGCACTCAAGGACAGATTGTCCTATGTCGAGGGCAAATATAAGAAATTGAAAGTAGAGCACAGGATGCTGATTGGCTACGTGCAACACTTGTCTCGTCCTTGTGGGCAAGAGAATCCGGCAATTGAGCTCCCAGCTGAGTTTTCCAGGGAGTCAATCAGTGGTTTAGAGGATCTAAAGAGAATGACGCAACAGGTAGACAAGTGGGTTGCCAACGTCCGTGCAGAAACAAGGAAGTTTATGGAGGATTTTGCACATGCCTATCGGCAAGCCTCCGATATTATGGCTAGGATGGAGGCAATTAACTATGCTTGGGGTGAGGCGCGTATCTATCAGACGAGAGTTGTTCTCCGTTTAGGAGCTTTGATGGGCATACCTCGACAGACTTTGGTTGAGGGAGGTGTTATTCAGCAGGGGGATAGATACGACTTCACCGGGTGGTACTCTTCAGTAGTCACAGGCCGGGGATTCTATGATGCATCACAGGCAGATTCTGTCAGGGTCAGAAAGGCCATGACAAACATCTTGGATGGAATCCTTAACACATTGGAGGCAATCTTTGCCAGGAGGTTGACTTCTGAAGAGATTACTGCGGATGGTTTGAAGAGCAGATTGACGCCATTCTTCTTTGAGGTGAAGACCTTCATGCAGGATGACTTCGAGAACACTGCTACGTTCTCCAGTATCATACAAAACACCCAGGACGCCCTTGTTGCCTGGAAGAAATCATGTGCCCGGCATGGGCAAACAGTCATAGTTTTAGAGTTTCAGTTGGATCACATTCCTCCTATTTCAGATCGAGAGGTTGAGGCAGTATTGTCCAGATTCATCAGATTTGCAGCCAGCGAGAAGGAGAAAGGAAACGCCCTTCTGGATGATGACCTTTTGGAGGAAGACGACGTGCATTGATTGCAGGGTATGGTGCATTGATGAGGAGTGGAGGGCGCATTCATTGCCCCACTCCTCTCGGTGGCGGTTTTTAGGGCAGAAGCCCTAATTAGGGCATGGGTGGTTCAATCTGAGCCCTTTATTGTAATCAGATCTGAACTGTCCACTAATTGAACTCATTATAAAAGGGGCATCCCCCCTCATTTGTAAACAGTTAGAATTAGAATCAGAGATAGATCAGAGCTAGACAGAGATAGAGATTGATAGAAGTTAAAGTAGAGCTAGGAGTTAGCTTAGTTGGAAAGGAAAGAAAGACTTTCCCTTTGAAATTTTTTGCAAAATATTGCTGTGTAAGACTCTCATGATATAAAGATTTCATTGATTGGTGACTTCATTTTGTGTTGTGGGCAATTGACGAGATCTTTTCGTCTTTCCAATTCGAATAGAGTAGAGTAAAGTAGATTTGTTTTCATGCAAGTAGAGTTAATTGTGGAATGTGACATTGGTATGGGCATACCTTCCCGTATCCATACCACTGGCGGACTTGCTGATGGTAAGTCTGCTCCTGCTTGGTCAACTGGAATCGCAGCACTTAACTTCGATTGTGTTTAGTGTGTCCACTTGCTTCGTTGTGAAGGGGTGCACATGGTGAATCTCAATTTGAACATCTCATCCATCCTTTGAAGATTGCACCCGCTTTGTCAGAGTTGTCCGGAGGGGAGACGAAACAAAGTGTGGTTTGAAGACTGTCAAAGCTAATCCTTGCATTCCACCCGTAGAAATAGATTGTAGAATTCCTATCCCTACCTCCTTTAAATTCAGCATTTCCCTGTCCGTTCAAATACCAGAGCATCATAGTCAAAACCCTTCATTTGCTTGAGCATATAAAATCGAACAATTACGTAAGTCCCCTTGGAATACCCAGCATATTCACATCAACCAACTGAGTCTATTCGCAATAAAAGGAACCTTGGAGTCGAACGCATGAACTTTCACACAATCTTAGCATGCGGAACACTTTGATCAAGAGAGAATAGAGTGACCGTTGGACATTTTATTTTGTGCTGGCGTAGTCATAAAACACATGTCAACAGGACCCAGATTGGTGCAACAAACCTATGTGCTACAAGAAGTGTCTCCAGGAGAATGGTACGATGACACTGTCTATTATTTGTTGAATCACAGGTGTCCTTCACATTTGAATCCAGTGCAGAGAAGAGCTTTAAGAATGAAGAGCCAAAGATTTATGCTGCAAGGATTAGTACTCTATAGAAGAAATCATGAGGGAATTTATTTGAGATGTGTAGGAAAAGGAGAAGCTAAGCAGCTAATGGAACACTTCCATGAGAAATTTGGAACAAGTCATGGAGGTGGTTTGGCCACAACACATCAGATTTCAAGAGCCGAATATTATTGGCCCACGCTTTTTAAAGATGCTTACGAACATGTAAAAACTTGCCACATTTGCCAAACAACCGCATACAGAGAGAAGAATCCAGCTATGCCCTTGTAGCCATTGATTGAAGTTAGGCCATTTGCAAAGTGGGGGTTAGATTTTATTGGAATGATTAATCCACCTCCATGGACATAGCACAAGTACATTTTAACAGCTACAGATTATTGCACCAAATGGACGGAGGCTCAAGCTCTCAAGCTTTGCATGACAGATGTGGTTATTAAGTTCCTCGAGGAAAATATCATTACAAGATTTGGATGTCCTCACGCATTGGTGTGTGACAATGGCCCCACTTTTTTATCATTGAAGTTTTCAAACTGGGCATTTAAGTATGGAATTGCATTGAAATTCTCGTCCAATTATTACCTGCAAGGGAATGGACTTGTAGAGTCCACGAATAAGAATTTGTTGAATGCTATCAAGAAACTGCTGGATAAGAATCCCAAAGATTGGCACACGCAGTTAAGGTTTGCTTTGTGGGCAGACAAAACCAGAACGAAGAATTCTTTGGGGACATCTCCTTACCATTTGGTGTATGGGCAAGACCCCGTCTTCCCAGTTTAGTTAAGGATCCCAACTCTTCAGTTCATTCAGGAATATATTGAAGGAGAAGACCGAGTTCAAGTTAGGCTATCCTAGTTGATGCATTTGGAGGAGAAAAGAGATGAAGCATTGGAAAATTTGGCTAAACATCAAGGAGTTGTGAAGAGATGGTTCGATAAGCAGGCCAAGATCAAGGCCTTCAGGATTTCAGATTTAGTTTTATGTTGGGATAAGGCCCACGAAAGAAAAGGTGATCACAACAAGTTCGATAAATTATGGTTGGGCCCATATCAGGTTTCTGAGATCCTAGGAGATAATGCATTCAGATTGAAAGCGTTAACGGGAGAGGATATCCCATTGCCAGTCAATGGACGGTTCCTCAAGCATTATTTCCAAGCGTAGGTTCCCTCTCGGGTCCTACTTTATATATAGTTAGATTAGGTTGTTTTGTTTCCCGCTTTCCCTTTTGGTTTTGGTTTGTTGCCCTTTGGGTTTTGGTTTTGGTGTTTCTTCCCTTGAGTTGTCCGCTCAAGTGGTTTTGGTTTGGGTTTGGAATGGGCATGAATTTTGGGTTTCCCGTTACGGGGGGTGATGATGTCTTTCATTTCACAGTTTGGTCTACTTCCATTGGATCTTCATAAATGCGAATGATATATTGCCAAGGTTGTTTTCCTCTTATCATCATCCGATTTTCGTATAAACTCGACTCAGAAGGTTAATCAGTTATTGTGTCTTAACACATGAGTCAGAGATCATAGTGTCCTATCTGCTCGACAAGCTACTTTGAGTCACTTTGATTTCTTGGGAGAAGTTACGGCGAGTGAAAATTTTACATCTTGCTTCAGCGCCACTGCAATTCTCAAACCCATTGGTAGCTTCATTGCTGGCCAACTAATTATGGAATTGACGAAAAATCAAGAGAAAAAGAAGAAAATATGCTAAAAGAGAAATATTAGAAGAAAGAAAAATGAAAGAAATATCATACTTTGAATATTGGTTTGGGAATATATGGATAACTCCACCGGGGCTATGGACGCCTGACTGGTAGTGGAGCAATATTCATGAGAATTGTAGCGACAACCTCGTCAGGGCTATGGACACCTGACTGGCAGCGAGGCAATGTCCAGGATGCTTTTGAAGCTAAGACACTTATATAACTTGCTGTAGTTAATCTCGAGAGTCAAGATGGTTTAGAGATGAGATAAATGCATTTGTTCAAAGGATCTCGGGTGAAGGTGTTTTGATCCAACATCGGATTCTTCTCCCCTTTTTGAGTAAGTATCCTTTATGTATGATGGTTAGAGGGGATTGGCCAAGGATCAATATTAAATTGTTTTTCAACACTTTCCCGTGGAGTCGCCAGATGTTGTGACCTTTTCACACATCACCCCATCCAAGACGGGGACTCCCTAATTTTTGCTCCATTCTGGTCTTTTGGCTTTGGTTCTATCTCTCTCTGGTCTTTTGTCTCTCCGGGGATGTCCCGTCATTTGACCTAAGTTGAAATGTAGCTAAGTCTGTGAAATTAGGGTTTCTATCCTTTAGGCTTGTTTGAGGTCGAATAGAGTTATCAAGGTAAAATCTGACTGCAGTAGTACAGTCAAAAGGCTCAAGACAGGATCCCACTAAAATCTTACTGAAATCTGACAACTTACTATTTTTAGTAAGTACCTAATATGGAGGCCTTTTCCTCAGGATTTCGGGATTCTAACTACTTCAACACATCTAGGCAACTTTAGGGTGCCTACACATGAAATTTGAACAGGTTCAGACAACTGGCTATTTTTAGGATTTAGGCATATGATTTTCCACTACGTGATTGGAGAATGGATTTGGGTTTTTCGAGACCTTCACGGTGGTATAACATGCAAATCGAGACGGTGACTTTCAATGGTACAATCTTCAGAGACTATTTTTAGGGTTTGTATATAGAGATTTTGAGTGCATGTCCGAATATTCCTTATGGGTTTTGCGAGAGCTTCGTAGTGATGTGACATGCAAGCAGAATGGATTAGTTTTCAAGGACTTACTATTTTTAGCCAGTGCTCGCATGTTGACCAGTTTTCTGGGTTTTTCTGGGTTTTTTGAGATCCCATGGGCACTGTGACATGCAAACTCATCTGACATCAGATAGACCACTTTCTGGACACTTACTATAAATAGCAATTTCACTCAACACTTTAGTCCAACAAGCAGACGATAGGCAACAGAAATCGAGCCAAGGTGGAAACAGCTCGGGGCACATGCAAGTCAGATTAGGGTTTCCACTGCTATGCCTAAAAATAGATGGAATGGAATACAGAGTTGTCAAAATGAAGCACGCTACTAGGATCAACACCTTTCAGGATGCCTACTGGCAAAATTTGAGCACGATCTGAATACTTACTATTTTTAGTAAGTCACCTCATGGCTATAAATAGCACGTTTGTGCCAGAGGCAAGTCTCAACAGGACACTTAAGTCATCAAGATCAGGTGAGGCAAATTTTAGGTCAAACGGAGCTACAAAGATTGATCAATTTTAGGGTTTGCTAAAAATAGCAAATGGCTAAAAATAGCATACCAGTGTGGACAAGGGGTATAAACAAGGTGGCAAGGTCAGTGGAAGCACAACCATGCATGCTTCAACTCAGAACAGATAAAATGCAAGGAAACCCTAATTTCTCCGAATTTGCTAAAAATAGAAGGCCAAGGTGTGGCTAGGGCATTGGGAACTCATAGATAAAAACTGGCTTGACCAATCATGAAATACGCCCAGGAGGTGAAGAGGTTGAAAAATCTCTAAATATTGAAAATTCTTCCTTCATATGTGAAATGCGGCCATGGCATAGAGAAAATTGATAAAAATTTCTAAGTGTAAAAAATTCCTTCACACTAGGCAAAATGCGCCCTCAAAGGTCAAATGCGCCCACAAAGAGTGAAGGCATAGCAAAAAATCGCTAAGGCATGGAAATTCCTTCATGCTACCCCATATGCGCCCTCACTTGGAAGATGACTAGGAGAAATGCGCTTGAGAGTGGAAGGGGCCATGTTAAAATGAGCCCAAGGGAGATGAAAGGTCACTAAGGCGTGGGAAATTCCTCCCCACCCCTTCAAATGTGCCCACAAGTTCCTCTTACCCATGGCAAATGCGCCCAAGGTGGGCACATAAGGAAAAGCGTGGATAAGGTAAGGGGAAAATGCGCTAAGGCAAAGAAAGTTTCCTCACCATAGGTGAAATGCACCCATGGGTTCCCTCTTCACATGCCATTTGCACCCAAGGGAGATGAAAGGTCACTAAGACGTGGTGGTAATTCCTCCCCGCCCCTTCAAATGCGCCTACAAGTGGAAGTGGTATAGGTGATATGCGCCCTTGTGAGGTTAAATAAAGTGTAAGCTTCTAGGCGTGAAAGTGCCTAAGGGATAAAGGTAAAAATTGATGCATGAAATGAAATGCGCCCTTCATGGGTAATTTAAAATATAAAATTTTCCCAAGGCAAAAAATTGCTAGCGTGTGGAAAGGAAAGTGGAAGTTCATATGCCCAAATGCGCCCCCCATGGGTGATGTAAAATTTTTATTATTTTCTAAGGGTAAGAAATACGCCTAAGGAAGAGGTGAATTTGGGAATTTTCAAGAACAAGATGAAATGCGCCTAGAGCTAGACAGCAGGAAATTTTCAAGAAAATCACAGAAAGCGGCAAGGCAAAGAAATTGAGGATTGCAGGTGTGGAAGGCATCCAAAGTGAAAACGAATGAACCTTAGCCATTTTATTATTTTAAAATAATAAAAATTAAATGTACCCCTTCAGTCGGATACACATGAAAACAAGAAGTTCTGAAGGGAATTTTCTTCTGGGTATTGAACGTTTGCAATTCAGAGGTGATCTAAACTTGCTCCACGCCTTGCTTGTGTCATTGTGACAAATAATTTTTCCCGGTGCTTGTTTTGATAAATTCCTAAGGCAAGTTCAAGAAATTTCTCTAAGGCAAATGAGGGATATGTCTTCACGAAGTGTTTTGCTTGAGAATTGAAGTGGATTAAGTCTACTGAATCAAGCATGAAATCAAATAACTTAGCCAGATGAGTTAAAATTGTTCAAAGAGGTAACTGATTTAATATTTTAAAAATACGAATATGATGAAGTAGGCCTATGCATGAATGATGAAATTTCGAAATTCTAGAAGTCCAAGATTCCGATGCTCTCAAGTGTTGCAACTGGCCAAAGGGGGAAAATGGAATTCGAAAATGTGCTAAGTATAGCCTCTCCTGGATTTCGACCTAGCTATAATATTCTAAGTCCTTTTCATATCTTTCACAAGTTGTTGAATGCAAAGCACTCTCTGGGGCTGAAGTACGAATTTGCAAAGAAATTTCTAAGTTGCTGAAAGGTATGAGTGTGCAAACAAAGAGATTGAATTGATAGAGGCGTGGCTATGCGAAGTTTGAGGATTGAAGCTGTTGAAGGGCGAACTTCTAAGTCCCAGGTTGAGTTGCTGAGAGGTACGATTTGAGGAGAAGCTTCTTAAATTGTTGAAGTGCGACTTGAGTTAAAAAGGTGAAGTTGTTGAGAAGTATGAAGTCGCAAACAAAGATCTCAAATTGCTGAATGATGAAGTGTGAATTTACAAAACTGCTGTGAAGTACGAATTTAAGAAGAGAAAGTGAGTTGCTGAAAGTACAGTTTTTAGAAGAGGGGTGCAAACTTGTGAGAAAATTTCAGATTTGCTAAAAGTAAATTGCTGCAAGCAGACATTCCCAAGCATCTGACATTGTGTTGCTGCAACTAGAGAAACTTCTAAAAATGTTGAAGTAAACAGGCACAGTTGAGGTTTGCAGCTGAAAGTGACATAGTGTTGTAGCCTTTTTATTTAAAAATCTGTTGGCACCCTCAAAAGTGATATATTATTGTTATAAAATCTTGTTTTCTAATAACTTTCTTGCCTTTTTGCAGAATGGATGAATCAAACAGAAGAGTTGCAGGCAGAGGAAACCACGCTGAATCCACAAGAGCAAACAAATCAAGACAGGCAGTGATAAAGAAATTGAGCAAATCTTTCTTGCCAGAATCAAAATTTTCTTCAAAGTTGGGCAAACTGGCTGACACAAACATTGGCTCATTCAACTTGGAGACATTCAGGAGAAGAATAATGGGGACTGGAGGTCATCACCCATCGGTTACTTCACATAATATTGTAAGGAGCGGACTCTATGCAGTTGCCAGTTTTCTTCTAGCCATCCGGTGTCCAAAGCTAATCATGGAATGCGCCAACTACTACTACAACTCAGAGCAGAGGACTATCATTTCGCCAGATGGCAAGATATTGGCTAACCTGACACCAGAAGCAATTAGAGAAGCATTCAGAATACCGGTCCATGAGAAGATGATTTATAAAACAAGGGAGAGGGCTGAAAAGATGTACTCATCCACGTTTGACTGGTGTGCTGATTTGATAAATACCAGGTGGATGAACAAGCCCAAGCCAACTTGCACAATATTGCCCAAACAGATAATCTCAGAAGATTTAAGGCAGGAATTTTGTGACTTAATAATGATGCTGAGCAGAGTTGGAGGATGCCCCCAAGTGTTCATCTTTGAACCTTGGATGTTTTATTATGTCAACTTGGTGCTGGAAGGCAAGGATTACGTGGACTGGGCATTGATGATCAGTGACAACATACATGAGCAACTCCGTGGTTTGAGGAGAACAAAAACATTTTACATGAGCTCTTACATTGTCTACATGCTAGCCCGAATGACGAAGTACAGAGAAATTTCATATAAAGAACCAATTGGGTGTGGCTCCCATCAGTTTAAAATACATGAGGCTTGTCCGCAGTTGCATTTGACAAGCACCACCAACTACAAAAGGGTCAATGACGCCTTCACCATGCACATAACGAGGACCTTGCAGCAAAGGACTCACTACAAATTATCTAGAGAGGTGCAGGAGCTGATTGAGAAGTTCGGATGTTGGTTTATCCAATTTCCGAAGTTCACTTACATAAGGCTGCAAGGATTTTCCTCCTATCCTTAAAAATTGCGCCGGTATCCCACAAACATAATAGTGATGCTGGAGATATCTAGGCAACTTATTGCCTATGATAAGATTCAAAAGAAGAAGAAGAAAGTTGGACTTGGATTCCCAGTTACCATGGGGAATTCTGACGAGATCTGCCCATCACTTCAAACAGCAAGGGAGGCAGAAAACGAACTCCAATTCTTCCACCTTTCCTACCATACCAACAGGCAACACTACGATCCCCACAGGAACATTAGATGGATATTGTCTGAGGAATTCAGGCACAAAGCGTAGATTGAAGACTTTTGAGCAAGTGCAGTGGATGAGATCAAGGTTAGGAGGAGAATGTTTTCTCGGATACCGTTGGTGATGATCAGGGAGTGCGAGATTGTCCCAATGCCAGACCAAATTGAAGAAGACATAAATAATGTACAAGCTGATTACGAAACCGTGAGGGATACACCTTTATCACTCCCGGATTGGTCAGAGCCAGAGATTACCGACTTGGATACACTTTGTATTCTAGTCTTAACATTTACACGGAGTTGGGTAGAGTGGCATGTGAGCTGATTGAAGGGCAGATCAATTCCCCTCACATACAATTTGATGGGAGATCACAGATCACCGATAGCTAGATAGAGAAGACAGGTTGATCAAACTCCAGAGCCACGAGGAAAAGAGCCAGTTCGACCTGAGCCTCTAAGAGTTGAGGAATCCGTGCATACACCATCATGGGCACAATCTCCGAGTTTGTAAGAAGTGTCACTGTATGGTGATCAGAGAGAAAGGTTGAATGCAGAGCAGGCAGTGCAAGTGGCAAGCCAGCCACCTCATAGAGAGTTAGTGGGCCAACGCATCAACATGCCTAGGGAAGAGAATCAACAAGAGACAAATGAGGGGATGGCCACTGATACTCAGTTTTAGCAGGAGATTGAGGCAGCTCTTGGGGATGATGCTACTTCAGATCAGGATGCCCAGAGCTTAGGAGATACTGAGCCAATTGCTGATGATGAGCCTCGTCAGAACAAAGGCATGGAGGAAGTCCGTGAGGTAGAGGCCGAGGTTGAGCAGCCTTTTGTTATCTCAGATACGTGGCAGGAGGTGCCATACTGGCTGAGGGACAGGATGAGACATGATCCTGTGGACGAGACTGATCCTGCAGCTGAGATGGAAGAATTATTGAGGAGGATCAGTGCACCTCCAACAACGAAGAAGGCCAGGAAATTCTCCAAAGTATCAACAGATGAGGATGGCTCTCGAATATTACATTTAGCAATGCCTAGAGTGGAGTGTGATCGGGATGAGGCCATCCCAGAAAATTATGTGATTACAACTGTGGATCTTGGCCGCCCTACTGGAGCACAAGTGGTTGAGGAGTGCGATAATTCATATCAGGCACTCAAGGATAGGTTGTCCTATATTGAGGGCAAGTATAAGAAATTGAAGGTGGAGCACAAAACACTGATTGGCTATGTGCAACACTTGTCCCGTCCTTGTGGGCAAGAAAATCCGGTGATTGAGCTTCCAGCTGAATTCTCCAGGGAGTCAATCACTGGCTTAGAAGATTTGAAAAGAATGGCATAGCAGGCAGACAAGTGGGTTGCCAACGTTCGTGTTCAAACAAAGAAGTTTATGGTGGACCTTGCACATGCCTATCGACAAGCCTCCGATATTATGGCAAGAATGGATGCTGTTAACCATGCTTGGGGTGAAGCTCATATCTATCAGACGAGAGTTGTTCTCCGTTTAGGGGATTTGATGAACACACCTCTATAGATTTTGGTCAAGGGAGGTGTGATTCAGGAGGGGGATAGATATGACTTTGCCAGATGGTACTCTTTAGTGGTTACAGGCCGAGGGTTCTACGATGCATCACAGACGGATTCTGTCAGGGTCAGTAAGGCCATGACAAATATCTTTGATGGGGTCCTCAATACGTTGGAGGCCATCTTTGCTAGGAGGCTGACTTCTGAAGAGGTGACCGCAGATGGTTTGAGGAACAGATTAACACCATTCTTTTTTGAAGTGAAGACCTTCACCCAGGATGATTTTGAGAACACTTCTACGTTCTCCAGTATTATTCAGAACACCCAGGACACCCTTGTTGCCTAGAAAAAATCTTGTGCCCGGCATGGGCAAACAGTTACAGTGTTAGAGTTTCAGTTGGATCACATTCCTCCCATTTCGGATCAGGAACTTGAAACAGTATTGGCCAAATTCATTAGGTTTGTAGCTAGCGAAAAGGAGAAAGGAAACCCCTTCTGGATGATGATCTTCTGGAAGGAGATGATGTGCATTGATTGCAGATAGTGGTTCTGCAGAGGAGTGGAGAATCTCCAACACATTCATTGCCCCACTCCTCTCAGTGGCGGTTTTTAGGGCTAGAACCCTAATCAGGGCTTAGGTGGCTCAATCTGGGCCTTCCATTGTATTTGAATCTAAGCCGTCCACTAGACTGGGCTTGATATAAAAGGGGTATCCCCCCTCATTTGTAATATATTATATAGCAGAGATAGAATAGAGATAGATCAGAGTTAGACATAATTGGAGATAGAAGTTAGAGAGTAGAGCTAGGAGTTAGCTTAGTTTGAAAAGGAAAGAAAAGCTTTCCCTTTGAAGGTTTTTGTAAAAGGTTGTTGTGTAAGACTCTCATGATATAAATATTTTCATTGATTGGTGATTCTTTCTTTTGTTGTGAGTAGTTGACAAGACTTTTTCCTCTTTCCGATTCAAGTAGATTAGAGTAAAGTAGACTTTGTGTTATGCATTTAGTTGTTAATTGTGGAGTGTGGGGTTTGGTTTGGACAAATCTTCCTTTATGCATACCACTAGCGGGCTTGCTGATGGTAGGCCTGCCTTGCGTGGTCAATTGGAATATCGATACCTAACTTCGGTTGTGATTCGTGTGTTCACTTGCATCGTTGTGATGGGGTGCATATGTTGAATCATAATTTGAATATCTTACTCATCCTTTGAAAATTGCACCAACTTTGTCAGAGTTGTCCGAAGGGAGGCGAAACAAAGTCTGGTTTGAAGATTGTCGAAGTCTGTCCTCGCATTCCACCCTTTAGAAATAGATTGTAGACTTCCTACCCCTATTCCCTTTAAATTTAGCATTTCCCGGTTAGTTTAGATATCAGAGCATCACAGTCAAAATCTTTCATCTGCTTCACTTAGTTGAACACTTAAGTAAGTCCCCTTGGAATACCCAACATATTCACATCAACCAACTGAGTCTATTTGCAATAACAGGAACCTTGGAGTTGAATGCATGAACTTTCACGCAATCTTAGCATGCAAAATACTTTGATCAAGAGAGAATAGATTGACCGTTGGACATTTTATTCTGTGTTGGTGTTGTCATTAAACACATGTCAACACTACCCTCTGATGTATTGGCTGGGTTGGCACCTCTCTCCTTTTTTCCACAGCTTGGGCCACCTGCTTTCCTTTTCTTGTTGATGGTGGCCTTTGATCGCCCATCAGGTTATAAGTAAGAGAAATTGACCTGCTCTTAAGCTGGCTCACGTGCCTTTCAACCCAACTCCTTGTGAAAGTCAACACCGGAATGGAAAGTGTAGCCAAATCCGTGATTTTAGGCTCAGACCAATCTGGTGGTGGGACCGATGTGTTTCTCATTGTCTCAAAGTTAGGCTGTATGACATTGACGTCCTCATCCACCTGATCCGGAACCGAAATGACTTCACATTCTCTAATTAATTTGAGGGGTAGCCTGGTGAACATTCTCCTCCTTATCTCGGCATCATCAACCGCATTCGCCCATAAATCTTTGATATCAGCCCTGTGCCTATATTCTACATTTTGCACCACCTGGATGTTGTTATAGGGATCGAAATATTTTCTGCCAGTATGATATGTGAGGTGAAAGAATTGCATCTCGTCTTCAGGTTCTCGAGGTGCCTGCAAGGAAGGACATACTTCACTTGAATTCCCCATGGCGATAGGGAAGTCCAGTCCCTTCTTCCTCTTCTTCTTCTGAATTTTATCGTAGGCAATGAGTTGCCTAGATAGTTCTAGCATTATTATTCGATCGGTGGGGTACCTCGGTAGTCAGTATGGATATGAGGTGAACCCCTGCAGCCTGCTGTATGTAAATTTTGGAAATTGGGAGCCAATATCAATACTCTTCAATCAATGCCTGTGCTTCCTTTGAAATTCTTTGCTGAAGAGTCCTTGCAATGTGCATCGTGAATGCATCATTCACCTGCGTGTAGTTGGCAGTGTTGGTTAAATGTAGTTGCGAGCAAGCCTCGTGGATCTTGAACTGTTCAGGGCCACATCCGATTGGCTCCTTGTATGTTATTCCCCAGTACTTGGTCATTCAAGCCAACATGTACATCACGTACGAGCTCATGTAGAAATTCTTTGTTCTCCTCAAGCTCCTGAACTACTCATCTATGTTGTCGCTTATCATTTTGGCCCAATCAACACATTCTTTTCCTTCCAATATGATCCCAATGTAGTAAAACATCCAAGGCTTGAAGATGTAGGCTTGTGGACTTCCGTTCACCCAGCTAAGCATCATTATGAGATTACAATACTAATGTTTCACATCTTCAACAATAATTTGCTTCGGGAGCCTGGTGCGGGGAGGTTTAGGTCTCTGCATCCAGACTGTATTGATGACGCCAACACATCTCTCGAAGGTGGAGGAATACATTTGATCAGCTCTATCCTTCGTTCTATACAGCATCCTCTCGGAAGTGGGAATCCCGAATGCTTCCTCAATAGCATCAGGTGTGAAGTTGGTGAACAACCTTCCATCTGGAGAAACGATAGTCCTTCGTTTTGGTTTGTAACAGTTCGCGCACTCCATGATCAACTCCGGACATTGTATTGCTGGCGGAAAACTAGTAGCTGCATAGATCCCACTTTTCATTATCTGATGTGCTGTGACTGATGGTGGATGACCTCCCAGCCTGTACATTCTCGCTCTGAGTGCACCTAGATTAAATGAACCAAGGTTGGTATCATTTAATCTTGCCAACTTTGAAGTAAATTTAGACTCTGGAAGAAAAGGCTTGGCAAGCTTCTTGATTACTGCCTGCTGGGACGCACTTGCTTTTCCGGCTTCAATATTTGCAGCTTTGCCTACAACCCTGCTTGTTTCTACAACATCCCTTCTTGCTTTAGCCATCTGCAAAATAAAATAAAATAAGTTAGATTTCAGACTTTAGAAAAATAAAATAACCTCGAGATGGCTGCAATATGGAGTTAGCTTTGAAACCAATATCTCTCAGCATAAACTTTTCTAACTCCAAACCTCAAACTTCTAAATCCTCCGAGCTTAAAAAAGAATTTTCAACAATGTGACCTCTGGCCTCTTGGAAGAAATTCGCACCAACTGGCAACTTTCAGCAAGAAAATAATTTCCTCAGCATAAAATTTCGAACCTTTTGCTTCAGCTTCTCAACTTTCAGCTCTTAACTCTCAGCAGCTAGAAAAATAATAATCTCTACAACATAGAATTTCGAAGATTTCACTTCAGCCTCTTGACTTTCAGCACTTCGAAAAATAAAAACTCTCCAGCAACTCCAAGAATTCGATTCTCAGCACTTGGAAAATAGAACTTCAGCTCAACTTTCAGCAAATTCAAAATTTCGATTCTCTCAACTTCGCAAAGAAAATTCTTCTCAGTTCCTCAACTTTGAATGGTTAGAAGAAATGAGAAACTCTGTTGCTTAAATAATTTCTCTCAGAGAATCTTGCTAATTTGTGCCGGAGCCATTTTTAGCACTTTCATTAATTCCCCATTCCTTCCACTTAGAAATCTTCCAATTTTGGCGAAGGGGCGAGTTGTCAGCCAGTTGTCATAGCTTTTTCCATTAATGAAGATTCTTTCCTCTGCGAAATTCAAAATTTTCCCTCCAATCTGCTAGTTAACTGTCGTTGGTTAAATCACTCGCGAGAAAATCACTTTGATTTATTTTGAAAATTCCATTTTAATTTCTCGCACGTTTAATTAAATTCAACTCATAAAATTTCATGGGGAAATTAGATTAATTTCCAACCCGTTAAAATATCCATCATTTAAATCATTAACTTCATGATATTTGCCTTGGACAATTTAAATCCCATCTTTAAAATATTCAACCTTGATGATTTAAAATCACCTGCCAAATCAATCCACCCTTTTGAAATTTGATTTCCCTTAGAAAAATAATCCAGGCGTCTTAGAAAATATTTCCCTTTGAAAATAAAAATTTCCCTTAGGAAAATAATTCCAAATTTCATTAACTCATGGGTGCATTTTAAAGGGGTTCATTTAATTTTTTAGCTTGACTCATGGAAAAATATTCATTAATGTTTGATCTTACCCCTTTTGAAATATTTCATTGCCTTGGGTTCTCATTCCATGCCTTAGGAAAATTTTAAATCCATCCATCTTTGAGGGCGCACATTATCTAGTGAAATTTTATTCCGCTTAGGAAAATTTCTTTATCTCACTTTCTAGGCGCATTTTACCTAGTGGAGTGTTATTTTCCCACACTTAGAAATAAATTCAAGTCATTTCTTTTCTTGGGCATATTTCTATCATTCATATTTGACTTGGGCGCATTTTAAGTACCCCACTTTAAGTTTTCATGCCTTAGCCGATTTCACATTCCCATTCACCTTGAGGGCACATTAACCTCTTTGAGCTTTTATTTCCCACGACTTAGGAAATTTCTTTTCATCTTCACTCTGGCTTGGGCGCATTTTACCTAGGGAGCTTTCATTTCTTTTATCTTCGCCAGGCATTAGAAATATTTCAAGACATCTTCATAATGGGCACATTTTGATGGGCCCACTTCTGGTTTCCATGCCTTAGCATTTTATAGTCTCCCCCCTCAAGGTGGGCGCGTTTTGCCCCTTGCACTTTTGTTTTTGCTTTGGAAATTTTTTCAAACACTTAGGATTTTGCTTGAGGGCGCTTTTAGCATGTGCTACTTTCATCTTGTGCCTTAGAAAATTTTCAAGTCCTCAACTCAACCTGGGCGCATTTTGCCCTCTCAACTTTAATTTTTAATGCCTTAGCATATTTCTTCTTGGCATCATCTCCTTGGGCGCATTTTAGAGGGTCCACTTTTGTTTTCATGCCTTAGGAAATTTTTCCCATCTTCATTCCAAGCAAGGGCACATTTGACCCCTCATGCTTCTATTTCGTGCCTTAGAAATATTTCCAAGTCCTCATTCCACTTGAGCGCATTTGGAAGGTCTTCATTCCATGTTAGGGTGCATTTTACCTAGGGAGCTTTCATTTCCCACGCCTTAGCATCTCCTTGCCTCTTGAGCGCATTTTACATGTGCTACTTTTATTTTCATACTTAGGCGTTTTTGCCAACCCCTTAACTCATCTTGGGCACATTTTGATGCTCCTACTTCCATCCAAGGGCACAAATGGCATGTGTTGCTCCTATTCCGTGCCTTAGAAACTTTTGAGGTGGCCTTCATAAAGTGGGCGCATTTGGCATGTTGACCTTCCACTTGAGGGCGCAAATGAGGGCGTTGAGTTTTGTTTCATGCCTTAGCCTATTTTTCACCAAACAACATCCTCCTTTGGGCGCATTTCACCTAGCCTACTTCCATTTTCACGCCTTAGCAATTTTCTCAAGGCTTTCACTACCCTCTTCAAGGTGAGGGCGTATTTTGATGTGCAAGCCTTTACTTTAAAACACTTAGGATTTTGCATGCCACTATCTCAACCTTGGGTGCATTTTGCCTGTGCTACTTTCATTTCTCATGAGTGCGCCTTTTGAAGGTGAAGTTTGATTTTACACTTGAAAAGTTTTGACCTCTTTAGCCTCCTATCACCTTTTATTTTTAGTAAGTCTCTGATTTTCTGATTTCCACAACTCCGTTTAGCCTGAAATTTTCATCATGTGATCCTCGTTGCCTAGTGAACCTATTTACACCTGCCCCTCGTGCTGACCTGCTATTTATAGCCAAGTTCTGGAGACGACTTACTATAAATAGTAAGTGCTCGGATTGCGCCCAAATTTTACCAATGGATTGCTTGAAGGATGCTGATCGTGATGGGATATCTTCGTTTTTTGAAATTTTGGCTTTTTACCCCTCTTTTTAGGCACCAAAGTAGGAAACCCTAATATGACTTGCATGTGCCTCAAATGACCACCCTTTGACTTGATATTCGCTACATGCTGCTCTGTTCATGATACTGAAGTGTTGGGTGGTTGCTGGAGTAAACTTGCTATTTACAGTAAGTGCTTGAAAAGTGATCAATCAACTGTCAGATGGGTTTGCATGTCACACTACCAGAGAGATCTAAGAAAACCCAGAAAATCCAATGAACTGGTTTGCATACGAATACTGGCTAAAAATAGTAAGTTCCTGAAAAATGATCAATTTTGCTTGCATGTCACATCGTTGCGAAGCTCTCGAAAAACCCATAAAGAATATCCTGACATGCATTGAAAAACTCTGCATGCAAACCCTAAAAATAGCCATTGAAGCCTAAACTGTTGAGAGTCTTCATCTCGATTTGCATATAACATCACCGCGAAGGTCTTGAAAAACCCAGAAATATTCTCCAAACATGCATTGAAAAGGCACACATGCACACCTTGAAAATGGCCCTTGAAGCCCAGAACTGCTAAAAATAACAAGTTGTCAGAATCTGTTCAAATTTTGCGTGCAAGTATCTTTAAGTTACTTGAATGTGATGGAATAGTTTGAATTCAAAAATCCTGATAAAAAGATCCCAAATTGAGTACTTACTAAAAATAGTAAGTTGTCAGAACTCAGTGAAAATTTAGGGGGACTCTACCTGAAGCACTGTGATCGTAGTATTAAGCTTAGATGTCAATTAGCCAACTCAATTTAACCTCCAATAAGCCTGAAGAATGAAAAACCTTAATTTCACAGACTTAGCCAAAATTCCAAATTAGGTCAAAGATAGGGACATCCTCGGAAAGACCGTGAGGAATAGAGAGAGAGAGGGAGACGCAAAACAACCCAAAACCAAAGGATCAGAATGGATTAAAAATAAGGGGGGACCCATTTTGAATGGGGTGATGTGTGGAAAGGTCACAACACTACCTCCTCAAGATAAATAGAGCATGAGGGCGTAGGAGCGAAATGGATGGGTTGGATCACTTGAATCCACCATCTCTGTAGAATATGACCGAGGCTTTGAACTCTCGGATATATGCCAAGATAAGGTTCGACACAAGTAAACACTCGTTACGGTAAACTGGATCTGAGACTTGCCAAGGAGGAGGAACCCCTGTTCGAGGTATAGGCTTGGAATAAGCTTATTGGAAACAACAAAGTACGATGATTCGGCTAACATGATTCCTGAGGAGGTGACGTCACCTGTCAAAAGTGTAGGCTAAAAGACAACTCATTAAACATCACACGATAATGATTGATAACAAAATATCCAAGGAGGTGATGACACCTATCCGAGGAGGAGATTGAAACAATACACTATTGAAAACAAGACTTTGAAAGAACTCAAGTATTTAGATCAAGCAAGTATGTGCCATCTGATTTATTTCTTTAAGCTTCTCCAAAGAATTACAAAGGTTGGGACAGCAAAGACACGAAATCATGCACAATTACGATCAACCAAAAAACTCTCATCCAAGAGTGAACAAATATGAACAAGCTAACTCTGACAACAATGGCGCAGCAATTTTGCTTAGCAAATAAAGGTTAAACAAATAATGAGCCCAAGGCTCTTATTTATAGAAACTCAAAGGAGTAGGCAACCCTAAAATCTCTTTGAGTTAACAATCAGTTCTTGCCAATCAGCAAGATTTATTCCTATGTTTAAAAGTAGGTGAACAAGCAGTTAACTGAAAATCTACTTCAGTTAACTGAAACTAAACAAAAGTCAAATTGAGAGTCTGCCTCAGTTGACTGATAGCTAACTAAAAGTGAACTAAAATTACAAATGTGTCTCCAAAATAGACATCTACCTTCAAAGGAGATTTGAGATCCACAAATCGTGGGAGTCAATTAGACATCCTAGATCAGTGGGATTTGACATGCATGATCTGTGGAGATCTGAAGTCAACTTGGAAAGGGGCGTCAAGTTTACTTCAGTCATACTTATTACTATTTTGGAGGGTAGGACATCCTTCTTGAGGTGTTTGACACCTCATCATCATTGGTCAACGGTGCTTTTGTTCATTCGCTGATTTCTTCATATAGAGGCCATTACATGTCTGTCAATTGTCAGCTTATCACTTGTCAACAACTTGATATATGCATCTCCTCCATTCTGCTTCCCTTAGAAGGGTTACTCCTTTTTGTTTTGTCTATGTTTCCACTTTGACGTGGAAGGTAGTGTAGTATTAACCGATGGTGGCTCTGTGTTGGGAATGACTACCTTCCGTGTTCTATTGCAGCTTTGACATTTTCCTTGATCTTTCTCAATGGAAAAGTGTTGTATGATGAAACCGCGAAGCTTGATGATGAAACCGCAAAGTTTGACCACGATCACTCCAACCATGAGAAATGCACATGAACTTGTTGCATGTGTAAAATTCCAACGGTTACAATCCTCTAAACTGGCCTTGGAAGGCAATTAGATATACGAGGTGAAACCATTATGGAACCTATGGACTTGTGTCTATGCTTGTCACTCTGTTCAGATTGACCTCTAGGTGTGGCCGACGCAGATTGGTGCCAATCATTTTCAAAAAATCATGGAGTACGACCATTTTGGTCTTGTATTCGTCTTGGGAGAACTGCGTTTTGCAAACCTTGAAGATTGACTGTGCACACGATGCTGTTCGGACAACTTTTTTTAGAACTGCTAAAAATAGCCTTGCCAGGGGTAATTTTTACGAAAAATTCTGAGACATGGGTTTTATTGAGAATAATTTTCTAAACAAACCTAGATTGTCAGAAATTCGAAAAAACGTGTTTTTTTATGACATGCAAGAGCCCTTTCGTGGCAGTTGTAGCGAGGCACCGGAAAGTGATTTTTCTCGGAAAAATCCAACACATGGGTTTTGTTCGTGCTTCAGAGCTGAACAAACCCAGTTTGTTTGTTTTTCAAAATTATGAATTTTTCTGGAAACCCTAAAAAATAGGGGCAACAAGGCTACTTTTTTTGGAAAAATCCAACATGTGGGTTTTGTTGAAAAAGCTGTGTTGATCATACCCAGTTGGCCAGATCTGTGATTATCTACTGCTTTCTCGGACATGCAAGAATCTTAGACAAAAATAGAGGAAGTAGGCAAAAGGTGGATTGGAAGTTATCGGCTGTCAATCTAGAAGAATTGTGCCTTTTGATGTAAACTCTAATAAATAGTCCCTCTGTGCAATAGATCTTCAAAAATATGAAGAATGGTGAAAACCCCTCTGTCAAATCTTCAAAAATGTTGGAGAAGAAAAATATTTGTGCTTGAGCTCCTCAACCTGCAAAGAAATAATGAATAATGGATGCCTAGATGCTTTGATATGTCAATTTGGAGTTGCAAGCATCAATTGGGCATCCAACTCATGATTGAGCCTGATTTGGAGTTCAAAAAGGTGATTTCCATTGATTGTGGAGTGTTTGGCCTCTTTTGCCTCCAAAATTTGCTAACTCAAGTCAACATTTGCTTTTGACTTTCTTAGGCGTCCCTTTTGGAGTTTTGATCATTTTTTGCAAGCTGAAGTGCCTCCATTTGATCTTCGATCCAGGCTGCTTAGTTGATCTTCGACAGTTGCTGACGGATCCGTTGTTGAGATGGGATCAACTTGATGAGACATGCTTGGAAGAGATTAACTTAGAAAACTAAGCTTGAGCCTCTAGAATGAAGGGCGCCTTTCTTCAAGAGGAGCGCTTTTGGGTATGCCTTAGTCAATTTTCATTAACTGTTCTTCGTTTTGGCCTTTTCAGACCCTCTGTGCTTTGATATGACGTTCCCATTGATGGATGAGTTAGATGACTCTGCTTGACGATACATTAGGTAGCCAGCTCAGTCTTGCATAGGATGACTGACTTCTCAGTTGGTGAGAGTGAGTTTAGGTGCTTTGAATCCAAGGGTGCCCCTAGCCAACAGAGGCGCCTTTAACCTTTTGACTGCTTTTATCTACTCTAAAAACTATCTGCTTTGATCTCCGTTGTTAAATGATTCAGTAATCAAATTCTTTTGCTGACAGTGTGTTGTCGAGATTCGTCGAAGCTAAGAAGATTGTTCTGGAGGTTAGTGATCAATCAAACTGCATTTACTCCTCCAAAAGGAAGGGCGCCTTTCTCCAAGAGGGGCGCTTTTCCTCTGTCCTTAGCCAATTTTTGGCTTGTCCTTTCAATTCTTCAGTTCTGGGTTGTTGTACCCAAACCAAATTTTTTGCTTCATTAAGGCATTTTGCTTAAAATGGTCTAAACCTTGTAAAAGTGAGGTAAAAACTCAGTTTTTGGGCAAATCAAGTATGGGCTTTTAGTCAGTGTGATGCTAGGTAGATATTGGCAAAATTTGGAAATTTTGAAAATTAGGGTTTCTGGACTTCGTTTTTAGGCTAAAACCCTAAAAAATAGGAACTTGTCAAAATTGGCTGAAATTAATTTTGATTGGCTTATTTCACATCACGATCATAGTGGTGAAATCAGTTTCAATTAAAAGTCAGGTTAAGCATGGTGGGTAGTTTTCACTTTTTCATGAGAAAAGTTAGGACCTCCGAGGTCGTCAATGGCAGTTGGCCAGTACCAGGTATCAAAATCTAAGTCTGAAACTCAAAGTAGAACGTTCTACGATGAAAGATGTTGAAAAATATGCTTTTTGACGAAGGGGATTTTCAGATTGGCAAAAAGTGCTAAAATATTTTAAGTTTGGGAACATTTTCACTATGTAGCATAGTAGACACTTGCACAATCAACGTGCAAATCAACTTTACAGTATCCGTACATGTGAGAATGATGAAGTATAGTCATACACACACCTCGACAGTCGTAGTACTTTGACATGGTCAAGCTCAGCAGTTAATACAGTGTTCACAAAGCACAAAAAGGTGGAAAATATGTAGTTCAGAGCAAATTTGCACCCCTGTAGCTCAAGGGAACCCTTCCATTTGAAGGTCAAGATTCAGCTGCTTTGGATTGCAAGTACACTCATTCTCTTTTGTTTTCAATCAGCTTTCTGACTAGCTATGGAGCAAGTTCATCTGAAATGCAAAACTCTAGCAGATGAAGGCGGAAGTAGAAGTTACAAAGAGTATACATCATGAAGACAGTCAAAACATGCAGATCTACGCCCCTGTAACCCAGAGGCACCCTTCTTTTTGAAGGCCAAGATCTGAATGCATGTGATTCCTGTTGGTTTCAGTCTCTTCAGGATCAGTTTGGCTTTTCAACGAGCTATCAAGCAGAGACATACCTAGTGCAGAACTCCGATTATTAGTGTCAGAAGTAGAGACTGCAGGCATGATACATGTCACAAGGAATTCCCAGTTGGTGGTTTGAGTGCCCCTGTAGCCCAGGGGCGCCCTTGAATATGACTACCCAGATGAATGAAATTACAGATAGGGTCTTCTTGAGATCTTTTCCAGTTCAGTCCAGCTTCGCAATGCACCAGTTCGCAAGACGATCCGACATTCTGAGTGACTATGACAGAGGTTCCACTGAGCACGTAAAACAAAGGATGGTGAAACGTAGTTACACACAATTGCATATCTGTAGGCTAGGGGCACCCAACCTTTAGGCCTGCCAGATGGGGTTATTTGCTTTCGCAGTCTTCACAAGACTTGTGTGCGATTACTCCAGCTATTCAACGAGTTCAACCGTCAGCCTCTGGGATTTGGCGAACGCTCGTACGTGCGAGGTCAAGATGGTGATGCTGAAAAGTGAGAGTGACTGAAGACAACCAAAAAATGGCTAATTATGGTGAGTACCAATCTCCTTGAAAAAGGCGCCCTTCTCTTTGAGGCCTTAGAAGTAGTTTTATGGCTTCGTCGTCTACAAAGACATCTCTTGTAAGTTGACTCAACTATGCAGAGAGACAGACGACGTGCGAATCGAAGCATTCCAGCTCCCGATATCAAGGGTCAAAGTATGGTGTTCAGATGAAAGTCACACTTTTGTCTAAATGGTATTTGTGCTTTCACAGGCCAGGGGCGCCCATCCTTTTGGGGTTCCTAATTCAGTTTTCAGATACCTTACATACAGTTATTGGATGCAGAGTACTTCCAGTCACGCAATAGATCTATTATTCAGTCAGCAAGGTTCATCATTCACCATTAGCGGCAGTTTGAAGCATCAGAAGGCAATACGAAGAAATGGCCAAGTCTGGAATCAGTGCATCAATTTAATCAAAGGCGCTTAATTTTCCAAGGTGTCAGATGTTGATTTTAGCAGTTGTAGCTTCCAACAGACATTTCATCCTTGTCATGCAAGCTTCACAATGGATATCTCAGATCAGTCGTAGGATCATTCGGTCACCAGGAAATCAGAGATGAACATGGTCAGATGTAACTTTGCAGTCAGCTATAAAGTAGGAGATACTCAAAAATCTCATAACTCTTGCAAATGGATGCCTAGAAGGTCAAATTTTGGCTTTCTGGAATTAGTGAAGTTTACTGAGCATATCCAAATGCTATTTTTAGCAAAATGATTAAAATAATATTTTTGCATGCAGAGCATTAAAAAGTGACGAATTTCTTCAAAGAGCTAAATAGGGCACCTCATTTGACGAATTTCTTCAAAGAGCTAAATAGGGCACCTCATTTTAACTTGCATGTTTTAAATTAAATGTTATTTTTAGTCTGAGACTCAGAGTCAGTGGCAATTCATTTGGTGAGAGGCCGATCAAATTCTTTTAGTTAGGGTTTCAGCATGCATGCATGATGGTACGACTTTATCTATTTAACCAAGTGTGGCGCCTTTTCTCATTCACATAGCTTACATAATTCAAATTTCTTCAAGAGACTGGCGAATCTTCATTAGATAATCAAGTTTGAAGGCGACATAAACATTCTTTTGCAGGTACAGATTCAACTTCAGCATTAGATTCAAGGCAGAGGCGATTTTGAAAGAAGACAAAAAATAATTAAAAATAATAAATAATGTCTTTTTCTCTTCTAGATTTCTTTCATTTTCTCGTCTAGATTCTCTCACATGTTCGAAGAATAGACAAATTTTGGTGAAACAAAATATCTGGGTTGATTCGGAACGATCTCCTCTACAAAACCCATGTGCTAGAAATTTTCACAAAAATTTGTTCCAGAACATCAGTTTTCAAAGCTTTAATTTTCTCAACCGAAATTCCTTTGCATGGCTGAGTAGAGGTTGAATTTTTACATTTCTAACGTTCTGGGTTGTCTTAGAATGACTTTCTGGACAAAACCCATATCTTAGAATTTTCCATAAAAATTCACTTCCGACGAGCTATTTTTAGCCTCAGCAGTCTATTTTTTAGCTTTCCAGAAAAGTTGTCAGAATATAGCCGTGTTCACAGTCAATAGGCGAGTTTTTCAGAATGCAGTTCACACAGCTCGATTTCAAGACCAAGCCAGTTTTGACTCATGACTTCATCGGAACAGTTGATTCGAATCTACATAAGGTGCTTCCCGAAGCAGTTTTGGATCCACTCAAGATCATAGATTCGATAATCAAGAACATTCAGCAGTCTGGGTTGCTTGAGGCCGCTTCCATACCTATCTCAGTTCATTGTGTAGAGTTCGTAATGTCTTGCATTAAGCATTACAATTCTGCTGCATGAGAGATACAGTCAGTTGATGGGCGTGTCATATGCAATCCCAAACCCCTTGACATCAAGCGAAGTCTGGGTATTCCTCAACATCCAGATGGGTTGGTCATTTCCATGAATCAGAGTGAGCAAGCGTTCAATGCTGAATTTGATAAGTGTCAGAGTAAGATGACAGAGAGGTGGCTAAAACAAAAAAAGACCAAGTTGCCAAACAACGTAGGTCGCGGCAAGTTCAAGGATGAGTATGGTATTCTGATTACACTGCTTAATCGTGTCTCAGGTCATGTAGATGCAAACAAATTTCGCCCATGGATGTACTATATCATTGGTAGAATCATCTCTGGGCAAGAGCATTATGACTGGGCATCCTTCATCAGCAATGCTATTCACGAGAAAATCACCGGTTTCCTAGTTGCACACCAGTTTCATGTGTTCCTACCTTGTGTACTTGATCACTTATCAGGGTCAGTTTAACGGGTTGAACACGGTGGGCATCCTCAGTGCACAAAAGGTCTATCGTTATTATGATAAGCTCGAGTTCACGAAGGCTGAAAGTCATTTCAAACGTGTGTAGGAGGTTTTCTTGACTTATACAGTGAGAAACTTGGACCAGGAGTTGCACATTTGTATCTCAGCAGTTGCTAGAGTAGCAATGGAAGGTTGGGCAGATTGGTACATTCAGTTCCCTACATACACCTATATCCGTGTCTATGGATATACAGGAAGTCCAACTATGTTACCATGTTATCCTTCAGATAAGACAGTGTTCATGGAATTCCTGAGGCAGCTGTATGAGGTTCATAAACGTTTGCGCCACAAGCGTAAACAAGCTGCCAACTTTCCTTTGCAGTTTGGGATATATTGGTGCAAGACAGCAGTTGATGCTAAAGCTGCAGGACAGGAGTTGGAGAATTGCAAACTCAAGTTCTTGGTTGACACACGTACATATGATCCTTTATTAACTAAGGATTAATTCTATATTAACTATAGTTACTTTGTAATGATTTGAGTTTTAAAAAGTAATTGAACCATAGTTCACATACTTGAACTCAATTCAAACTTGGTAGAGCAAATATTTTTGAGTTGGCAAAAACTTGGCAACTTAGAAGAAAAAAATTCTTTAAAAAACCAAATACTGTGTAAATTACATTGACAAAATGTATCTAATGATTTTGTAAAAAATTGGGGAAGTGCCTTTTATTAGATTTGACTACAAATATAGTACAAGATTACATTATTGTGCAAATACAATAGTTAGTTGATAACTATTATGAATTTATAATGATTGTTATTGAAAATCATTATAATTATATCTCCATGGAAGTTATAAATTAAAATAATCTACAATTTCCTCTTCCCCACTCTAGTAATTTTTTAGGAGAGGGTCTACTTTTTGTAGTTGGTTGCATCTACTCGCTTGGCCTAGAAGGATGTGGATCCACGCTAGTATTGGGTGGCAATGATTCCTCCTTTGTCTCATGTTTGACATCATTTGCAATGATGTCATCCACTCCAATCTCTTCTACTTTTACTTCAATTACAACCTCCAGAGCATTCCTTTTAAAATCAGCACTCTTGTCTTTTGTAAACAAGGGATTTTTTTCATCCTATGTAGTCACGTCTCTCTAGAGATCAATCTCATCCAAGTCTATAGGCTTCTGTGTAGATGCATCATCCACCTTTTTTAATGCAAAATTGAAGTTTTAATCTACAAAAATTGGGTTGTTGAGGTATCGTTGAGTCAACTTATTGTGCTTCTTCATATGAAAGGCCTCAAACAAGCTCTAGTTGCATTCACATCCAAAAGTGCTACAAGGTTGAGATAAAACACAAAGTGCTAGCTTCTAAAGATTTGGGGTATTTCCACTCCAATTATCTTACTCAAAACCTACAAATAAGATATTCAAAAGTTTTTAAACAATAATTGTAACTTGTAAGATATAAGTAAAGATTCCAATTTTTGGTAGTTGGTGTCAAGTGGATATCTCTCAAATAGCTAGTAGTGAGGAAAAGAGCCTCCTCCTAGCCTACTTTTAATTTTGTAATTCTGAAATAATGAGGTTTCTCACCTCAACCTTAGTTACCATCCTCTCAAAGCAAATTGAGAGGCCCTTCATTGAAGTTCTCAAGTTTGAACTGCTAAAGTTTAAAATTCAACTTTTTATATGGCAATTTTTACTTATTAAGTTATTTCTTTGTGTTAATGTGTAGTGTAGATTTAACTTATTATTTATTGCGTATAATTGAACTTACTTTTTTATCTCTTGTAATATAATAAGTTTTTTCCTTAAATTTCTCAAATTTTCAATGAGTTTTTACATTGGCCAAGTTTTGGTATCAAGTCCAAGTCCAAGTTAGAGTCTCAACACCTTGTGATTCTCATGTCATCTTGGATCTCTAGTCCACCTGTTTTCAATAAATACCCAAAAAAATCAAATCAAGATCCGTTGCTTAATTAGCTTTCTATAATCAATTTAATTTATCTAATAGCCAATCACA
Organism: Sequoiadendron giganteum; assembly: GCA_007115665.2. Classification (NCBI taxonomy): domain Eukaryota; kingdom Viridiplantae; phylum Streptophyta; class Pinopsida; order Cupressales; family Cupressaceae; genus Sequoiadendron; species Sequoiadendron giganteum. Next base: position 495,374,807 of record CM021104.1, read on the forward strand.
TCTTCCAATAAACAGGGTTCACACTCTTAAGGTACCTCACATTAAAACTCTTAAGAAAATGCCTCTGTAGGTAAAACTCTGCCATAAAACAGATGAATTCCCTTCAGATTTATTTATACATAGGGGTGCTTAATCATTCTTATAGGTAGATTGCAAGTTCTGTCACCAACTTAGTCATGCTTGCTACATGCCAACTCTTAATTCAGGAATCTGAGTCCGTAATACCTTCCCCTGAATTGGTTTGTAGGCAAAGTTAGAGTGGCTATTATGAGAAAGCCGTGCTATAAGCATAATTCATAGATTTGAGAATCTCAAAGGTAAATTTTGCTTTTATTTGTCGTGATATCAAATACTGCAACCTATTTTGGTTTAGTTATAAGAGCCTTTGTATATCTACAATGTAGAAGTGCATGTCCCAAGAATGAATTAAAAATACATTTTCATACAAAAATAAATTATTTTCTTCATTATTATCATCCACACTATGTGCATTCTACCTTGTAACAAAGAGTAAGTTGACATAATCTTTCTTCTTGTTTCCAGCTCTTTAACATTCACAAACAGTGAAATTAAGAAATAGAGGAGTAAAGGATGCCAAAACATGTTAGTTACTAGATATATGCTTTCTTTTATAGCTTCTAATCAAGTGAGAATTTAGAGTACTCTTCTGCTGAAAAATATTTACAGCACTTCTAATGTGATTCTAGAGAAATACTGCTAATTGCCAAATTTAACAATGATTATTTTGTATCTCAATCAGTACAAATGAATTTGTGGAACCATTTTTGCGTCTTTATGATAAAAAATGTTTCTACCTTACATTTTGATTTTTTTTCCTTGTTTAGTCATACAACTAATTACTTCTTATGTTCCTTACTGTTTTACTCTTTCATTGGTTTAGCAATAAGATGACAAATATGAACAAAGTATAAGAGCATTCCACATAAAATTTGATTTGCTTATAATCTCCTACCATCAAATTGTGTTTTCTACAGGCAACTTGATAACAATCACTTCACTGGAAGCGAGATTCCTATTTCATATACAAACATCAGTAAGTTACATAAATTGTAAGTATCGATTGCCTTACTCTAGACACTTTCTTGTGTTTTATATAATTTTGAGTATTCATCTCATTTTTCTTTTGTAAGAAATAGATTATGAATGTTATGTCCCTTACCTAGTTTGGTCTAGAATTCATTTGTTGATTCGGTTTAGGGTTTCTTCCTTCCAAATGAATGCTCTTTTTAATAAAGTAATCTTGGTTTAAAATCTGCATTCACCATATTAACAACATTTCCACATACACATATATCCATTAGCATTAATATCTAGATATCCAAAATATAAGCGTAATCATAAATGCAATTTTAACAAGCAAGAGGAGTGCCTTGTATGGATCTTGCCCTGAAGCCTTTGTGTTGGGCACGGGAGGTTGCCTCTCACAATCCTCCTTTCCCAACGGCTTAGTCCTTGCATATCCCCATACAAGACAGTACCTCAAAGACACTTGCCCTATTAGGAGAAGGTGAAGTCCTATGATCCAAGGGCCTACGACCTACCACCCCTATAATAGTGTAGTTTCCTACGGTGGGACCCCCACCTCTCTATGTCTAGCCCGTTCCTTGGCCTACGAACATGAGAGGGGGGTTTTTAGGCTATCCACTTGGACTCTACTTCACCTGCCTAAGAGGCTACCAATCACGGAGAAAACAATCTTTACACAATCAAATATATTTGCATTCATCCAAGATCTATTTCATGCCTATAATCAAATATATTTTCATTTATCAATGATTATTTAAGTTTATTATTTCCTAAAATGATTCTCATTATGATAAGATTAAAGAAAGCATTATATCAATAATCAAATTAGCAATATCAATTTCTTATATTCAAAATATGCTAAATATTATTGCTAAGTGAGTACATCACCTGAGTTGTTTGTATCTCTCCATGTTTTTTTGATTCCTTACTCACCTCCTTCAACCTTATAATGGATTGATCATAGAATGAGGACAATTCATAAATATACATAATCTCTACTTATGTTTATATTAAAGAGTCATCATTACTTATAAGGCTTAATAATTGTTGCAAGTATCATTACAAGTGATTTACATATCTACTTACCCATTATATATATATATATATATACATCTGATTTTATAATATATTTATATATTCTATATAAATTTACATATATATATATATATCATTATTTCCAACTTGATTTCAACTACAATAATTTCTTGGTATGAAAACACACACACACACACATATATATATATATATTCTACAAATACATATATATATAGATATCATTATTTCTCATTAACTTCAATTTACAATAATTACTTTGACTTATATATATATAATTCCACATGTATATTTATATCTATATTTAAAATAATATTAATCTTACATCTCACGTGTATTCTTGACAATATATTTGATCCTTATTTTCATCTGCTGCCTTATCAGATTTCTGATTTTGTAATATTTTCCTTTTCCCCTTGTCTTCTCATGTGTTCTCCTTTTATATCCTCCCACTTTGGAGAAGAGATCCAATTTGATATGGAGAATCATGTCTTTTGGGAAGTCATGATTTTTCCAATTGCTGCGTTTCTTTCTGCCTTTTTGTAACTATCGTATCCCTTCTTAATTGCTCCTTTATCCCTCCTTTGACCATGTTGTAATACTAATCGCTGCTATTACTAATGATTAGTATGTCTTCTTATTATGAAACAATGTTTTTAGGTTTACTTATTTATTTATCTAAGGTATAATTATATTCAAATAATATTAGTTTTCTTTTATATTTTTTTTTATTATTATGATGTTTACAATCATTAACCTTAAATGGTTCAATTTATTAACTAAGGCATAGTTATTAATAATAGTATTGGTTTTTATGAATGTTATTATTATTATTATCATATTTTCAATTGATTAATTGTTCTATTCATTATCATAATTGTATTAATTATATTCTTGTGAATATTATCTTTATTATTATGATATTTATAATCACTAATATTAATTATTCTATTTCATACTATGATATTCGTATTATAATCATAATGTTATCTATGATAATTATAATTGTGATTACTCATATTTATATTTTAATATTCATTTGACTTTGTTTATTTGTATTTTTAATATTTCATAGTTTATGTTACAATTTCGGGGGACATGACAATGAAATAGAAAGTTCATGAATTTCTTGATTATTTTACTTATTACTTAATATGTAGGCATTGAGTTTAGAATTGTAGGTCCATAATTGAACAAAATAATTAACTCCACAAGCATAAGAAGGGACACCGATTTGTGGTGGTGATTTGAAATCAAAAGAAGAATATTGTTATATAAAGTGTACTAAGAAAAGTGAATTTATTTTTTGATAAGGTTGGAGGTGATGCTTGTATTTATATATTTATCAACAAGTCACAAAAGGGCAGATCAACCCGTTAAGCACAAATCCTAATATGATTATAAGTGCAAGTTACACATTTACTTATGCAAGTTACACCGACAAGCTACACATAACCCTATGTATAACACAAGTAGTAATAATTCAAATGGAACTAACAAGATGGTTTTGCCACTTTAACACCTACTTTGAAACACAACTTGAGGAGAAAAAGGTGGCATTAACAAGTTGAACCTCTTGAAAAAAGAGAGGCCTTAACATTTCCCTCAGTGACAACTTCTGACATCTTGAGCAGCACTTACAACTTGGTCAATTGATTATCTATCTTTACAAATCTAAAGTCAAGCATCTTATGTTTTTTCTTCCACTCTTCCTTGCCTTTGGGTTCCACTTGCACATCCAACATGTTGGTGATCTAAGTTGTAGGTCCCAAATCCTTAAGGTTGGAAAGTCTTCCAAGTGTCAAGGGTGTCAAACCTAGGAAGAATATCCACAAAACCTATATTTAGAATGGGCAACTTGGTGATTTGAGTTGTAGAATCTAACTTCCTAAGGACTAATAATTTCTCAAGTGCCAAGGGTGTCAAACCTAGGAAGATTACCACAAACCTATATCTAGGTTGAACAACTTAGGACCAATTGTTGATGTAGGTAAAACCTCCTTCACTTTTGGCTTTGCAAGACCAAGTGGGGTTTCCCTAAGGTGTTGAAATAGCTATTACTATAGAAGCACAACACTCACCCTAACGCAAACCACATTGCATGGTGCACCCCTATTCTGTTTGTCACTTTGTGCCTATATGCTAGTTTGGGGAACTCAAGGTAAAGCACCTTATTAAAACAGATGATCTGCCATATGGGTGTTTGAGAATGTTTCTTATAATAAACCCCTATGTCGTTATACATTCAGACATGGTAGTTGGAACACACTAAAACTAATAAAACTGGAAATATGTTTGAATCAATGTGTTGAGTGTGTTGGGATGATGGAGACGGAAAACCAGTAACAGATTGGTGCATTTATACATTTGGACAACAAAGTCTTTGAATTCATACAAAAGATGTAATAATTGAAACCAAGGTAATGCATTAATATAATATTCCCCCCTGTTCTGAGTTTTTTTTTGTTTAAAATGCTTTTCTAATTTTTTGGGGTTTTTGCCAAGCAATGTAGAAATTACAGATATTTGCAAAATAGAAGAAATACTTAAGCAAAATGCATGAAACAAAGAACCCAAATTTATTATTTCTTTAGAAATTACATGGGAATTATACTCAGAGATCAAATGCATATATTGCAGGTCTGCATATTGCTTGACCAACAAACTGGAAGCACATAGATTTGGACACCACCTTCAATTGCCTCCAAAAACCACCTCAAAATTGTTGCAGAAATGTTTATCTGCCCTAGATGCCAACCAAGGAGGAGATTGCAAGTCAAATCCCTAGGTGTGACCCTAGGAATTCACACGCCCAACATGAGGTTGTACAACTTGCTGGAAGCTGTATGACCTACCTAGAAAACCAAATGCCAGTTGTTGTCTATCCAATCAGAAACAATTTACATAATCTAATTTATTTTTCCCTCCATGTCTGATTAAAATTGATCTTCTGAATTTAGTGAAGCTCAATGATAACTCCTAAATGAGATTATCTTGTAAAGTGCCCTTGGGTGATCTTTCACACCTGCAAACGCTGTCCTTTTCGAGGGATTCCGTCCTCAAAAATGTTGAAGCTTCAACCAACAAACCCTTTCTCGGTTTTGCTCAAATTTTGTGCAAATAACAATGAATATTGAAAAAGCATTAACTTTGCTTTTTATACTTCTCCAATTTCCCACGTCCCACTTGGCCAAATAACCTTTTTAATTATTATTTGTTTTTGTTGGAATTTTATAAAATAAACATTAAAATATAATATTTTATTCAAATGCTACATATCACCCTTTTGACTCCTTATAACACCATATTATAAAGTTATCAATAATAAATAATATTATTAAAGTTAACTTTAATAATATAAATTAAACCATCATTTCCCCAATAAATACCAACACCAACTCATGGAGCAATCAATCAACATTTTCCAGATATAGGCGTGATGACAATAGACCAAACCATGACTTACTATAAATAGTAAGTATGAGCAATGCAACCAAGTGACTTACTAAAAAGAGTGTAGGTAAAAACATCCAAAATGGCCTCTAGAAGGCACACCACAAATAAGTTGAGACATTGAGCTGAAGAATACTAAAATGAATACCAAAACGCCTATTGAAGAGCCACAAATTACCCTCAAAGTTGTCCCCTAAACACCATGTTAGCCTACGGGGACCAATTGATAGACTAAGCATTGCATCTGTCAACTGCCTAGGAAAAGGGGACATTACAGTCCACCCTCCCCAAGATTGCTTGTCCCCAAGCAATCCTCACTTGAATACCCAGGCTTGTCACCTAAATGTCAGGATCCCTAATCAATTTGTAAAATGTTCTACCCAAACCCCACTGCATCCATTGGATAATGATAGAGCTAGACTTGGCATCTATGTGGGTCATTCTCTGAAACAAAATCCTAGATCCCTCATCCCAACTGGAAGTCCGCCATACTCAACACTCATTGACTTCCACTACACTACTCTGATATCATCTTCACCAAGCTGAGAGTGGTGAAGCAACTCATTGGGATCAAGGGGAAGTAATGTACCCATTACACCAATCCCTAGATCCCAAATCTGAAAATCATCCTCATATAAATTGCACACAAGGTTCTTCTCCCCTTGTTGCTTCTTGAATTCATTCATCCAAGAACAAAAATATTGTGGTCTCACATTTGGGTACCTGGTCAAACAGCTCTAAATTTGTTAGTTTTAGGATTAGATTTAACAGAAAGCAAAGAATGCAACACATGAACAATAAACATAGCAGTTTACCCTGGGAAAACCCTCCTACTCGAGGGAGAAAAAATCCAGCAAAATATATATATCTTATATATTAGATAAAAGTGCAGAAATCTGCTTTTCAACCAGACCCTTCTCAAGGGAGAATTAATAATAGCACCTATCCTTTGATGCAAAGAAGAATATGTTTCTCCTTGAAGTCGATCTGCTTCTACAAGATTGTAATCTGTTGCTAAAGGGTGAACTTCTGCTTTGTAGAAATGTGAATTGAAGAGAGAAAAGACTTGATATGGAAATGAATGATCACCACCTTACATGTATAACAATCTAGGTGACTTTTCATCAAGGTCGGCTCCCTTAGAAGAAAAATAATAATTGCAATTAGTAGACTGGCTTGCCTTTTATTAAGGAGAAAATATCTCTTGAAGCTATCAAACACTAACAATCCATCTGAGCTAGGGAGATATTTACCAGATATCTACGTCATGGAGTCTCTCAACATGACGCCCACAATGGCTACACCCATTTGTGGAAAGCACAAAGGTTCATCACGGAGTCTCTCAACGTGATGTCGTCATGGAGTCTCTCAACATGACATCTCATCTCAGTCTTAGAGATGAACAAAGGGTCACACCTCATATTTCTCTATCTCAGAGAAATATACACTACAAGGGATTTCACCTCATATTTCTCCGTCTCAAAGAAAAATATACACTACAAGGGATTTCACCTCATACTTCTCCGTCTCAGAGAAATATACACTACAAGGTCTTTCACCTCATACTTCTCCGTCTCAGAGAAATATACACTACAAGGGCTTTCATCTCATACTTCTTTGTCTTAGAGAAGTATACGCTACAAGGGCTTTCACCTCATTTCTCCGTCTCGGAGAAATATACGCTACAACAAATCTTCATGATGATGTGACTCCCTCTGAAGCTCCAAGTACTTGCATCAACCTCCTGACCTCCTCGTCCAAGGTTGTCTTTGTTGGTTTGTCAGACTCCCTTTGAATGTTAATTCCTCCTCTTCGAAGAAAATGATCGCAATGACAATCTAAATAGGTTCTTCCTCTTCGAAAGATGTCTCTAGTTATGTGCCACCAACTCAGTCCCATGGCAACAAGTTGTTTCTCCATTCTTCAACCTATGTGACTTCCTCACAGGATGCATCAAGCTCTTCCTCCTTTGAATGCAATCTCTCATTATCCTTTTGCTCCTCGATCTGTCCTGGAAGCATTTTTTTTTTAGAAAGATTACTAATAGTTCATAGAATCAAACTATCCCAAAGAGAAATACCAATGCTAGAAGCATACATGATTTACTATTCCAATGTTATTGCATGAATTAATAACTACATAAAAAAATCATGAACATTATTCAAGGGTATGAAATACTTATCTCTTTATTGATTATTCTTCCTCGCAATCCACCAATTGTTCTTTCATGATCTTTGCACTTAAAGATTCAGATCCAAAAGTCATCATCCGAGAATTACATATGAACTTTGGCTTTCATATACAATTGCACTCAGGCCCGACCACATTTCAATTCCGACTCCTCTCTGCTTTGCGATTCAACAGAAAGCTTAATGATACTGAGCAGATGCTTCCTTGTCCCGTCACCTCCTTAAATTTGATTACTTTCACAATAGCCACTATCAAAGAAATCTCCACCTATATTCGTTGGAACACTATTCACTTACTATACCACGATAAATCCCTGTTGGAAAGTGAGTGCCACGGTAGCCAATTTTAAGCAGTTCCAGATTAGTATTAAACTCCCACACACTGGGCCATGATTTTCGTTGTCTTCAAATAGTGCTATCTCTACAGAACTCCACAATAGCTCCAAAATCAATCTAGAATTAACGCCTCCTCTATAGCTGACTCAACACCTGTCTCCTTTATGTGACCCGAGCCTAATAAGACTCCTTGTGTCAACAAATATTCAGCTTGCTACTTCTGGTGATGGTAGCGGTTTCTTCAAAGAGATTAATTCGTTCCTATTTCAAATATGAAACACCTTTATTTCCCATTATTTCCTTGAAGCGACATCAAAAAATTGGAGATGTCTTTCAAGAATAGCGAATTATCTTCCTTTACTTCTTTCGAGACGACATACTCTCAATACTAAGGATGGATAGCACCATAGTAACGAGACTCAGACTCGGCTAGGGTGACTCGACTTGGGACTCGGGGACTCGGGACTCGGACTCGGACTCGGCGCAGACTCGGCAAAATGAAAAAAAGTTGAAAAAACCCTAGAAATTTAGAGATTTTTAAGGATTTAAAACTTGTTTCAAGCACCCTTTATTGAATACAACACAAATAAAAGAAAATTTGATCACATACACAAGTATACAACAATCACATAAGTATAAAGTACACAAATTGTAGTTGCGCTGCTGAAGGAAATAACATACTTAGATATATAAAATTAGTCAAATGTATACAAAACTCATGGAATATGAAATCCATAACATCAAATGTTCCATACAAATATGAAATATCAAAACAATAGCTATAAGTCTATGAATCTATGGCATAGTGGAGCCAGCATCCTTCATACGAAGGCGTCTAAGGGTCCTGGATGATGAAAAGTTACTTACATAAGTATTGCAAAATGAAAAGTTTTAAGTTTTTAACTTTAAATTTGAATTCGATAATGAGATACATCTAGATTATAAAATAATAGAATTTAAATAGAAATTTTAAAATAATTAAACGAAAAAGAATTACCTGGCTACATGGAAAGGAATGGTGCAGTAGTACCAAAAGTTTGCAATTGTCTTTTTTGCTGCATCATGTGCGTCCTTGTTCCAACCCATGCTCTCAAGCGACGGTTGGGAACCAGGAGTAGTGTGTGGTACAAAATATGATTCCATGACATCAAATGTTCCAAACAAATATGAAATATCAAAACAATAACTACAAGTTTATGGCTCAAAGGAGTTTACATCCTTCCTACGAAGGCATCTAAGGTGGGTCCTAGATGATGTAGCAATTGCAGCCATAGTCTCTTCTTGTGACTCCATGACACCCTCACCAACATTAGTTTTGGATGTGTTTGCTCATGCTTTAGCCTCCTCCTCTGCTATGGCTATAGCCTCAACCTCTCTATCTACCCAGTCAACCCAATCAAGGTCCTCATCACTAGCACAAGTATACATCGATCATATAATTATAACTATAAACACGAATTGTAGCTGAGTTGCTCAAGCAAATAGCACACTTAGATATATAGTCAAAGACTCAAATGTATACAAAACTCATGGAATATGAAATCCATGACATCAAATGTTCCAAACAAATATGACATATCAAAAAATTCAAAACAATAACTAGAAGTCTATGGCTCAAAAGAGCCTGCATCTTTCCTATGAATGTGTCTAAGATAGGTCCTGGATGATGTAGTAGCCATAATCTCAAGTATCAGGGAAATTTCCCTAATGGGGTTGAGAGGTAGTGCCCTTTGTGGGGGTTTAGTTGCAATGCCTCTAGTGGGGTCAAGGGTCAACGACCCTGTGAGGTTGAGGGAAGTTCCCCAATGGAATCGCCCCTCGAAGGGTCCTAGGGCAGCGCCTGGTTGAGGGCGCTCGAAGGGTCCTAGGGCAGCGCCCTGGGCGCGCTCCCTGGGCAATGCCGTATATCATTTTGCATTCACAATAAGTAAAAAAAATAAAAAAAAAATAATGTATTTTTTTCACTTTTCAAATCTTGCCTTGCCAAGTCCTGCTGATTGAACTCGCCTGGACTCGGCAAGTCTAGCGAGTCTACCAGACTCGGCGAGTCCAGCCAAGACTCAATAGGACTCGACTGAGTCCGAGTCCAAGCCCCAGGACTCGGCCAGGGTGACTCGACTCGGGACTCACTGAGTCTTGGCGAGTTTGGGCGAGTCTCGTAACTATGGATAGTACAATATTGAAAGGCCACGTTTTCTCAAAATCTGAAATCTTCTTTCCACGTGAGCTTCTTGGCTGGATGCAACGGCTTAAAAAAAAACAGATCCTTCTTCAAATATAAATTATAGTGTCTTTTTAAAAATTGTGGATACCTTGTGAATTGCCACGATTACAATATGAATTTGTCCCTTTATTCATGAAACAAATGCCACACTATCAGGAGCCTCCAATTAAAATATCACTTTGACATCGATTCCTCCCATTAAATCCATTTAATTGAACGAAAAGTAAGGAAAGATGTGGCTCCCATCAAAGACTCTGAATTTACAATGCTCTTGATTTTCGCACCTGTTGACGGGTGTTTTATGACCGCACACACCAACACAGAATAAAGGTTCCCAACAGATATTCTATCCTCTCTTGATCAAAGTATTCAGCATGCTAAGATTGCTAGAAAGGTCATACGTTCAACTCCAAGGTTCCTTATGCAAGAGGATAGTCTCAGTTGGCTTGATGTGATATTGCTGGGTATTTCAAGGGGACTTACACAATTGTTCAACTTTGAAGCAGTTAAGATGCGAATAATTTGGCAATGATGTTCTAATTCCTAAACTAATCGGGAAATGCTGAAATTAAATGGGATAAAAGGGGAGAGATTCTACTTTCTACTGCTAAAGGCGGGATACGAGGATTAACTTCAACAAGCTTCGAACCAGACTTTGCTTTGCCTCCCTTCAGACAACTTCTACAAAATCGGTGCAATCTTCAAAGGATGGGAAAGATATTCAAATTATGACACAACATGCGCATACCATCACAATGATGCATACAGACATATGAATCACAATTGAAGTTAAGTGCCAAATACTCCACTTGACCACGTAGGGCGAACTCATCGTCAGCGAGCCTGCTAGTGGTATGGATGAATGAAGACTTGTTTAGGCCAAACAACGTATTCCACAGCTAACAACTACTTGCATGAAATTAAATCTACTTTGAATTGGAAAAATGAAAAGGCCTTGCTAGTTGTTCATAACAAAAGAAGAAATCACCAAGCAATGAAACTCTTTATATCATGAAAAGTGTTCACAACAGCCGTTTACAAAACTTTCAAAGGAAAGTTTTCTTCCCTCCTCAATCTAAGCTAACTTCTAAGCTATTCACTAAATGCCTCTTCTACTCTCTAGCTCAACTCTATCTCTGATTCTTGTCTAACTATATTACAAATGAGGGGGGATGCCCCTTTTATATCAAGCTCAGTCTAGCTGACGGTTTAGATTCAAATACAATGAAGGGCTTAGATTGAGCCACATATGCCCTGATTAGGTTTTTGTCCTAAAAACCTCCACTGAGAGGAGTGGGGCAATGAATGCACTGAAGATTGTCCACTCCTTTGCAAGAACCACTACCAACAATCAATGCACATCATCCCCTTCTAGAAGATCATCATCCAAAAGGGCATTTCCTTTCTCCTTTTCCCTGGCTGCAAAATCAACATCCGAACTTTTCAATCAGTTCCTGTGCCTCTCTAGATATTCTATGGTGAGTTCTTTGCTGCAAGGTTCTCGTTATGTGCATCGTGAAGGCATCATTGACCCTCTTGTAGTTGTAGGTACTTGTTAAATGTAATTGAGGACAAGCCTCATGTATTTTAAACCGATGGGAGCCACGCCCGATTGGTTCCTTATATGAAATCCCTCTATAATTCGTCATTCGGGCCAGCATGTAGATGATGTAAGAGCTCATGTAGAATGTTTTTGTCCTCCTCAAACCATGGAGTTGCTCATGTAAGTTGTCATTGATCATCAGTGCCTAGTCTACGTAGTCCTTGCTTTCCACCACCAAGTTGATATAATAAAACATCCAAGGTTCAAAGATGAACGCTTGGGGGTACCCTCCAACTTTGCTCAACATCATTATTAAGTCACAAAACTCTTGCCTCAAATCCTCTGAAATTATCTGCTTGGGCAACTTCGTGCGAGTTGGCTTGGGCTTGTTCATCCACCTGGAATTTATCAGGTCCGCACATCGATCAAACGTGGATGAGTACATCTTTTCAGCCCTCTCCCTTGTTTTATAAATCATCTTTTCATGGACTGGAACTCCAAATGCCTCCCCAATTGCCTCCGGCGTAAGGTTGGCCAATATCTTGCCATCTGGCGAAATGATAGTCCTCTGCTCTGTGTTGTAATAGTTGGCACATTCCATGATCAGCTCGGGACACTGGATTGCTGGAGGGAAACTAGCAGCTGCATAAAGTCCGCTCCTTACAATGTTATGCGAAGTAATTGACGGGTGATGACCCCTAGTTCCCATTATTCTTCTCCTGAAAGTCTTCAAGTTGAACGAGGCAATGTTTGTGTCGCTCAGTTTGCCCAACCTTGAAGAAAACTTTGACTCCAGCAAGAAGAATATGCTCAACTTCTTTATCACTACTTGTCTTGATGTTCCTGCTCTTGTGGACTCAGTGTGGTTTCCTCTTCTTGCGGCTCTTTTGCTTGATTCAACCATTCTGCAAAAATACAAGAGAGTCATTAGAAAATAAGTCTTAGGAAAACAATATCATTTTGAGGGTGCCAGCAGATTTTCGAAAAATAAAAAGGCTGCAACACTTTGTCATTCTCAGCTACAAACCTCAACTGTGCCTGTTCACTTCAACACTTCGAAGTTTCTCTACTTGCAACAGCACAATGCCCAATATGTGGAAGTATTTGTTTGCAGCAATTTAGAAGTCTCAACACTTATAACTCTTCCCTTCAAGTTCGTACTTCAGCCACTCAAATCTTCTCTTTGCAAAGTCATGCTTTCAGCAACTTCAACCCTAGCAAATCAAAATCATATTTCTCAGCAACTTGAGAACTCCTTTCTCAAATCATACTTTTCAGCACTCAGCAACTTGGGACTTAAAAGTTCGCACTTTCAGCAACTTCACTCTTCAAATTCGTACGTCAGCAATTCAAAACCTCTCTTTGCAAACTCATACTTTTCAGCAACTTCAAACTTTCACTCAAATTCGAATTTCAGCCTTAGAGAATACTTTGCACTCAGCAACCTATGAGAGATATGAAAAGAACTTGAAATCTTATAGCCAGGTCGAATTCTGGAAGAGGCTAAACTTAGCAAATTTTCGAATTCCATTTTCCCTCCTTTGCCAGTCGCAACACTTGTCACTCGGATCATCGAAATCTTTAACTTCTAAAATTTTGAGAGTTCATCATCCCTGCACATGCCTGCTTCACCACATTTACATTTAAAAAAAATAAAATATTAAATCGATATCCTCCGTGAATAGTTTCACTTCATCTGGCTAAGTCATTTGATTTCACACTTGCTTCAACAAACTTATTCCATTCATCTAGTTCAATTCTCAAGCAAAAACACTTTGTGAAACCATATTCATCTCATTTTCCTTAGATAAAATTTTAAATTTGCCTTAGGAAATTCATTAAAATAGGCACCGGGCAAATTTCTCTGTCAAAACGACACGAGTGAGGTGTGGAACAAGTTCAAACCATCTCCTAATTGAAAACGTTCAATACTCAAAAGAAAATTCCCTTCAAAACTCATCGTTTTCATGTGTATCCGGACGAAGGGGTACATTTGATTTTTATTATTTTGAAAAAATAATAAAATTGCTAAGGTTCACTCATTTCTACTCTGGATGCCTTCCACACCTACAATCTTCAATTACTCTGCCTTGGCACTTTCTTTGATTTTCATGACGAATTTCCTTCTTGGCTCTGGGCGCATTTCATCTTGTTCTTGGAAATTTCCAATTTCATCACCTTAGGTGTATTTCCCACCTTTGAAAATGCCTTAGACAAATTTGAATTTATTTAATTTACCCATGAGGAGCGCATTTGAGGGTATAAACTTCCATTTTATCCTTCTTTACCTTTCCACGCCTAGACTTCCTTGCCTTTCACTTAGCAATTTTCCTCGTCAAGTCCCAACTCCTTTGGACACATTTCACAAGGTGGGAAGGAACTTTTTCAACCTTAGGCGCATTTCACCTAGTGGGAAAGACTTCATTACACTTAGAATATTTTCAAAATCACGTCCCCTTTGCCTTGGGCGCATTTCATGTGTCATGAGGGAAACTTTGAGCGCATTTGACCTAGTGTGAGGGAATTTGCTTAACCCTTGGAGCGCATTTTCTATGTGGTGCTTCCACTTGAAGGCGCATTTGAGGGGGTGGGGAGGAATTTCCACGCCTTAGTAACTTTTCACCTCCCTTTTAATCTCTATGGGCGCAAATAGCATGTGAAGAGGGAATTCATGGGCACATTTCACCCATGCTCAAGGAATTTTTGGGCGCATATGACATAGGGAGAAGGAATGTCCCCAAGCCTTGGGCGCATTTAGCCTAGGCTACTTCCATTTTCAACCCTTGAGGGCGCATTTCACCTAGTGTGAAGGAAATCTTGGGTGCATTTCACACCATGAGGGGAAATTTCATACTTAGCAAATTTTTTGTCAACTTTCTCCCATGCCTTGGACGCATTTCAGGTAGTGGGAAGGAATTTGTGAGCACATTTCACACATTATGGAGGAATTTCAACACTTAGAAACTTTTTCATCAACTTCTTCACCTTCCCTAGGCGCATTTCATGTGCCTTCATGCCAGTTTTTATCTATAGAGTCCAACGCCCTAGCCATGCCTTGCCCTTCTATTTTTAGCAAATCCGGAGAAGTGTGGACTTCCATGCATTTTTCATCTGTTCTGAGCTGGAGCAAGTGTGGTTGTGCCTCTACAGACTTTTCCACCTTGTTGATACCCCCTGTCCATATTGGTATCCTATTTCTAGCCATTTGCTATTTTTAGCAAACCTTGAAATTGATTGATCTTTGTAGCTCCGTTTGACCTGAAATTCGCTCCACTTGTCCTTGATGACCTAAGTGTCCTGTTCACACCTGCCTCTGGCATAGACGTGTTATTTTTAGCCATGAAGTGACTTACTAAAAATAGTAAGTATTCATATTGTGCTCAAATTTTGCCAGTAGGCAGCCTGGAAGATGTTGATCATGGTGGTGTACCTCGTTTCGACAACTCCATATTTCATTCCCCCGTTTTTAGGCCTAACAGTGGAAACCCTAATTTGACTTGCATGTGCCCTGAACTGTTTCCGTTTGACTTGATTTCTGTTGCCTGTCGTTTTGCTTGGTGAAGTGAAGTGTTGGGTAGTTGTTGGAGTGAAACTGCTATTTGTAGTAAGTTTCCGGAAAGTGATCAATCTAATGTCGGATGAGTTTGCATGTTAAACTGCCCGTGGGATCTCAAAAAACCTAGAAAAACCCAAGAAACTGGTCAACATGCGGGCACTGGCTAAAAATAGTAAGTCCTTCAGAAATGATTCATTTTGCTTGCTAGTCACACCACTGCGAAGCTCTCGCAAAACCCATAAGGAATATCTAGACATGCGTTGAAAAACTTAGTATGCAAACCCTAAAAATAGCCTTTGAAGGCTGAACAGTTAAAAGTCGCCATCTCGATTTGCATGTCACACCATTGTGAAGGTCTTGAAAAACCTAGATATATTCTCCAATCATGCATTGGAAAATCATATGTGTAAACCCTGAAAATGGCTCCCGAAGCTTGAATTGCTAAAAATAGCAAGTTGTCAGAATCTGTTCAAATTTCACGTGCAGGCATCTTGAAGTTACCTAGATGTGCTGAAGTAGTCAGAATCCCAAAATCCAAAGGAAAAGACCTCAAATTAGGTACTTACTAAAAATAGTAAGCTGTTAGATTTCAGTGAAAATTTAGTGGGATCCTGCCTTGAGCCTTCTGATTGCACTACTAAGCTCAAATTTTACCTTGATAACTTTATTTGACCTCAAACAAGCCTGAAGGATACAAACCCTAATTTCACAAACTTAGCTAACATTTCAACCTAGGTCAAATGATGGGACAACCCCGGAAGGACAAAAGACCAGAGAGAGAGAGAACCAAAGCCAAAAGACCAAAATGGAGCAAAAATTAGGGGGTCCCCATCTTGGATGGGGTGATGTGTGAAAAGGTCACAACATTACTTAATGAGGGTTTAGGGTTTGATAAGAGGCATGGAGTGCTTTGTGATTCCTCAACCCCCTTTTTTCTCTAGCTTTTGACTTAAAAAAGCATGGTTTTTGGTGTGTGATGGCCATGGGGATGTGCCATATGCCCCATGCCTATTGCACACCAAAAATCGTATCTTTTTTTGAATTAGAAAAACTAAAAAGGGAGGTGGGAACCTACAAGATCTTCCATGCCCCTTATCAAACCTAAACCCTAAATTAACTACTATTTCCTAGGGGCTAGACATCCTTGAGATGTTACACACTAGTTTTACTTGTCTCGAGGAAGCTTCTCATTTTGCTGCGGTTTAGGGGACAGCTAGGATATATTTTGGCTGCATGCTGGCTGAATAAAATCTAGCACAAGCAAAAAGAAAATATCTCAAGCCGATAGTTGCTGAAAATTTTGAATAGTAGCCTTTGGATGAAACTATGAATGATAGAATCTTTGTCGTCAAAGTGAGATGGTGTGTACAGCTTGTGCTGGCTCATATTAATACCACGGATGCCAAGTTGAGCTAGAAGTTCAAAACAGTAAGAATTAGGCCCTGCTTCATGGAGGATAGTGTAAGGCTAATATATGATGGGTTTGAGGTTGTAACATTATTTGTGAAATCATTATTTATCCAAGTGAAGCCAAACACAATCACTAACTTAGGAATAATAAGGTATGCATTGAAAAGAGTGCCTTGGATTTAGCTTGAGGTTTGTTAAGATGTTATGGTTTAGTATGAACCATGGATAAATTTAGCATTGAGGAAGATGCTTTCTTGCTCATAACTGCAGGTAGACTTATCTAGAGTTGGAAGGGCTACTTGAATCTCATAAGGAATGAAAGCATGGAGGACATAATTGAGCTCGGCTTTTTATAAGCCCTCCATATGGCTAGAAGTTTATGGATAGAACTCCATGTTGTTTGAAGAAATTAACAATGAAGATTAACTGGGGATTAGAAATGTGGGGATTTGACACCTGAATCTTAGAATCTTGAGGTCCTGATTATTGTTCAGCTATAAGGGTCTTTGCCAAGGTATTTTATGTGGACCATTTTTTCACCAATTGGTTATTTAAAAAAAAATATTCATCAATTCTTCAGATAAATTTTACTTAAAATTCTTTAAATTGCCAAAATATATATCGATTAATAGTAAATACTATACTTTTCCTCAGAATTAGACGATAATACACACTATTGGGACAAGAGTGTATCACCAACCATTATAAAAAGATTCACCAATGTTCTATGCTTTAAAATATTTCAATTCCTTAAAATTCTCCCTAATCCTCGCCTTCTTTGATTTTTGGACATGACACTTTTTGGTGGAATGCTGAGGATGCTTTTAATGAGAAACTCAACTTTTTGTTCAAAATTCCAGATGAAGGAATTGAACTCTTAGCTGATCTCTCTAAACAGTTCCCAATGTTGAGGATAAGCTATTAGGGTTAGAGGAGTTGGTATTGGTAGAAAATGGAAAAAGACATTGGGATTCAAAAATCTTTTGTGCTGTTTGGCATCCACCTCAGAATCAAGGTCAGAAGCATGATCTAAATAAGTGATGGTGAAAATTATAACCTCTATCAAAGACTAGAAAGCAGTTTTGAGTAAAATATGATGGATCTCATTAGTTTTCCATACCTCTAACTTGATGGAGAGTTATTAAGCAACTCATGTAATGCTAGATCAAGTGTGCAGATACTTGCGAAAGATAAGTGTTATTAATCCATTAAATCCTCTTTATACCTAATGGGGTAAAATCACTTCCTCATAATCTCTTGGAACTTTTCAACTTTCAACTATGGGCTGCTTTGCGGCCACCAGGAGTTGGACGTGAGATTTGCAGTAGGTGAAGGCACGATTATTCATGTGAACCTCAAAAACTACAATTCATTGTAATTTAGGAGTTCCCAAGTCATGAAACATAACTCTAGATTGCAAATTCAAGCACCCAATCTGTCCACATCAATTATACCATTAAATTGGGAATGAAAATCAAAGTTTCAAACTTGAAAGTAAGGTGAGTAGTCAAGTGTTGGAATTGATTGTCATTGATGTCAAAGGAATATGAGAGATTGTTAGAACATTGTCATTGATGTCAAAGTGAATGAATGAGACTATAGCCAGTGATTTCAAAGACAAAAGATCAGAAGAGTGTAATAGGAAATATCTCAGAGGTGATGTGGAACACACTCATTAAGAATACATCATTTAGTGAAGAGGTGTGATTTTTTTTCAAAGGTTTTAAATGGTTAATAAAGTTTGTGTCTCTTTGTTAAGAGATGTCTCCCTTCATAGAGGCAGCCATCAAGAAGATATAAAAAGAGAAAGAATTGTGGAAAGAAGTGTGGAGAACAAGAAGATACATTATACAAGCACAAGCAGATTTGAAGAATAAGAAAATAATAGGAGGTCATTCAAAGGTAGCCATTAAGGAGAAATAAAAAGGAGAAAGAAAAAGTATTCAAAGGCAGCAATTAGTCTTAACAAAAAGACACATCTTTTTTAAAAAGTTCTCTCTTTTCAAAGAGATGCAACTCTTCATTGAGATGTAAAGATATAAATAGATGTGTGTGGAATAGAAAGGAAGATCTATCAGTCAAGAGAGAAGTGTGTGGAGGATAAAAATGTATATTATTGTGGATATGTGTGAAAAGGCAGCAATTATTATTTAAGAGGAGTCATGACTATTTGAAGGGTCATTATCTTTGAAAGGATGTATCTCTTCATAGAAATATGAAGATATAAAAGGGAATAAGAAATGTGCGAGAGTGGAATAAAGGTAATATCATACAAAGAGATTTGTGAAGAAGGGAAGTGTGTGAGGAGCAACAAAAGATATATCAATAATGAAATGAATCATATATTAATGATGAAGTAAATCGAATTCAATAAAGGATTGAATCAAATGTCAATAAGGGAATGAATAGAAGATATATTATGAAGCACTTCTTACATGATAAAGAAATTAATTAAATATTTAAAGATTAGTTTTAACCAAAAGTCACAAGGGTACGGTGAAGGGTTGTGTCTCATGATGAGACAAGATATATAAGAGAAGTCATTCCATGAGATGTTATGAGTGTGAAATTTTTATCATTCAAGAGTGAGTGAGGAATAAAAGAGAAAAGGTTTTATCATTCAAAGAAGTGTACGAATTATAATATGTAGCATGAAGTAAATAAGATGAATATATAAGAATGAAGTGAATGCATATTAATTGTAGATTTGGTCAAGAACAGTCAAGAGACATGTTGAAGAGCTATGATCATTGAAGAAATAATATATATATGAAGAGATATCTATTCAAAGAGATGCATCATTTCACTAGGTTATGAAGATATAAAAGATAATTGCAAGTAGAAGTGAAAAGTGTGAAAGTGAAGATAAATAAGAGGAAGGTGTGTGAGGAATAAGTGTTTATATAGGAATAAGAGGAAGGAAGGCAGATTTGTAAGAAGGATTCACGGCAGATTTGTAAGAAGAGTTTATAGCAAAATTATAAGAAGAATATATGCAGATGTGTATGAAGATATAATTGAGGAGGAAAATATAAAAGGAGATCATTAAGGCTATTTTTAAAGAATATTCATTCTCAAGAAGACAAGATTTTATTGAAGAGGTTGGTGTCTCATATTGGAGAGGTTGGTGCTTCATATCAAAGAGATTGGTGTCTCTTGCTGAGTTGGTGCTCAGTTGTGGGGATTGGTGTTTCTACTGGGTTAGTGCCTACAAATTCTACAAGTGGGGATTAATGTCTCCAGTTGGTTGGCGCTCACAAATTGTATAAGAGGGGATTGGTGTCTCTTGTAGGTTGGTGCTTACAAAGATTGTAAAAAGATATTTATATAAAAGCAATATTTTTCCATGGTTTTCTCCCGTAAGGGTTTCCATGTAAACCACGTATTCTTCTTGTGTTGCATAATTGTTAGATCTTATGTGAATGATACTATGCAATTGATATTTTTGTAGTTGTTAGTTTAAAAATAAAAGATTGTATTATATTGATTCACCCCCACTTCGCCCTCCCCTTCCCCACTCTCAGTATAATCGTGTGCTCATCATCAAGATGGCCAATGGAATACAGTTGGTGCATTGTTGTTGTCTCATGATATGGTGGACATGTTGTCATCTGCTGCATAAGCTTGAGTTTAAACTCATTCTATGGTTGTTGCTGGACCAAGTCAGGTTTTTGCTTACGTTTGAGGGCTTTCAGACAGTTAAAAAAATCTAGGATAAAGAAAATATCATAGAAGGCATTTTTCGCTCGATTGCTTTTATTAAAAGAAAATTTAAAAAATCAATGAATGGGTAAAAGACACAAGTCCCCTGATATTTGATAAGTGACATGCTATACAAGAAAAAGAATTTGAGTCCTAGACTGAAAAACAGAAAGAACAAAGAAATGTAGGAAAACTCAGGGAAAAGAAGGAAAATACAAGGATTCATGTGTAGCAGAAAAAGGGAAAATTCAGGAGGATAATGGAATGTAGTCACTGAATTTCAAGCTAAAGATTTGGTATTTTGGCTTAAACCACAAGGCTGTCAAAACTCAGTAGTACTCTTTGGAATCAGAATTTGAAATTTCTGCAACAGGAAAAGCTTATATCTGCATCAAGAGATCTCTTCAAGTTACCAAACAGAGCCTGAACAGAACTACACCCCACAATTCTGGCATGAGTATGCTCAACTTAACCCCACAGTTCTGGTATGAACATGCTTAAATTAAGCCTGCAATGAGTTATTGGGATATTAGTAACTTAACCTGATCCTCTTTATTGGTCTTGGAGACAGATGTTAAGCTGTAGAGAGTTGTAATTCCGGCTAGATGATATTAGCATACTCACATTGCTACTGTTTGCAAGAGATGAAAAATCATTGTTAATGGTATGGGATTCCTTGTAGTTATAGTGCAAAAAACATTGAAACAAAACAACTACCCTACTCTCTAATTAGTTTGAGGGCAGGAATCTTACTGAGGATTTCTTCATCATAGATGATGGTTAAGCAGATGCTTCTATCCTACCATTAGTTGCACGCTTCCTTGTTCCACCTGGAACCGAATCCCTTCCTTCAGAAAGGAAAGTTGTTTCATTCAACAAAGTTCATAATTTTTTAATCCCTCTCATAGAAGCTCCTATACTTGATTGGAACTCAGTTCAACTCATTCAAGTAATAATTATCCACTTTCTTAAAAGAAAAGTGGAGATATGTCCTATTAAATAAATTCACTTTTTCAGTTTTAAAGACTACAAACACATAAACTTGATTTCATTTGGCAATTCATCAATAGATCCAGCCCCATACAAACTTTGGGATACAATTTCAAGTTCATACATTATTTGAGTAACAACCCAATACCTTACCATATATGCCAAGAATATACTTTGGATATATCTACTGAGCTAGTTTCATGGGGGAGTAAAACCACACTGGATGTAACTTGCTATGATTTGGGATTCTGGGTCAAAATCTCTTCTCTAGTGGTATAGACAGGTCTCCTACTCACATGTTATCTAGGTTCCTTATTTGAGAATAAATTTAGCTGCAGCCTCATGGAAATCAAATAAGACTATCCTTTCCAAGGCCTCAAACTTCAATTTTTCAATCTTACACATTCAACGCATTTATCATCCATATTTTTATTTTATATCTTCTAAGCTTTTTCTTAAAAAGCAGTTCTATATTACATCCCTCCAGATTCCAAAACTCAATTGTAGTGTCAACATAAAGATAAAACTTTCATACCTAGTTACTCCAATTCTTTTGCTAATATGTTTATCAATGGCCTTATGACTGGTCTATTTAAGCTGGATGCTTCCCTTTTTTCATTCTCTGCGATGTGAATCACTAACAAGTCAATCAAGGATGACATTTTGCTTCCTTTTACCATGTCTACTTCACAAGTCATAGCAGTTTTGATACTAAGGCCCAAGTGTTAAAATGTGCAGTCTGATTTGGCTCAAAGACAAAAGCTATATGAATCCTAGTATGTTACAATCAGGAATTCACTTTTACTTGACGAATGCCTTCACCATGACACCATACATTTTTCATACACAAAGTTCTTTCCAGTTCCTCATATTTGTGGATAATTTGGAATGAGAATAATCACTTTTTGTCATCTTGATTGTGCCTGAATAGCTTATATCCTCCTAATTTACAGTTCCTAGTGTAGCAGAATCCATGCTTTGATGATTGATCGATTAGCTATGATACCATATTTGCATTTCCTAGTTTAGTGGAATCCATGTTTTGTTGCACTCTCTCTTGCACTCACTAGCCCATATGCTATTGCTTATAGTTAATAAAAAAGACTCAATGCATAAACATCATCTAAATGTAATTTAAAGCGACCAAACCATATATTTGGCTTTTGTTAAAAGGATTCATTAATATTGTTTATCCATTTGAGGATTTCCTATCTAAACTGTTGGATATGTAATGATGAATATTATATGTTTATTTACTTGTACTTTGGGATATAGGAGTCTGAGGAATTGCGGCTTGCTGGGATCCATACCAGACTTCAGTAGCATACCTGCTTTGAATGTTTTGTAAGTTCAGCAATGTTATTAGGAACATCCTTGTCAATGCAAAGATGATCTTCATTGGATGCATTTCATCATATGCTCTCATGTTTGGAAATTGGAATCTCTTTGGGTTCATGTATTCAGTTGCATAGAGTAAGATATGGAACCTATTGGTGCCTTGTGACTCAAAGATCTAGATGACATGATTGATTGAAGTTGAATGGCTGTTTATTTTGCAGAGATCTGAGCCATAATAATCTGACAGGCACAATTCCATCATCTGTTCTCTCAACAAACATTACTGTCATGTAAGAACCCTTATAATAAAATTTGAGCTAACATTTTACTAAATGTATATCAAGACTTGTAGATCATAGATCTAGAATTCCCTTCTACATTTATTAAAAACTCTTTTTGCATCATAATGTTACCTTAATTAATCAATGGAATTGTATGTTGTTGCAGTGATCTATCCTACAATAATCTTAGTGGATCAATACCACAAAGCTTTGCAGCATTGCCTCGACTTCAAAGATTGTAAGAACCATGGCTTATTGATGAAAACTCTTTGAAAAATGTTGCCAATCTGAGTGTGCCACTTAACATTTTATGAAGTATAAAGAATTCCTTACATTGTGAAAATTCTCATATTGAAGGAAATCTTAATCAGTTACCTAATATTGAGAATATGGGAAGGAAGAAAAAAAGTGAACTGGAGAGATCACTTTAACATTGAGATCAAATCTTGATGCAATGCAACCCAACAAAAAGAAAAAAACCAGAGATTCTATATTCAAGAAAAGTAGAAGTTAATAAGAGCAGTATCCACCAAAATATGGTATTATGTTTTTGGAAAAATAATTAGTTGACATTGAGCACTAGATTGAAATTTGAATTAACTTACCTAACTTTCACTCCCTGCAGATTACTTGATCACAATCAGCTCAGTGGTGCTGTACCAGATGGCATTGGGTCGAATATAACCTTTGGTCCTAATACAACACTATTACTGTATGTTGCTCCTAAGATGCTATCATTTTTTAGATATTTGTATTTCATTATTTTATTGATGCAAAAGTTCTTTTCGATACATAGCAATTTAATTTAGTGATATTTTCTTTGATAACATCCATCTATCTATATATATGTATGTATAGGTTTTCTTTACATGTAGGAAGTTAAACATCGAATTACTAATCACTCTAATTGTATATATTGCAGCGACTTCCGAAACAATAACCTTACCATTGTAAATGCTACTGCAATCGTAACAAGTCCAAATATCACCATGTGGTAAAACAAGTTTACATAGTTATTTATTTATGTTTTGTTTGTCTTTTGTCCATTTTCTTATAAGTTAAATCAATTACTCAGCTTTGGTAATAAAGTCCTAAAATTGGTCTTGGTTTGTTTCTTCTCTATATCCATAGTTGTTTGTTCAATTGCCATGATCAAAGGAAAATCAAATATATGTAGAGGCTGTTAGAAATGACAAAAATCTATCTGAATTCTGTCACAATACATAAGCTAGACAACACAAATGTATTTTAGCACTGCATTACATCCATTGTATTAAAACATATTATCAATCACTCGAGTTTACTACACTAGTTTCTAATAAATAACTGAAGAATCAATGCTGATTTATATTGAAACTTTGGTTTTATTTGTTCCTGTTTTCTGATTTCTCAACTTGGTTAAATGCTAGGTTGAGAGATAACCCTGTTTGCAGCCAAAATAATACAATAGCTAGCTTCTGTGGTACTCAAAACATAATTGAAGACACTGATGGAAGCACTAAGACCAATTCTACATGCCCTCCGAATAGCTGTACAGCTCCCTACTATGAGTATATTGAAGACGTTGATTGCTTCTGTGTGGTCCCCTTTGAAGTCGGAATGCGTTTAAAGAGTCCTGGTTTCATCCAGTTCCCTCCTTATCTTGTGAGATTTGAGGAATACATGACATCTGGATTGAATTTGAGTTTATATCAATTAGCCATAATTAATTATATCTGGGAACCAGGTCCAAGATTGGCGATGAACCTGAAGTTCTTCCCTCCTAAGATTCAAAGAGTTCCTACATTCAATGACAGTGAGATTCAACGAATACAACAGAAATTTGCTGAGTGGAGAATTCCTGATGATGATTTCTTTGGGCCACATGAATGGCTAAATATTACACTTGAGGGGCCATATGAACGATGTATGTCTTTCAACCTCAATCCTTTTGCCATTGTTTTCCATTTCTACTTTTTCCTTTCTTTCCCCTTCATGGATATAATTTATTTGCTTGTATATGGTAAATGATAATAGTGAAGTTGCAAATGGATATGTAATTCTATTTTTGCTTGTAATGTTGAATGAACTGCATGCTGCCACAATTTACTTTGCAAGATCCTTCCAAATGTCTGTTACAAGCCCATTTTAATAAGCAATACCCTATAAGCCTAAGACCGCAATCAAAAGATGGGCAAAAATAAATTTAGAGATACAACCATGAAATAGGATTAAACTAACAAGTCACGTTTAGAGAGAAATTTGGCAATATATAATAAACTTAACAAGTTATGTTTAGAGGTATTTTTGGCAATATAAAATAAACTTAACAAGTTATGTTCGGAGATATTTTTGGCAATATATAATAAAAGTATATTTAGTTAAATCATGAGATAAGGTGGCCTGTTAAACTATTCATTAACCTGACCTTTGAGCCATGCCTTTCAATCATTGATGTGATCCACGAATAAAATGTAGGAGAAAATATACATGCATATCTTTAACATTTTCTCATCATTTTTGGCTAGAGAAATTGCTATATACCAAAAAATCAAGGAATTCATACAAAACTAGGTAATCCTAATTTTAAATGAACTTTTTTTTGGTTAAAAAAAAAACATAAAAATATCTTTAAATATAAAAGAAGTTGCATAGATATACTTGTTATGGTAGAATTTTATTTACATGGTATTGATATGGACTAATAATAGTGTAAATGGAATTCAATAACCTGAATTTAAATTAGAGAAACCTTGGCAACTACAAAATGACATTGTAGAGAAAAAAAATCGATAAAACAAAGCAAATACATCATGAAAATGTTAATCATAAAAAAATCATACATTAAAAGACTATTATACTTTCATCTAAGAGAATTTATATTAAAAAAACAACTGACCCTAAAATAAGAGAACATTCCATCATCAAACATAACATACTATTTTAGGAGCAGCACTATATTTTTTTTATATAAACCTCATTAGAATATAATTTAAAGGTTTAAATGGTATATTTGTGTATCGTATAGATCCAATTTATGATATTTTATTTCCTTAATATAGTAGAGCAACGACATTTTTTATCTTAGAATCTTTACCATTTATCATATTTTGAATTTTTTTTCTTTATCAAATGTAATTTCTTTTATTAGCTTGATGGGGAAGTTTTTTTTTGTTTTTTAATGTTAAGACGAGTTATTATGACAAGGACAAAGGACTCATCAACAATAATTTGGGTAGTAAAATAAGCATACTAAATTCTATTAAATGAATGACATTGAATAATAATCTAAGTGTCAAGAGTTTATTTATAATGTTTAGAAAACTATTGTATGAAAAACAATAAAAAAAATTAACAACTCAAGCTATGATAAATTGTTTGCATGCAAAACAAGCTTATTACACTACTTTTCACTAAGTTATTGGCAAGGGGATGCATTTTTGGGATGCCATTTTTTAGTGTACAATAATTAAAAAATAGGGAAAATTAGAAAATGTAGAAAAGTAAAAAAAATCGTATTATAAGGCATTCACCATATTCATTATATAACTATATTGTGAAACATTGGAGATGAATTGAATTTTCATACGAGCTTATATATAAATTAACAACATTTCAATGTCCAATCGTTTGAGTTTTTATTATCAATGTGCACATACAAAAAAATGAAAAGCCAAAAGGCTCAACATCTCATTGTGCAATTGGAGACTGTCAATAGTCAAGAGTTTGTCAATATTTAGGAGTCCATTGATTTTGAAGCCACAAGGCACCATGTATGACCACCAAATTCTTAACTCATTAAGAGGTAATGTAAATGTAATCAAATCTTCTATCAAACTAGGAGCCTAAGGATTCTAAGATAATTCTAAGTGTAAGAATTCTATTCAAGATTCTAAGTCAGATTTAATTCTCTTATGTTGAATGTGCTAATTGCAGAACATTTATAAATTTCGATGTTTGCAAATCAATCAATGAACCGCCATATATACGATGGAGACACGCCTCTACAAGAGATGCGTCTCATGAGAGGATGTGGAGACACGTCCGCTCATGGGACGTGTCCCTTGGGCATGCGGGCTCCAAGCAAACCGAAACTCATCAGTTAACACACATAACTAATGCGTAAGATATTAATACATATATTAATAGTTTCAATTTTATTCAATGCAAACTTAGAACATTTGATTTGATATTTCAAATTTTATTCATGCTCATAAATTCAAAATTCTCACTTCCAGAAATATGTTATTTTAAAGGATAATTTTGATCACATATAAATGATGATGATGCAATCAACAATCATCATTTATATCTGACCGAAGCTACCTTTCATTAACACTCCCTCTTAGCTAGGGAAGATATTTCAAATCAAATAAGTGGAGATATCACCTTCACACGTGATATCAAAGATATTATATGTTTTCTCAATATTGTCAAGTCACATGACATTCTTCATAACACATCTACATTATGGTATGTGCACTGGCATCAAGTCACATGATGTCTACCATAATAATTCATGGCATATCCACAAATATATAATAATCCACCATGATTATCTCTTAAGGATCACACTGATCTTCAAATGACATCAAGTCCCATGATATCCATCAAAGTGTCCAAGAGATACTATCATGACATGTCCACAGATATCAAGTCACATGATATCTATCATGATAGTTCAACTCATCATTGTAGAGTCGTCACTTTACAATGTCATATACAAGTGTTCATTATTAGAAAGATCGTCACCTTTCAATAATGTACACAGGGGGAGTAGGCCCATAAGGTCATGGAGTCACACACATGACAAAAGAGTTTACACATTAAACATCTTTATATATTAGTACAACTTATAAACAATTTGAATTTCAAACATAATATCAAATTACATTTCAACCATACCAAGTTTCTTCCTGAAGTGCTCTACCTTGATTCGGGAGAGAGGTTTGGTGAGAATGTCTATAGTTTGATCATTTGTACTAACATACTCAAACTGGATCACTTTCCTTTCTACCATGTCCCTTACATAATGATAGGGGATCTCAATGTGATTAGATCTATCATGGAAGACAAAATTTATTGAGAGTTTGATGCAAGTCTGATTATCACAATGAATAATTGTAGGATTCAAGGGCTCACCAAAGAGTCCCACAATCAATTTATGAAGCCAAACTGCTTCTCTTGCCCCCATAGAGGCTGCAATGTATTCAACTTATGTTGAGCTCTGTGCTACTGAAGACTATTTGCAAATCCAGGAGATCATAGCTGATCCTAAACTGAAGCAACATCCTGATGTGCTTTTCCGATCAGTTACATTTCCAACCCAATCTGAATCAGAGTATCCATGTAGATCTAGTTGGTTATTTCTGTAAAGAAGACCATATCCAATAGTGCCTTGAAGATATCTCAATATATGTTTCACAGACATAAGGTGAATTTCCTTCGGCTCACACAGGAACTGGCTGAGAGCATTCACTACATAAAAAATATTACGTTTGGTGTTAACTAGGTACATCAAGGATCCAATCATTTGTCTATATAGGGTTGGATCTGCACACTTGGATTCTGCTACTGCTTCTTTCAGTTTGTGAAGGTTGGTTTCCATAGGTGTAGACATGGTTCTACAGTCCAACATTCCAAATCTCTTCAGAATATCAATAGTATACTTTCCTTGGTTTAGTATAATGCCCTCTGATTTCTGCCATACTTCCAAACCTAGGAAGTAGTGTAGAATGCCCAAGTCTTTCATGTCAAATTCGGAAGGTAGATCCTTCTTTCCTTGAGCAATGAGGTGATCTTCTCCTGTTATTAGCAGGTCATCAACATAAAAAATAATTATTAACATATCACCTTTGATTACCTTGAAGTAGAGATTTGGGTCTGCATCATTCTTGGAAAATCCTAGTCCCAAGAGGTAGCTGTCAATTCTTTCATACCAGGCCCTGGGAGCCTGTTTAAGTCCATAGAGAGCTTTTTTTAGTCTGCACACATGCGAGTTAGGTTTATGTATCACAAAACCTTCAGGTTGTTCTAGATAGACTTCCTCTTCAATGGTTCCATTTAGGAAGGTAGTTTTCACATCCATTTGATGGATCTTCTAGCCTTTAGCTACAACAATGGCTAACATTGCTTTCACAGATGTGTAACGGGCAATAGGTGCAAATGTTTCTTCATAATCAATGCCTTCCTTTTGAGAAAAACCTCTTGCCACAAAACGTGCCTTATGTTTTTCTATACTGCCATCAGTAGCATGCTTGATTTTGAAGAGCCATTTAGAAGAGACACGAATTTCTCTTTTGGTCTAGGCACTATATCCCATACACCATGCTTTAGAATGGACTGATATTCTTCTGTCATTGCGTCCTTCCATACTTGATGTCTGAAGGCTTCTGTAACACTGATAGGTTCTGAATTTATGATGCTGTTCATTGGAGCAACATAGCTAGAGAACTGTTTGGGTCTTTTACTTTCCCTAAATGTTCTTTTGGGTGCTACATGATTCTTGGCTTCTTTGATCATCTTTCTAGCCCAAAGTGGCCTCTTTCTACCGTTGTCATTTGTATTCTCATCTGAAGTAGATTGAAGTTCATTTGGCATTTCCTCTGGATACTCCCTCTGAATCTCACGAGCAGGTTCCATTTCAAGTACTCTAGGGGAATAGGTTTCTATCTCACTAGAACTTCTTGCCCTTTTGAATGCAATGTCTTCTTCAAAGATGACATCTCTGCTCAATTCAATTTGATTCTGCTCGGGTATGAATATCCTATAGGCTTTGGAGGTTTCACTATATCCCACAAATACCCCTTTGTTTCTAGAAGGTTCTAGTTTGAATCTCTTCTCTTTGGGCACATGAATATAGGCAAGGCAACCAAAACTCCTAAAATGATTAATATCAAGTTTTATGTCGGTAAAAGCTTCTTCAGGAGTTTTGTTATCTAGATGAGAATGAGGACATCTATTTTGAATGTAGACAACAGTTCTAGAGGCTTCTGCCTAGAAAGAAGTTTCAATGTTTTGGTCAAGCAACATTGCTTTAGCAGCTTCTACAATGGTTCTATTTTTCCTTTCAGCAACCCCATTTTGTTGAGGGTTGTAGGCAACTGTGAACTCCGTCTTAATTCCAACACTCATGCAAAATTCCTTAAAAATCTCAGATGTGTATTCTTTCCCATTGTCTGTCCTCAAGATTTTTATTTTTCTTCTCGGAGAAGTTTTTAGTAAGGGCTTTGAACTCCTTGAACCTTTTAAGGATTTCTATTGACTCTTTACACTTAAGGAAATAGATCTAGGTTTTCCTAGAGAAGTCATCTATAAATATGACGTAGTATAGAAATCCTGCCTTGGAAGGTACAAACATGGGTCCACATAAATCAGAGTGAACCAGTTCTAATACCCAAACTTAAGGAAATAGATCTAGGTTTTCCTAGAGAAGTCATCTATAAATATGATGTAGTATAGAAATCCTGCCTTGGAAGGTACAAACATGGGTCCACATAAATCAAAGTGAACTAGTTCTAATACATTTTGGGTTTTACTCAAGCTATTGTGAAAGGATCCCTTTGTATTCTTTCCTAGGGCACAACCTTTACAAGTTCCTTCATGAGATGGTTTTAACTTAGGTAAGCCTGTTACAAGTTTTTCCATAGAAGGTAGGGCACGAAAATGAAGGTGTCCTAATCTTCTATGCCAAATCTCATTTGAATCAAAAGTGTCAAGGGTAAAGGCTTGCTTAACCTCAGTGGACAGTTTGTAAAGATACCCTTGTCTTATACCTATGGTTTGGGCTTTCTTGATAGTTGAGTTCTTAGGCCATGCTAGAACTTTCCCATCCATAAAGGTAACTCTATATCCATTGTCTTCAAGGGTAGAGATGGATATTAGATTCCTTTTTATTCTAGGTACAAATAAGACTCCAGTGAGTTGAAGAGAAAAACTAGATTTCAATTTGATGGAGCAAGTTCCAACCCCTTTTACAGGGTGTGCAGAATCATCCCCAATGGTTACTTCCTCATCAGTCTTTTTAGTCATAGTGTCTAGGTGTTCTCTGAACCCTGTGATATGTCTAGAGGAACCACTATCAATTACCCAGTTGTGGGTGTTGTTAGATACTTGACTAGATAAGGCTGAATAGAACACAAAGTTCTTAGATTCATGATCTGAATTTGACTTTCCTACTTTAGCAAAAGATGCTTGTTGTTTTGATCTGGCAGGGCACTTCATTGCATAGTGGCCATATTGATCACATCTAAAACATTGTACTTGAGAGATGTATTTCTTCTTAGAAGATCCCTTTCCATTGGAATTTCTTTTTTTTTTAAAAGATCCTGTCTTGTAGGAGTTTTTCTTACTCCTTTTATTAGATGCTGTGTTGAGCACATGAATGTCTTCATCTATGTTCTTCTGTTTATTTTCTTTTGTTGAGAGTCTTGTTTCCTCTTGAAGGCAGTCTGTTCTTAGCCTATCAAACTTGGGGAGTTTAGATCTCGCACTTATTCCTTGAACAAACGACTCCCATGAGTTTGGTAGGCCTCCTAGTGCAATTAGAGTTAACTCTTTGCTATCAATCTGATATCCAATTGTGGATAATTGATCCCTTAGTTCAATGATCCTCATGAAGTATGCATTAATAGTTTCTCCTTTGTTTATTTGGACATTGTTGATTTGCCTCTTTAATGCAAGAGTCCTACTGGTGTTGTTGATCTCATAGTGCTCTCAAGAGATTTGAACATTTGATATGCAGTTTCATGTTTTGCTAGGATGGGCACTATATGATCCCTAATTGCATCTACTAAAATTTTCATGGCCTTTTCATTGTTTTCAATCCATTGAGTTTTCTCAAGATCAGCCTCTGGTTCCCTTTTGTTTTCTCTCACAAGTGAGTCTAATTTATTCTCTTTAAGAATCATCATGATTCTAAATTTCCATGATGTGAAGTCGTTTGCTCCTGCAAGACGATCTTCAAATCTGATCATACTTGATATTATGAAGAATGTGATGTGAATTCGATTTTAAAACTACGAATTTTCTTAAGCAATCTGATATCTAGATTTGATTTGGATTCACTCTACTTGGCTCTGATACCATGTAAATGTTATCAAATCTTCTATCAAACTAGGAGCCTAAGGATTCTAAGATAATTCTAAGTGTAAGAATTCTATTCAAGATTCTAAGTCAGATTTAATTCTCTTATGTTGAATGTGCTGATTGCAGAACATTTATAAATTTCGATGTTTGCAAATCAATCAATGAACCACCATATATACGATGGAGACACGCCTCTACAAGAGACGCGTCTCATGAGAGGACGTGTCCCTTGGGCATGCGGGCTCCAAGCAGACCGAAACTCATCAGTTAACACACATAACTAATGCGTAAGACAATAATACATATATTACTAGTTTCAATTTTATTCAATGCAAACTTAGAACATTTGATTTGATATTTTGAATTTTATTCATGCTCATAAATTCGAAATTCTCATTTCCAGAAATATGTTATTTTAAAGGATAATTTTGATCACATATAAATGATGATGATGCAATCAACAATCATCATTTATATCTGACCGAAGCTACCTTTCATTAACAGGTAAGCCTATTCCTTTTGATTGTCTAAATGGAGTAGTATGTGGATCAACTCCTTTCTACAATAGAGGAATTGACAATCTCTGTAAGGAGACAAGTGGCTAGCATCATCAACTATAGGGGATCCTTTCCATGCCATGTCTAACATCCAATAGGATTGGTTTGAGAAAATGTAGCCCTATCTAACCTTGCCATTAATTAGCTAAATGTTACACTTGAAGATTGACAACGAGAAGCTAATATTATACATATTTCAAAGGGATTACACAATTCTTTCTTTCATCTCCTAATCATTAGAAACCAAGCACTCTCACAAGCCTTCCTGCATAGCATTTGGAATTCAAAGTGTAGGCTGCCATATGAGTCAGGGTGTTTCCAATGTTCCACCATTGCATCACAATGGGCTCGATATGCTCCTCATGTAATTCCAAATTAGGATCCTTGGTTGTTTGATTCATCTTCCCAAACATGTTATCAAATGTCATTTAAATCTCTTCAAGTCTAGAGGAGTTTGTATCAACATATTTAATGACCTACACAATAGATGAGATAAAAGAGCAAAAGTATCTTAAAAAAATTCAATAAAAAAAACTCAAATGACAATGAGAGGATGCTATTACGAAAAATAAAAATGATTTACAAATTACAAACATTAACAAATTGATAATTTAATAATAAAATTAGACATTTCTTATTCCATTATGAATGGCCAATCATCATCTAGAATCTTTTACTTCATACTTTATCCTTCAGTTATATTTGCCTTTGCCCATCTATCCACTTTGCATAAAAAATGACACACTCACTCTGATAAATCTGCATAAATCATCCTGCAGACAGGCAATTATAATGATTTGAATTTGACAAGCAAAGGGTTTTGGAGGAATAAAGTCACTAAAATGTTTTTTGTAGGGGTACAACATAAATGAAACAACAATTAACTTCTCACCACAACGGATCAAACAAAATAGAATGATCGTGTAACAGCGTATAGGATGTGTAAATATACATTTTGTGACACTCCCTGCAATTAACATCCAACCACCCAAGCAATTATACACAATTCATCACACTACCAACATAACGAACCATATGTGCAACTCCTCTAACGACAAACCTTGATATGTTTGTAGTATGCCTGTCATCTCTTTCAATGATGGAAGCTACAATCTAGAGTTCAGTGAGAAGTTGAAAAGTATAAATATACATAAGAAAAAACTTAGAGCATCCCAATTTTTTTTATAATACTCAGAGGTAGGAAAAAAAAAAAACTCATTCATTTATCTTTTCGAATGTGAATGATCGGTTCATAACCAAGGTCCAAAACAACTCACCACTACTTGTAGTTGCAAAGTGTGCTTATTCAGCTCTAGACTAATTATTTCCTAGCAATTCTACAGATTGTACTCTGCAATCCAAAGTTTTTTTGCCTGTACTTACAGGATAATAGCATTTTCCATTTGTTCCTTTATTGTTGGGTTTCTCGCCTCTTATTTTACGACTTCTAGAATATAAAATGTGTGCATCACTTGTACATTATCCAACACTTTGCATCCTTTGCTCCCTTTAAGCAAGAGTTGTTACCTTATTAAAGGTCTGGGATGGTAAACTCCTCATTATTGTAGCTTGAAGCATGCTCTTTGATAAAATTTCTATAGGATTGGCATTCTCTATTCTTACCCCTCTTCCTGCAAGCTGATATCAAGGACTTAAAATAGTTTGTGTGTTCAACAATACTTTCCCCTTCTTTTGTCAATATTTTTCCATCTTACATCGTTTGAGAATTTATTCAGTTCTAGATGGCTTTTTTGCATATCAAATTGACCCAATCCTATGACTATTGTCTTTGTTCTCCCATTTTGTTGAACTTATTGAAAACTCTTTTTTGGATTAAAGTGCTATATTTCCATTTTCAATAGACCCAACCCTATGAGTGCATTTGCACTATCATCTCTATTCTCCCTATTTGCTATAGTAATGACATCTATAAGCAAAGAAATCTTTACCATTTGCCATATTTTCCCATGGAGAGTTATTCTCTTCTCCCCCAGAAAGCAATATATATAACTTGATGTCTCGGCCAAGAAAATTAAACGGCTACAGACAGAATGAATGCATAGCCAGGAAAGAACCACACAACCAAAGATGTATCTGCCTACGAATAATAGCCCAATCAATAAAGAGAAGCAATAGAAAAATGATCAAGGCTAGGGGTTTATTGCCACACTACCAAAAGACATTTGTCCATTTCATTGTGGCAAGGAAGGGATTAAAAACCAAGGAAGATGTTCAACAACAACAACAAAAGGTCTAAGGGCCAATACAATGGCCCGCCATGTAGAAGGAATAAGAAATCATAGCCTACCAAGAAAGGATAGCATCCAGTCGCTTGCTTAGAATAATAGGCAGCCTTATAGTTGAATTTGCTTCTTTGTGCATTCAAATGACTAAGAAAATGAAGCAACAACTCGGGTGACCAACCAATAGCCAGTATAATGCTCAACCAAGTTAGGTATTGTTGACGTGCCTTTTGTGACAGCGCCAGCACAGAATAAAGTTGCCCCAACGGTCACTCTATTCTCTCTTGATCAAAGTGTCCCACATGCTAAGATTGCTTGAAAGTTCATGTGTTCGACTCCAAGGTTCCTTTTATTGCGAATAGACTCAGTTGGTTGATGTGTTTTGCTGGTTATTTCAAGGGGACTTACGTAGTTGTTCAGTTTCGTGAAGCAATTAGGACGTGAATGATTTGGCAATATGGTTCTGGTATCTAAACTGACTCGGAAAATGCAGAATTTAAAGGGGATAGGGATAGGGATTCTACAAGTCTACTTCTAAAGGGTGGAGGACGAGGATCGATTTAAACAATCTTCAAACCAAACTTTGCTTTGTCTCCTTTCGAACAACTCCGACAAAGTTGGTGCAATCTTCAAAGGATGAGAAAATGTTCAAACTATGACACAACACGTTCATACCGTCAACACGACGCATACAAACACATGAACCATAATCGAAGTTAAGTGCTGATACTCCAGTTGACCACGCAAGGCGAACTTACCATCAGCAAGTCCGCTAGTGGTATGGACGAGAAGACTTGCTCAAATCACAACGCCACACTCCACAGCTAACAACTACTTGCATGAAATAAAATTTACTTTACTCTATCTACCTTGAATTGGAAAGACGAACAAGCCTTGCTAGCTACTCACAATAGAAGATAGAACCACCAAACAATGATAAATCTTTATATTATGAGAGTGTTCACAACAACTTCTTACAAAGTCCTCAATGGGAAAACTTCCTTTCCTCCTCAATCTAAACTAACTTCTAAGCTCTACTCTCTAACTTCTATCTCCAATACTCTCTAGCTCTGATCTATCTCTGATTCTAATTCTAATTGTTTACAAATGAGGGGGGATGCCCCTTTTATAACAAGTCCAATTCAGTGGACGGTTCAGATCAAATTACAATGAAGGGCTCAGATCGAGCCACCTATGCCCTGATTAGGGTTTCTGCCCTAAAAACCGCCACAGAGAGGAGTGGGCAATGAATGCACAGAATATTCTCCACTCCCCTGCAGGAATCATAATGAGCAATTAATGCCCACTACCATCATCAAGAAGATCCTCATCAAGCAGCGCGTTCCCACTGGCCTTCTCCCGGATAGCAAACTCGATCAACCGGGCCAATACTGCTTCAACCTCCTGTGTAGAGATCGGTGGAATATGGCTGAGCTGGAATTCCAAGACTGCTACCGTCTGTCCGTATCTGATGCAAGATTTCTTCCATGTCACCAAGGCGTCCTGGGTATGCTGAATTATACTAGAGAACGTGGAGACATTCTCAAAGTCATCCAGGACAAGTGACCTCGCAGCTGAGAAGAATGGAGGCAGTCTACCCTTCAAACCATCAGCAGTTATCTCCTCTGGGACCAACTTTCTAGCAAATATGGCTTCTAATGTATTGAGGACTCCCCCCAAGATGTTGCCCATTGCCTTCTTCACTTTAGCTGAATCTGCCCTTGCTGCGTCGTGAAATCCACGGCCTGTGACCACCGAGGAGTACCAACTGGTGAAATCGTACCTATCACCTCTCTGAATTACACCTCCATCCACTAAGGTTTCTAGAGGTACATGCATCAAAGCCCCCAAACGAAGTACAGTCTTCGTTTGATAGATGCGAGTATCACCCCAGGCCTGATCTACTATATCCATTCGTGCCAAAATATTTGAGGCCTGTCGATAAGCATCGGCAAGGTCCTCCATGAATTTTCCTGTCTCAGTATGAACACGGCTAACCCACTTGTCTGCCTCCGTTTCCATTTTCTTTAAATCCTCTAAGGCAACAATTGACTCGTTCGGAAGCTCCGATGGACGTTCCACTGCCGGGTCCGCTGGTTCACCTGGACGTGCTAGATTCTGCATATATCCTATCAAGGTTTTGTGCTCCTTCTTCAATTTCTTATACTTCCCCTCCGTGCGGAGCAACTGATCCTTCAATGCCTGATAGGAGTTATCGAACTCCTCGATAACTTGGGCTCCCGTAGGACGACCCAACTCTACTGTGGTGATCACATAATTTTCAGGCCTCTCCTCGGTTCGATCACAATCTTCCCTCGGAATAGCCACCTGAAGCGTGCGAGAGCCTGACTCGTCGGTCGAGATCTTTGAAAACTTTCGGGCCCTTTTCTTCTCTGGTGGCGCACTGATCCTCCTGAGGAACTCTTCCATCTCAATGGCCGGATCCGTGTCATCCTCGGGTTCTCTCCTCATTCTGTCGGAAAGCCAATCAGGCACTGTCTGCTGTGGATTACAAATGACAAGGGGCTGTTCTTCTGTTGCCTCCATCTCGTGCACTTCCTCTCTTCTTGCACTGGTTTGCTCAGGCTCATCCTCCTCTATAAGCTGGGTATCTCCCGACCCTTGGGTCCCTTGTTCTGTGTTTTCCTCTTCTTCCAAAGCCGTGTCCAACATCTGCTGAAAATGGGTGTCGGCCATTGTTTCCTCTTCCTCCTCCTGTTGGCCGCCCCTGGATAAACTGACACTAGCTGATTCCCGGGCGTTGGGCTGATCTACCTCCTCAAGTCCCCGCTCTTCCTCTAATCCTGCCCTCTGATCGGCAAATAATGAAACCACTCTTAAACTCGAGGATTGAGTTTGTGAGTGCACGGGTGATGCTTGTTCTATCCTCAACGGTATCGGCTGGGTTGGCACTTCCACTTGTGCCCTCGATGTCTGAGCAATTTGTTTCCCTCTTTTTACCGATAACGGCCTTGGGTCACCCATCAAGCTGTAAGTAAGGGCGATCGACTTGCTCTTAAGTCTGCATACATGTCTGTCGACCCAAGTCCTGGTAAAAGTCATCACCGGGATAGAAAGAGTGTCCAAGTCCATGATCTCTGGCTCGGACCAATCAGGTGGTGGGACAGGAGTATCCCTAACTGACCCATAGTCGGGTTGCATGACGTTGACATCCTCCTCCACCTGGTCGGGAACTGGAATAATCTCACATTCTCTAATCAACTTGAGAGGAAGTCTGGAAAACATCCTTCTTCTTATCTCAGCCTCATCCACTGCATTTGCCCAGAAGTCCTCCAGATGAGCTCTGTGCCGGTATTCAACGTTCTGTACCATCCGGATGTTCCCGTAAGGATCGAAATCCTGCCTGCCTGTGTGATATGACAAATGATAAGATTGCAGCTCGTCCTCTGCCTCTCGGGCTGCCTGCAAAGAGGGACACACCTCAATGGAATTTCCCATGGTGATAGGGAAATCAAGCCCACCCTTCTTTTTCCTTTTCTGAATCTTATCGTAGGCAATCAATTGCCTAGATATCTCAAGCATTACTATGTGATCAGTGGGGTATCGCGGTAACCGATACGGATACGAAGTGAACCCCTGCAGCCTAATATATGTGAATTTCGGGAATTGGATGAGCCAATACCCATATTCCTCAATCAGTGTCTGTGCTTCTTTAGATATTCTCTGCTGCGTCCTTTGCTGAAGCGTCCTTGCAATGTGCATTGTGAATGCATCATTTGCCCGTTTATAGTTGGCAATGTTAGCCAAATGTAGCTGTGTGCAGGCTTCATGAATTTTGAATTGACCAGGGGCACAGCCGATTGGCTCTTTGTACGAAATCCCTCTGTACTTAGTCATTCTGGCCAACATGTAAATCACATATGAGCTCATGTAGAAAGTCTTCGTCACCTTCAAGCTCCTGAATTGCTCATCGATGTGGTTGCTAATCATCCTAGCCCAATCGACACACTCTTTTCCTTCCAAGATGATCTCGATGAAGTAGAACATCCAAGGCTCGAAAATGTAAGCCTGTGCACTCCCATTCACCCGGCTCAGCATCATTATCAAATCACAGTATTCTTGTTTCACGTCCTCGGCAATTATCTGCTTTGGGAGCTTAGTGCGGGGTGGCCTCGGCTTCTGCATCCAAACTCTGTTGATGACTGCAGTGACTCTTTCGAAAGAGGAAGAGTACATCTTATCTGCCCTCTTGTTTGTCCTGTATAACATCTCCTCAGCAGTTGGAATCCCAAATGCTTCTCCGATGGCATCGGGTGTGAAGTTGGCGAGCAGTTTACCATCCGGAGAGACGATCGTCCTACGTTCTGGCTTGTAGTGATTGGCGCACTCCATAATTAGCTCCGGACACTGAATTGCTGGCGGAAAACTAGCAGCTGCGTAGATTCCACTCTTCATTATATTATGTGCCGTGACGGATGGTTGATGGCCCCCTAGCCCGAACATCCTCGATTTGAGTGCATTCAGATTAAATGAACCAAGGTTGGTGTCATTCAATCCTGCCAACTTTGAAACTATTGCTGACTTTGGGAGAAATGGCTTAGCGAGCCTCTTAATCATTGCCTGTCGAGATGAGCCAGCCTTGCCTGCTTCAGTGTTTGCAGCTCTGCCTGCGGCTCTGCTTGTTCCTGCAACATCCTTTGCGCCAGCCATCTGCAAAATAAAATAGAAGGATAAGCTAGACTGCAGATTTTTAAAATAAAACAATTCCCGAGATGGCTGCGAATACGGAGTTAGCTTTGAAAATAAAATTTCTCAGCATAAATTTCTAACTCCAAACCTCGTACTGTATAAAAATCTCTGAGTTTAGAGACAACTCTCAGCAACTGCACTTCTGACTGGTGAAGAAAAAACGCAGCAAGCTAATAACTTTCAGCAATGTAGCTAATTTCTCCAGCACAAATTGTTCGAACCTTGACTTCACTTTGTCAACTTCAGCAGTTAGAGGAATAAAGAGTTGCCAGCAATATGAAATTTCAACCTCTTCAACTTCTCAACGTTTAAACTTCGCAGCAACTCCACTTTCAGCTCTTTGAGAATTAAATTCTCCAGCAACTCCGGAAAATAACTTCAACCTTCAACTTCGAAGTCGCAGCAACACACTTTCAGCTTTTCGAAAGAAAGAGTCTCGGCAAATGAAGATTTCTCCAGCACTTCGTACTTTCAGCAACTCAACACTCCGAAATAAAATAAACTCTCACAGAATTTCTCTCCTCAACCACTTGGAAAATATTTTAATCTCTCCAGAACCTCTTCAGCAACTTCAACTTCGAAATAATGTGAGGAGAAATGAGAGAAGAGATTGTTTAAATAACTTTTCCCGGAGAATCCTGCTAAGTAGTGCTGGGGCTATTTTTAGCACCTTCATCAATTTCCCACTATCTTCGTTCGGAATCTTCTAATTCAAGCGCAGTAGTGGGCTAGTCGTCAGCCGGTTATTATGGCAGTCGCCATTAATAATGATTCCTTCTTCTTCAAATTTCGAATTTTCCTCTTAGTCTGCCAGTTACCTCTTGGCGATTTAAACAACTCGCGAGAAAAACAATCACTTGACTTGATTTAAAATTCCATTTTAAAATCTCGCAGTGTTTAAATAAATTCAACTCGAAAAAAAAATTCGTGGGAGTAGCAAATTTATTTCCAACTTTTTAAAATGTCTGTCATTTAAATCCTCGATTTCATAAAATTTGCCTTAGACATTTTAAATTCTCTCATTAAAACGTTCAACTCCGGGCGATTAAAAACTTGTTTGCGTGCTCGAAATAATTCGTCCTTTGAGATTTAACTTCTGTCAGGAAAATAATCTAGGCAAAACGAATTTCTTCTGAAAATATTAAAATTTCCCTTAGGAAATTAATTTTCAAACTCTGTTAACTCATGGGTGCATTTTGAACGGGTTCATTTGATTTTTCACTTGACCCATGGAAAATATTCATCGATATCAAATCTTCCCCTTGAAAAAAAAATTCGTCAACTTTCAACTGCCTTTGGAGAATTTTAAAACTCATCAAATCATCCTTCCATGCCAAGGGCGTATTTTTCCCCAGTGAAATGTTATTCCATTTAGAAAAAATTTTCTAACATTTTCTCTACCATAGGCGCATATTTTTGATGAAATATTTATTTCATTTAAAAAAAATTCCTCACTTTACACCTCTGGCGCACTTGATCCCTTGGCATTTATTTTTTGCGACTTAGAAATTTTCTCCAGTCATCTCACATCTTGGGCGCATTTCACTCAGTGATGTTTTATTTTGCTAGCTTTTACCCTTGCCACGCCTTAGAAACATTTTCAATCAAGGGCGTATTTAGCATGAGCCACTTTCATTCTCCACACTTAGAAAAATTTTCTCCAGCAACCTTGGGCGCATATGGGGTCTTGAGCTTTCATTTTCTTGACTTAGAAATTTCTCCAAGTCCTAGCCACTTTATCTTGCCTTGGGCGCATTTTGACCTCTCTACTTTCATTTTATGCCTTAGAAATATTTCATATCCTCACCTTCCTTGAGGGCGCATTTTACTAGGTGAGCTTTTGTTTTTGCCTTAGAAACTTTTTCAAGGCATCTCTCCTTGAGGTGGGCGCATTTGA
This sequence comes from Sequoiadendron giganteum, assembly GCA_007115665.2. Lineage (NCBI taxonomy): Eukaryota > Viridiplantae > Streptophyta > Pinopsida > Cupressales > Cupressaceae > Sequoiadendron > Sequoiadendron giganteum. Next base: position 495,416,402 of record CM021104.1, read on the forward strand.
CTAGGTGAGCTTTTGTTTTTGCCTTAGAAACTTTTCAAGGCTTCAATCCTTGAGGTGGGCGCATTTTACTAGGTGAGCTTTTGTTTTTTGCCTTAGAAACTTTTTTCAAGCCTCTGCCTTGAGATGGGCGCATTTTACTAGGTGAGCTTTCATTTTTGCCTTAGGCGTTTTTTCAAGCCTCTACCTGTTCCTGCTCTTGCATTCTATTTTTAGCAAGTTGTGCTATTTTTAGCAAATCCCTTGATTTTCAACCTCTAAGGCTCCGTTTTGCCTGAAAATTTCATCAGATGATATTCTCTGCCTTGTGAACCTGTTTTGTCAGTCCTCTGCCCTGACCTGCTATTTATAGCCACCTGCTATTTATAGTAAGTTTGACTTTCTGACTTTAGTAGCTCCGTTTTGCCTGAAAGTTGCAACGCTTGATCTTGATAGCTTGAGGGTTATTCTGATGCCAACCTCGGGTGCAGACCTGCTATTTATAGCCGTGCCCTGACTTACTAAAAATAGTAAGTTCTCCGACTTTGCTCAAATTTTGCCAGCAGGTACCTTGAAGTGTGCTGACATGGGTGGGGTACTTTGTTTCGGCTATTTTTGGATTTTACCCCCTATAAAAGTGGAAACCCTAATTTGATTTGCATGTATCCCGAACGGTCTCCGTTTGACTTCGTTCCTTCTGCATGTCGTTCTGCTTGCTGGACTGGAGTGTTGGGCGGCTGCCGGAGTGTACCTGCTAAAAATAGAAACTGTCTGAAAAGTGACTCATCCACTGCCGGATGGTTTTGCATGTCATATTGCCTGCGGGATCTCAAAAAACCCAGAAAAACCCAGAAAACTGGTCTGCATGCATGCACTGGCTAAAAATAGTAAGTCCTCAAAACTCGATCTTCTCTGCTTGCAAGCCACACCGTTGCGAAGCTCTCGAAAAACCCATGAAGAAAAACCCGACATGCGTTGAAAACACTGCATGCGAACCCTAAAAATAGCCTCCGAAGGCTGAACTCTGAAAGTGGTTGTCTCGGTTTGCATGTTACATCCCTGCGAAGGTTTTGGAAAACCCAGAAGGATTCCCCAGACATGCATCTGAAAAGCTCATGTAGAAACCCTAATTTGGCTCTTAAAGCCTGAAATGCCAAAAATAGTAAGTCGTCTGATCTGGCTCAAAATTTACGTGTAGACAGCTTGATGTCACTCGGATGCAGTGGAACTGACAGAATTCCAAAATCTCAATAAAATAGTCCCAAGTTGAATACTTACTAAAAATAGTAAGTTGCCAGAATACAGTGAAAATTTAGGGGGACTCTGCTGGAAGTCTTCTGACTGCTGCTCTAAGCTTAGATTTCAATTTTATAACTCAGTCTGACCTTAAATAAGCCTGAAGGATGAAAACCCTAATTACACAGACTTGACCAATATTTCAACCCGGGTCAAACGACGGGACAATCCCCGGAAGGACCAGAGACCAGAGAGAGAGCGAACCAAAGCCAAAAGACCAGACTGGAGCAAAATTTAGGGGGTCCCCATCTTGATGGGGTGATGTGTGAAAAAGGTCACAACATCTGGCGACTCCACGGGAAAGTGTTGAAAAACACTTTGAAAATTAAACCTTGGTCAATCCCTCTAACCATCATACAGAAAGGATACTTACTCAAAAAGGGAGAAGAATCCGATATTGGATCGAAACACCTTCATCTGAGATCTCCTGACTTATGCGTTTATCTTATCTCTAAACCATCGTGACTCCCGAGATCGATTATGGCAGGTTATACAAGTATCTTAACTTCAAAAGCATCCCGGACATTGCCTCGCTGCCAGTCAGGCGTCTATAGCCTCGACGAGGTTGTCGCTACAATTCTCACGAATATTGCTCCACTGCCAGCCAGGCGTCCATAGCCCCGGTGGAGTTACTCGTATATTCCCAAACCAATATTCAAAGTACGATATTTCTTTTATTTTCTTTCTTTTGACATTTCTTTTTAGCATACTTTCTCCTTTTCTCTTGATTATCCGTCAATTCCATAATTGGTTGGTAAGCAATGAAGCTATCAATGGGTTTGAGAATTGCAGTGGCGCTGAAGCAAGATTTAAAATTTTCACTTGCCGTAATCCCTCCCAAGGAATCAAAATGACTCAAAGCAGCTTGTTTGAACCAATAGGACATGATGATCTCAGGCTCATGTGTTAAGACACAATAACTGATTAAACTCCCGAGTCGAGCTTTTATGAGACCGGATGATGACAAGAGGAAAACAACCTTGGCATTCTATTGTTTGCATAAATTCATAAAAACCCCATGGCAGTAGACCAATTCGCGCAAGACAAGATATCATCACTTCCATCGCAACGGAAAACCCTAAAATCAAGTCCATTCTGAACCCAAACCAAAACCACTTGAGCAGACAACTCAAGGGAAGAAACACCAAAACCAAAAACCCAAAGGGCAACAAACCAAAACCAAAACCCAAAAAGGGAACGGGAACAAAACAACCTAATCTACTATGTACAAAGTAGGATCCAGGAGGGACCCTACGCTTGGAAATAATGCTTGAGGAACTGCCCATTGACTGGCAATGGGATATCCTCTCCTGTTAGCGTTTTCAATCTGAATGCATTATCTCCCAGGATCTCAGAAACCTGATACGGGCCCAACCACAATTTGTCGAACTTGTCGTGATCACCTCTTCTTTCGTGGGCTTTATCCCAACATAAAACTAAATCTGAAATCCTGAAGGCCTTAACCTTGGCCTGCTTGTCGAACCATCTTTTCACGACTCCTTGGTGCTTAGCCAGATTTTCCAATGCCTCATCTCTTTTCTCCTCCAAGTGCATCAACTGAGACAACCTGACTTGAATTCGGTCTTCGCCTTCCAGATACTCCTGAATAAACTGGAGAGTAGGGATCCTTAACTGAACTGGGAAGACGGGGTCTTGCCCATACACCAAATGGTAGGGAGATGTTCCCAAAGAATTCTTCGTTCTAATCCGGTCTGCCCACAAGGCAAACCTTAACTGTGTGTGCCAATCCTTGGGGTTCTTATCCAACAGTTTCTTGATAGCATTCAGCAAATTCTTATTTGTGGACTCTGCAAGTCCATTTCCTTGGGGGTAGTAGTTGGATGAGAACTTCAGTGCAATCCCATACTCAAACGCCCAATTTGAAAACTTCAATGATGAAAAGGCGGGGCCGTTGTCGCACACCAAAGCGTGGGGGCATCCAAACCTTGTAATAATATTCTCTTCGAGGAACTTAATGACTACATCTGTGGTGGAAAGCTTGAGAGCTTGAGCCTCTGTCCATTTGGTGCAGTAGTCGGTGGCTGTCAGTATGTACCTGTGCTGTGCCGAGGACGGTGGGTTAATCATTCCAATAAAGTCCAACCCCCACTTGGCAAATGGTCTGACTTCAATCACTGGTTGCAAGGGCATAGCCGGATTCTTTTCTCTGTACGCAGCTGTCTGACAAATGTGACAAGCCCTCACATGCTCATAAGCATCCTTAAAAAGTGTGGGCCAATAATACCCAGCCCTTGAAATCTGATGAGCTGTGGCCAAACCACCTCCGTGACCTGTCCCGAATTTCTCGTGGAAATGTTCCATAAGCTGCTTAGCTTCTCTTTTTCCTACACATCTCAAATATATACCTTCGTGATTTCTTCTATAAAGCACTGATCCCTGCAGCATGAATCTCTGGCTCTTCATTCTTAAAGTCCTTCGTTGCACTGGATTCAAATGTGAGGGACACCTTTGGTTCAACAAATGGTAAACAGTGTCATCGTACCATTCCCCTGGGGACACCTCTTCCAGTATATATGTTTGTTGTACCAGCCCAGGTCCTGCCATTGCAATCGTTTGTGCCAATGCTTGTCCTCGGACTAACTTCATCGGCTGTATCTCTATGTCATATTCTTGCAAGCTGGCGACCCACTTGCCTCTTCTTTCTCCTAATTCATTTTGCATTAGTAATGTCTTTACTGTGGCATCTGGAACTATTGCATGTACTTTGCTCCTTAGGATGTAGTGCCTGAACTTCTTAGCTGCTTTTACTAGAGCGTAAGCTTGCTTTTCTACATTGGCGTACCTTAATTCTGCTTCCTTCAATGGAGTACTCATGAAAGCAATTGGGTGTTCATCCTTTTCTTCCGCTCTCTGGGTCAAGACCGCTGCGCAAGTGTGTTCTGAAGCAAAGGAGTACAAGTAGAATGGTTTTGAGTAATCCGGACTAACTAGCACCGGAGCATCTACTATTGCTTGTTTGATTTCTTCGAACGCCTTCTTTGTGAGAGGGGTCCATTCTATCTTTGCATCCTTTTTCAGCATTTCATTTAGTGGTCTGACAATCTCGGCGAATCCAGTTATGAATTTTCTCACAAAATTAATCTTGCCAAAGAACGACCTCAACTCTTTCTGACTCCCTGGCATGCCGATCTTTGAAATTGCCTCAATGCGGTCTGGGTCAATTGATATGCCCTGTTCTGAGAGGACATGTCCTAACAATTTTCCTTCAGTGACTCCGAATACGCACTTCTTTGAATTGAGAGAAATACCAAATCTTCTGCATCTCTGGAAGATCTTTCTCAAGTCTTCAACATGATCCTCCCTCTTTTTGGAGAACACTGCCAAGTCATCCATGTATATAATAATGCATTTTCCAACTAAGTCTCTGAAAGCGATGTCCATAGCTCGTTGAAATGTGGCCCCGGCGTTGATTAGGCCAAAAGGCATTCTTCTGTAAGCGAATGTTCCCCACTTAGTGGTGAAAGCTGTTTTTAGTCTATCCGCTTCTTCAACCATTACCTGGTTGTAACCTGAATAACCGTCCAAAAAGGACATCATCTGGGAACCATTTACAATCTGCAAAACCTCATCCAACGAGGGCAAGGGATAGTTATCCTTCTCGGATGCTCTGTTTAGGTTGCGGAAGTCAACACATAACCTTATCTCCCCGTTCTTCTTCCTGACGGGCACTAGATTGGCGACCCACGTTGAGTGCCTTATTGGGAAGATTATTCTGGCCGAAAGGAGCTTCCTTACCTCCTGATATATCAACGGTTCCAATAGCGGGTTCACCGGCCTTTATCTTTGTCTGAATGGTTTATTTCCCGGCTTCAACGGGATCGTGTGCGTGATCAAGGTAGTGTCATATGTCTTTAAGTCTTCGTAGCCCCAGGCTACCACATCAGAGAACTCTCTCAATGCTTGCACTATTCCTTCTCTTTCTTTTGGGGTGCATACTTTTCCCACAAATACATTCTTTACTTGCTCACTAGTTCCCAAGTTGATTGTCTCACATCCATCCCCTTGGGTGCTTTGATTCCTACTTAGTTTATCAGGGTCAAAGAGTCTTTCTAACTCCACCATGCCCCTAGGAATGACATTTGTCTTCAAATTTAAGATCCCTTCGGTGTCAAATTCCGCTTCTTTGGTTTCTTCTTCGTCTATAATCTGTGCTTCAAACACCCCTGAGTTAGTCAAGAATTCCAAAATCTGCTTATCATCATCAAACACCTGGAAATTCTTTATATTATCTGGAACTGAAGGTGTGGAGATCAATTCAATTGTGAACTTCTTTAGACCTTCCAACTCTAATGGCTCTAGTGAACTGGCCGCCTGCGCGAGAGAATTAGCCACTGGATTTTTAGCTCTGTATACTTGCTTGATATTGAATGCATCGAAGCTTTCGATCAAATCCCAGACTCTGTTCCGGTACTGTCCCAATCTCTTGTCGTGGCAAGCATACTGTTTTCTTACTTGGCGGACCACTATGTTGGAATCTCCAATGGCATGTACAATTTTGGCACCTTTCTCTATAGCGAGGATCAACCCATGAATCAAAGATTCATACTCAGTAACGTTATTGGTGCAAGGGAACTGGAGCCTACAAGCACCTAGATATGCCTCTCCCTTGGGGCTGGTGAGTTCAAACCCTGCTCCATTCCCTTTGTTAGACTTTGATCCATCAAATCTCAGAGTCCAAACTTGATCTTCTATATGAATGCTATGGGTATTGGGACCATTTTTCTCCATTGTGGGCTCGATCTTCTCACTTTCTACCCATTCCTTTGTCAGGGAGCTTTTCTTCTCATTTATTTCTTCTAGTTCTTCCACCAAAGAGACTTGTGGAACTCTCTTTGAAACTTCTTCAATGGTCGTTCTGCACATGGCGCATGTGAATTCCGGGTGGAATGCCTCATGGATCCTGCACCAATTGGGCATTAACATACTGCTGATGGAAACATTCTTTCCTGATTCCATTCTTTGCTTGACATTCTTTAGCACAAAGTTTCTAAAATTTTCAAACATCCCCTCACCATCGCTTGAGTCATCTTCAATCAATACTTCAGTAGAGGGAGATGTACCTTCCAAGTGTTTTTCTTGATTTACACTTTGCAACATGAGGACTTCCTGTTTGACGGGCTTGTACGAACCCAAATCAGTCTCTGCAAACAATACCTCATTGTTATCACCATATTCAGTGATCATCAACCGGAGCCGTGGTGTGCTTTCCACTCTTATTTGGTTAGGGATTCCCCTCCAAGGCAGCCACATGTGAGAAAAGTCGGTGGCGATATATCCGTTCAACTTTCGGCACCAGTCTCTGCTAAGCAGCATGCCGTACCCGTCTGGTATATCTACAACAGAAATATCAATACGGCCTTGGATTCTAGGATCCGCGGCTAGCTGCATGTGAATGTCGTTTAGTTCCCCAACAACAGGAACTTCAGTTTTATCCAATTGAGTTACTTTCTTGTTGGTGTGGAGCGGGATTAGGCCCAATCTTTCGCATACCATCAAAGGCATGACGTTGCTTGAAGCTCCAGAATCGATCAAACAATTGTGTAACATTTTTCCGAATATTCTGACTGAAACCAAGAATGGGGCCGGTTCATCCTTCCCTTGATAAAACACTACTGGTTTTCTTCTTTCATCTGCATGGTCCGACTGGACTTGCTTGCCTTGAGTCATATTTTTCGCATTTTGTTTCTGCTTCACGGCATCATCAGCTTGAGAGCTTTTCTCAATCTCGGCCCTTCCAGGAGTGCCTGTAGAATTTAATACCATACCCTCAAAGTTCTGATATTGCTGTGGTTCCTCCCAAGAATCGTAGGAGGTTTGTGGCACACTTTGCACCACATTTGTGTTCTGTGCAGGACGGGGCTGCGTGACAACCTGGGGGTGTCTTGGCATGTTAGGTGCCTCTTGCGAAGTGCCTCTTGTGGTGGGGATTTCAGTCAATGTCCCTAAGAGAGTCTCTCTTACTTCTTGGACCTTCATCAACTCATAGAGTGGTAAACCGACCTTTATCTTCTTAAATTCTTCCAGTACAAAGGAGCTCAGCTTTCGTATATCTTCTCTAGGAGGATTCTCCTTTTGTCCTCGGATTAACTGGTAAACTGGCTGTTGAGGCATCTGCGGTCCATTTGATCTTGTTTGTGTGGGACCCTGCTGTCTATATTCCGGGGAGTCCTTGGGTGCCATTGGCACGTTGCTCGCATTAGGATGCGGCGGTGTGGTAAAGTTGTTTGGTGGCGTTGACGAAGTTAATGGTTCCCTTTGAGGATAACCTCTTTGATACACTTTAGGGGGCCCACCATCAGTAGTCTGGAGAGCTTGCACTTCCCTGATTCCTTCTACCAAGACGCTGTTGTTAAGAGGCGGGAAACTATAGCCGTCTCTGCTTAGGGGCTCATCTGGTGATGCGTACGTGACATGAGCCTCTGAAGGCGTTTGAGCCTCTGGCATCCCCACGGGACCATTTGCCGAAGCTGGTGGAAACCTCTGATTAACCGACGGAGGTGTATAACTTTGGAATTCAGGTGGAAACTTGAAGTCTTCCAAGATCAGGGCTTGATCATACCGGGGTGTTGGAACTATTTCATACCCCGTGATTGGAGGATTCTCCACTGGTTCTGTATTTTTCACTTCTCCTCTGAAGATGTCAGCAGCGACTTGGAACTCGTGGTATTGCAACTCAGAGTGCTGACTAGTGTTGTGCAATCTACACCATCCTGACAAGGCGGCCTCCGCCAGGTATACTCTGTCTGCCGGACGGTTCTCAGGAGGCGGTGGGTTATCCAGCGGTGTAGGAACCCCTCCATTGTTGGGTCCCGTATTCCAGGATCTCTTCTGGAATCCTTGATTGTTATTTCTATACCCATGATTGTTCTCCTGATTGTATCCTTGATGAGCATCATGGTGATGATTCGGAGGATTACTCTGATATCCTCGGTTAGCACCTTGGTGTGCTTGATTGTTCCTTTGCATGGCTTGAATCTGATTATTTTGATTTTTGAGGTATGTCACCTCAGTTGACAGCTTCTTTACTTGTTCCACCAGACCTTTTATTTCATCTTTTTCCTCTTGAGTCTGTGTCGATGGTACGGTGTTTTGCAGATAGACCGGCTGTGCGACTGACGCTTGAGATGAAGGCACTCCAGGGTGGAGAACCAACTGATTTGATGGCGTGGTTGCCTGGTAAGATGGTTGTGGAACTGGATTCAATGCTGGAATTTGCTGATTCCAGGTTTGTATCTGACCGCTCGTAGAACTTAAGCCAGTGTATAGTGATGGGCCAGTTGTATTTTGTCCCATGTTCTGGCTCACTTCAACTGCTTTAGCATAAGCTAAGTTCATATCGGCGGGAGCGGGGTGAGCTTCTCTCACAAACATTGCAGTTAAGGGGTCCAATGCGGCGTAGTAGCTTTCTCTAGCATCCGTGATAGTGTAAGGAGTTCGTAATCTTGTGAGAGCCTTCTGGAATCTATTGTTAAACACATGAATGGGCTCCTTTTCCTGCCTCCTCACTTCTACAAACTGTCTGAACAATTCTGCGGGAGTGATGGGAATACCAAACTTTCCGATGAAGGCCGTCTTCATCTGTTCCCATGTTCTGATTGAACCGACTGGCAAATGTATGAACCAATAGTGGGCCTCTTCCCCCAAAGAATAGGGGAACAACCTGCAAGCTACATCTGCGTATGCAATCTGCCTATTGCGTAGGTGGTCTTCAAACATTTTGATGTGATCCTCAGCAGTGCGGTTTACGTCGTGGACGTGGAATTTGGAGCAAAAGCTCTCTGGATTCTTTGGCATGTCATGATAGTCGGCAAACTCCAGCGGAGATGGGTTGGTAACCAACCAGGTAGCACCATTTGCAACTGGCTGAGCCATTGCTTGCCTTCGCCGATATACAGCTGTTGGAGTTGTTCGTTGCTGCTGCTGGATTGCTATTGGAATGGTATCTCGAGTGGGTCCTTGCTGGGCAAACCTTGAAATGCTAGGCGGAGTTCTGAATAAGCTCGAGACCTCTTCACCGCTGACTGCTTCTTCACTTGATTGAG